>ML662445.1:29786348-30117182 GCA_007570785.1 Antilocapra americana
ATAATGGTCTTCCTGTGGAAGACCTTCCTGTGGCTTAATCTCTCACCCAATGAATGTATACATTAAGTGCTGATAACTGTAAGTCAGGAAGACAAAAGTATTATAGTTAGTTCACAATAGGAGGAGGTTTGTGCTAGTCTGTACTAATATTACTGGATTGTTCATCTGCTTAAATCCATACCAAACCCTTGTTAGTTATTAAAGATGTTTGCAATTTGGTGAATTTTGATTGTCTCTGTGATTACATCATGCTTTAGGGTGAGTAATTACTGTCAAACCAAGAGTTATCTTTAGGTCTAAAAAGGGCTTGCTCATAGGTCAGGAAGCTAGACCATACTGTGAGGGGAAGTTCCAGTTTCAGAAGACCTGGAATTAGCCAAATCAAGACATGAAATGTGCTAGTTAATGGAGTTGTTTTGGAACCATGAGTTTGAGGAGTTCCCAGCCAGTGTTTTCCAGCTTTCAGCATTGTTGATTGATAACAGTGAGACTTATGATTTGCATCTGCTCTTCATGTTTCAGGAAGCTGTGCTGTTGGTTTATGTAGCAGGAATATGCCTATGTGACCAGCAGAATAAGAAACCCTGGCTGAGACTCCCATTCTGGTTCCCTAGTTTCAAGGTACTCCGAGTCAGTTTGTCCTGGACCTAGGAAGGAAGCCCTTACAAAGAGAGGACATCTGGAGCTCAGCCTGACTTCTCCAGACCCTCTTTGTAAAGCAGCCTTGGGTGGTGATGTTTATCTCTCCTCTATGCTGATGTTGTATCAGATACCCTTCCTGTGATAAACCACGGATTGGTAAGCATTGTCATTTTGGTTCTGTGTGTCTTCATTAGTGATTGAATCCTGTCTAGCTATCACCATTAATGCAGTTAGATTCCAAATGCTTTAGGAAAAAAAGGCATTACAGCCATAATTTCTCACCCTCATCTCCTCCTTACCTCCCCACCCCCACACCACGTACATACACACGTACACACTCTCTCCTAGGATGACAGCTCACATCTCTCACCCAGGAGAAAGCAGACCGCCTAAATGATACACAGTGGAAACTTGAGTCTGTCAAAAACTGCAAGATACAAGAAACTAATAGGACTTAATCTTATCTGTGGGGTGTGGGGAAATCCCAGGAAATAGTGGGGAAAGGGCTGTGGTAAGAAATGGGGGTGATTAAAGAAGAAAGACATGAGGAATGAGCCAAAAGAAAAATGTAAAGTGATAGAGGATTCACTTGGAACACTGCTAAAGCCTTATGTCCTCACTCACCGTGGGCCCAAAAAAGCTATGTCACAGCACCCATGGCATAAAACCCAAGCCAGTCTCCATCCACAGTACTGGTCAGACTCTACTGAAAGTTTACAGTAAAGAGCTACCTAAACCTGCATCAAGGATCAGTGTGTATTCAGAACCAACAAAACAGAAGAGAAGCCCAAGACAAATAAGGAACAACAGACAAGCCGACAGGTGTCTTAATTTATGTAATCCCAGAAGTAGATCCTGAGACAAAGATCTATACAAGAAGTTTATTTGCGGCTGATTCCAGGAGTACTAGGAGAAGAGTGGAAAAAGGAAGCAAACCAAGAAGAGGGCATTGAAGTTACACTTTGACTAATGAAATCTTAATCCTTCTGGGACACTCTGGTGGAAGCCAGTGTAGAATGTGCTCCTAGGAGTTATTCCCATAATTGTAAGGGAGCCAGAAATCAATGGATAAAGATTGCTAGAGTTTGAGGGTAGCATCAATTTTCCAGCCAGAGGTGCATATGCAGAGCAGTATCAGGCCACCAGAAAAAGCCTTACAGCAAGGAAATGCAAATACTGGCAGGTGGGAGGTCAGCAGGTATGAGGCCAAAGGAGATAACAGGCTGGGCACTGACAACATAGTTATAAATCCCAAGAGCTTTTCTCCAGCAAAGAGTAATAGCAGCCACCTTTCCAATTTTTACCTTTCTTAGATGGCAGCTAAAGACTCATTTTGTAGACAAGAAGGAACGAGTTCTGTCTCATTGGTTACATTAGGGGCTCCCATGTAGGGTTTTTGAACTTGAGTGCTGTGTCCAGCTATACCATACTTTAGATTCATATCCTGAAACTGAGCCACCCAGAAGATATATGCCACCCCTCACCCAGCACCACCATGGACACAAACCTGCTAGTGGACAGACACCAAGGGACAAAATGGGCCTAACTAAAGATGTAAGGGTGCTCAGAATACCCTCACAGAGTGAGCAGGATATGTGGCCTCCGTGCCAGAGTTGATGATGTAGTTAATGAGTGGATGTGCCAAAGAGCAGATAAAACTTTATTAAGAAAATATATTATGCAGGTTTTCACCCTGTTGCAAGAGACCAAATGACATGCAAAGCCTGAAATGTTTACCGTCTGATCCTTTTTCAATGTTAACCCACTACTGTAAGCCGCAAGTGAGTCCCCCGGCCCTAGTCAGGCTCTCAATACCTCACCCCAGGAGAGGAGATCTCAAGGAAGAACCAGAAAGATTGACTGGTCTGCCTTTCTGTTGTTGGGGCTCACCAAGACCACCTTCATGTTCTATGATTTGCTAGAAGGGCTCACTGAATGCCGTAAAGGTGCTATACTCACAGTTTTAATTCAGCAACAGGATACAGAGTAATATCAGCAAAGGGGAGAATCCAGGAGAGACCAGGCACAAACTTCCAGTTGTCCTCTCCCAGTGAAGTCATATGGATAGTGCATAATTCTAGCAATGATGAGTAGCAACACGCATAAACTATTGCCAACCAGAGAGGCTCACCTGGGCTTGGTGTCCAGGGTTTTCTGGAGGATTGATCATATGGGCATTTAGCATCCACATGGTTGACCTTCATTACTCAGTCTCCAACCCTTCGAGAGATCACACTGATACCACATGGCCCAAGATTCACACCATGAATCACATTGTTAACATAGACTGTCTGGCATTGCCAAGGCCCCAAGGAAACAAAAACACTTTCACGACTAAGATATTCCAAGACCTTAGAGGTTATTTCCTAGGATCTGATCAGTGGCCAAACTTTTCTTTGAACTAGGAAGCGTTTGGACAACCCAGGCCTGCTGAGTTAATCCTTTATTGCACCCTTAGTGTTTTCCCAGAACTGGATGAATGATGGAGAAATAAAGAAGTAGCTCAGGGAATCATACCAAGAAGCTGGATGGAGAACAGCCTGGGAAGAGGCCTCAGAGACCTCCTGAAGAATGAGGAGCTTTGTTTCCTTCACCTCACAGTGGGCTCCTTCCTGGATACTCATGGATGGTCAATGTTTTTGGTTGTTGTGTTCTCTCTATGATCTTTCAAAAGCTTTCCACCAAGTTGAGGGACATGAGACAGAGGCAACTAGACAGAGCTGTGGGAGCTATAATACTTGGTATCATTAAACAATAAGAAAGCTTTAGCAAGTAATCCTTCAGAAATGCAAAGGAAATTAAATACACAAACTGAGAAGCATACAGAAAACTTATGGCAGCTTAACTTAAGAAAAAAAGGAGACAAAAAATCAATATGTGAAAAGGAATAAAAGAAGGAAAAAGCTATAAAGAAAATGCAGAATAGTCTCAGAAAGAAAAGAGCTTGGTTTTTGTACTTTCTCTTGATCCCTAAATGTAAGCCTGCTAGAAAGTCCCTGCATGGTGATGATTTTAGTCTCTTGTTGGTGGTTTAGTTGCTAACTCATGTCCAACTCTTGTGATCCCATGGACTGTAGCCTGCCAGGTTCCTCTGTCCATGGGATTCTCCTGGTAAGAACACTAGAATGGGTTGCCATTTCCTCCTCCAGATGATCTTCCCAACCCAGGAATCAAACCTGGCTTTCCTGCATTGAAGGCAGATTCTTTACCAACTGAGCATGAGGAAAGCCCTAGTGTCTTGTTGGCTGAAGGGAATGGAAGACATTGGCATCAAGACTCCGATACAGAGTCCATCATCTACTGGGTAAGATTAAGCCTCTTGCTTTGTCCCTCTTTTCTTTGTTCAAATTAATTTTTGTTGGAGCATAGTGGACTTACAGTGTTGTGTTAGTTTCTGCTCTACAGCAAAATGAAACAGTTATATATATACATGTATCTACTCTTTTTTAGATTCTGTTCCCACATAGGGCATTACAGAGCATTGAATAGAGTTCTCTATGCTATACAGTAGGTTCTTATTAATTATCTATTTTATGTATAGCAGTGCATATATGTCAATCCCAATCTCCCTATTTATTTCCCCCCACCACCTCTTTTTGCCTCTGGTAACCATAAGTTTGTTTTCTACATCTGTGACTCTATTTCTGTTTTGTATATAGATTAATTTGTAATATTTTTTAGATTCTAATCATCAACATCATATGTTATTTATCTTTTTATGTCTGACTTACTTTACTCAGTATGACAATCTTCAGGTCCATACATATCACTGCTGCTGCTGCTGCTGCTAAGTTGCTTCAGTCGTGTCTGACTCTGTGCAACCCCACAGATGGCAGCCCACCAGGCTCCGCCGTCCCTGAATACTCCAAGCAAGAACACTGGGGTGGGTCCATATCACTGCAAATGGCATTATTTCATTCTTTTTTTATAGCTGAGTAACATTCCATTATATATATACACACACACACACACACACACATATATATATTCCTCCATCAATGGACATTTATGCTGCTTCCATGTCCTTACTGTTATAAGTAGTGCTGCGACAAACACTAGGGTGAGGTGAAGGGAAGTTGCTCAGTCGAGTCCAACTCTTTGCGACCCCATGGACTGTAGCCTGCCAGGCTTTTCTGTCCATGGGATTTTCCAGGCAAGAATACTAGAGTGGGTTGCTATTTGCTTCTCCAGGGGATCTTCCCGACCCAGGGATCAAACCCAGGTCTGCTATATTGCAAACAGACTCCTTACCCTCTGAGCCACCAGGGAAGAACACTGGAGTCCATGTATCTTATTGAATTGTGGTTTTCTCCAGCTATATGCCCAGGAGTGGGATTGCTGGATCATATGGTAGCTCTATTTATAGTTTTTTAAGGAACCTCCATACTGTTCTCCAAACTTCCCTGGTGGCTCAGTGGCAAAGAATCTGCCTGAAATGCAGGAGATGCAGGTTTGATCCCAGGGTTGGGAAGATCCCCTGGAGAAGGAAATGGCAACCCACTCTAGTATTCTTGCTTGGAAAATCCCATGGACAGAAAAGCCTGGCAGGCTACAGGCAATGGGGTTGTCAAAGAGTAGAACACAACTTAGTAACTAAAACAACATCAACATACTGTCCTTCATGGTGGCTGTATCAATTTACATTCCCACCAATGGTGTAGGAAGGTTCCCTTTTCTCCACACCCTTTCCTTACTGTGTCCCTTTTAACAAAAGCAAGATGATTCTTTTAAGTCTATGTTCAATTGCCTTCTATTCACTTTTTCCCACAGTGACTGGATAAGGCAAGGTAATGTTTATTTCTCTTCTTAGCTATATTAGCAATGAATTAAGTTAAAGGATCTAAACAATGTCAATAGATCTTGGACTACTAGTCATAATCCACTAAAAGAAAATTATTTTACTTCATTATTTAATAGCAAATTGCTAATTGTTGATAGGATTTATTTATGTATATTTTTGTTTAAGAGCCTGAATTTTTTAAAGTACTATAAATACTTAAAGAAATAGACATACATCAGATGTGATAGAGAAGGAAGGGAACTGGTATACAAATTACAGAAAGACTTGACACTTCAATAAATTTAAATAAATTCAAATAGAGTACCAAGAACAAAATTCTGAGCTTTGCTCCTAACGACTGTATAATATGTTCACACAAGGTGAGAGAATGAAATGTAGCCAATGTGATTTCATTATTCTATTTCCTGAATGTTCTCTACTTGGCAGCCCATATCTGTGAAAACAATTCAACACAACCTAAGGCTAGGTCCCCAGGGCTGTCGAATTGCTTTCTCTTTCCACATAGAATTACAAAAAAAAAAAAAAGTGCAGATTATCTGCACAATCCATAAAATAAATCCCTGTTTACTTTCTGGGCCAACCTACTCAATATCACTTCACCATCTTATCTACAGCAGTTACAGTCATCTTGTTTACTTTTGCACCTTATCTAATACTACAAAGTCAGCAATGACTGCTCTCTAGCCTCTCCAGTTTAGAGATTGGAATTAAGAAATTACATAAAATAAGTGCTTCATTGGCAGGCAGATTCTTATCCACTGTACCACCAGAGAAGTCCTGTATCCATAGTTCTGCCTGTTCTGGGCATTTCATGTAAATAGAATCATATACTACATGTTCTTTTGTGACTGGCTTCTTTCACACAGAATAATGTTTTCAAGATTCATCCATGTTGTAGCATGAATCTGATTTCATTCTTTTTAAATGACTGAATAATATTTCATTATGTGGATAGACCACATTTGTTTATTTGTTTATTGATGGGCATTTGGGTTGTTTCTACTTCTGGGCTATTATGAATAATGTTGCTATAACATTTGTTTCTAAGTTTCTGTGTGGACATATGTTTCCAATTCTCCGGAGTTTATACCTAGGAACAGAGCTGCTGGTGAAATGGTAACTCTATTTTTAACTTTTTGATGAATAGCCAAATTGTTTTCTAAGGCAGCTACATCATTTTGCATTCTAATCAGTAATATACAAGGATTTCAGTTTCTCCACATTATTGCCAATACTAGTTATTTTCCATTTAAAAAATTATTATATTATCCTAGTGGATATGAAATGATTTCTCATTGTGGATTTGATTTACATTTCCCTGATGTCTAATAGTGTCAAACATCTTTTCACGTGCTTCTTGGCCATTTGTATTTTGTCTTTGGGAACATGTATATTTAAGTATTTTGCTTGCTTTTCAGTTGGGTTGTTTGTTACTTTGTTGTTGAGTTGTAAGATTTCTTTCTATATTCTGAATACTCACCTTTATCAGATCTACAATTTACAAATATTTTTCTCCCATTTTCTGTGTTGTCTTTTCACTTTCTTAATAGTGTCCTCTGAAGCACAGAAGTTTTAATTTTGATGTATTCCAATTTATTTATTTTTCTTCAGTTGCTTGTGCTTTTGGTGTCATATCTAAGAATCTATTATATAATCTATGGTCATGAAGATTTACTATTATGTTTTCTTCAATGTAGCTTCTTCCAAACCCTTACAAAACAAAACAAAATAGTACAGCAGTACAGTGGACAGACAAAAGAAGTGAAAGAGTGTGATCTTCCACAGTCTTAAGTAGAGAATTTATTTCTAAATCTAGTCATTATGACTACATTTAAATAAGTCAGATTTATTTTCTTGGGCTCCAAAATCACTGCGGACAGTGACTGCAGGCATGAAATTAAAAGTCGCTTGTACCTTGGAAGAAAAGCTATGACTAACCTAGACAGCATATTAAAAAGCAAAGACATCAATCTGCCAACAAATGTCCATATAGTCAAAGCTATGGTTTATCCACTAGTCATGTACAGATGTGAGAGTTGGACCGTAAGAAGGCTGAGCACCAAAGAATTGACGTTTTCGAATTGTGATGCTGGAGAAGACTCTTAAGAGCCTCTTGGATTCCAAGGAGATCAAACCAGTCAATCCTAAAGGAAATCAATCCTGAATATTCATTGGAAAGACTGATGCTGAAGCTGAAGCTCCAATAATTTGGCTACCTGATGCAGAGAGGCAACTCATTGGAAAAGACCCTGATGCTGGGAAAGATTGAGGGCAGGAAGAGAAGGAGGAGACAGAGGATGAGATGGTTGGCATCATCAACTCAATGGACATGAGTTTGAGCAAACTCCAGGAGACAGTGAAGGACGGGGAAGCCTGGCGTGTTGCAGTCCTTGGGGTTGCAAAGAGTCAGATGCCACTGAGTGACTGAACAACAAACCTATATACAAACATGGTCTTAAAACTTCTGGTTTTGCATGTAAGGAACTTGGAAGTTGCCACTCCCTTCTGCCAAGTAAAAGAATGAATGGGCTGAAAAATATACTCTTTTAGAATTCATAAAAGAAGAAAGGACATAGGGCAAACCACTGTCCCCAAAACTGCAGAAATAGACACAGAGTCCTGAGTTACTAGAGCAGAACAGAGTTTGAAAACCGGAAATGCCACAGGAACTAGCACCAGGGGTGAAAGACTAAACTATAATTGATTTGTTGGAGGATCATTGTCGACAACTCTGAGAGTTAAAAACTCCAGGAAGGAGTCTTCCCTGGCGGTCCAGTGATTAAACTCTGTGCTTCCACTGCAGGAGACTCAGGTTCCATCGCTGGTCCCTCATGGCATGTGGCATAGCCAAACAAAAACTTTTTTTAATTAAGAAAAACAACTCCAGGGGGATCCACTCACAGGGAGGTACCCACAGTACTGTGAGATTTATCTCCAGGAGCTTGACCAGGTTCCCACAGAAATATCAGAAAAACCCACTCATGCAGGGGAAGGG
This sequence comes from Antilocapra americana, assembly GCA_007570785.1. Classification (NCBI taxonomy): domain Eukaryota; kingdom Metazoa; phylum Chordata; class Mammalia; order Artiodactyla; family Antilocapridae; genus Antilocapra; species Antilocapra americana. Next base: position 29,794,787 of record ML662445.1, read on the forward strand.
GAAAAGGAAACCCTATGAAATATGCCCAAGCACTCTGTCTTTCTTAACTAGGCCTACCCAGTGGAAACTAGTTAACTGGAGCCTGACCTGCCAGGGTTTTATCAAACCCTAACAGATATGGAGAAAGGGAAGTACCCAACTCCAGCCCAGCTATCCTGTCCTAACTAAGAGGGGAGGCGGGGGGGAAAAAAAGAAAAACAAACTTAAGAAACATTTGCAAAGTTCATAGTCAAGAGTCATAGGCTCACTGAGAGACTGAGATCTACTAATAATCACAGAACACTGAACACTTCCTCTCCCCCATACACACCTCACCAGCACATTACTAAAGGCCTGTTTACAGTAGTTTTTTTTTACACAGTACACCACGGCTGGCCTTTCAAGGAAAAGAAAGAAAGAAAAAAAACCACAAGGTATACTAATAGGCAAGAGACAATTTGAAGAGATAGAGCAATCATCCAAGCCAAACATCCAGGAATGTTAGGATTATCAGGCCAGAAATTTAAAACAACTATCATGATTCCACTAAAGGCTCTAGTCAGTAAATGTAGGCAGTATGGGCAAGAACAAAAGGGCAAACATTAACTGGAAAAAATAGATGCAGCCCTATGTTCATTGCAGCATTATTTACATTAGCCAAGACAGGGAAACAACCCAAATGTCCTTCAACAGATGACCAAATAAAGAAAATGCAATATATACATTCTATAATATTCTAGTTTTGGAAACAGTGGCAAACATTTGCCATCTCTGAGTTCAGTTCAGTTCAGTTCCGTCGCTCAGTCGTGTCCAACTCTGCAACCCCATGGACTGCAGCACGCCAGGCCTCCCTGTCTATCACCAAGTCCCAGAGCCTATTCAAACTCATGTCCATCACGTTGGTGATGCCATCCAACCATCTCATCCTCTGTCGTCCCCTTCCCCCACCTTCAATCATTCCCAGGATCAGAGTCTTTTCCAATAAGTCAGCTCTTCACATCAGGTGGCCAAAATATTGGAATTTCAGCTTCAGCATCAGTCCTTCCAATGAATATTCAGGACTGATTTCCTTTAGGATGGACTGGTTGGATCTCCTTGCAGTTCAAGGGACTCTCAAGAGTCTTCTCCAGCACCACAATTTGAAAGCATCAATTCTTCAGTGCTCAGCTTTCTTTCTAGTCCAACTCTCACATCCATACATGACTAACTGGAAAAACCATAGTTTTGACTAGACGGACCTTAGTCAGCAAAGTAATGTCTCTGCTTTTTAATATGCTGTCTATGGTGGCAGTCACCATCTGTAGTGATTTTGGAGCCCAGAAAAATAAAGTCTGTCACTGTTTCCATTCTTTCCCCATCTATTTGCCATGAAGTGATGGGACTGGATGCCATGAACTTAGTTTTCTGAATGTTGAGCTTTAAGCCAACTTTTTCACTCTCCTCTTTCACTTTCATCAAGAGGCTCTTTAATGCTTCTTCGCTTTCTGCCAAAGGGGTGGTGTCATCTGTGTATCTGAGGTTATTGATATTTTTGCCATCAGTCTTGACTCCAGCTTGTGCTTCAACCAGCCTGGCATTTCGCATGATGTACTCTGCATAGAAGTTAAATATGCAGGATGACAATATACAGCCTTGATGGACTCCTTTCCTGATTTGGAACCAGTCTATTGTTCCATGTCCAGTTCTAACTGTTCCTTCTTGACCTGCATACAGATTTCTCAGGAGGGAGGTCAGGTGGTCTGGCATTCCCATCTCTTGAAGAATTTTCCACAGTTTGTTGTGATCCACACAGTCAAAGGCTTTGGTGTAGTCAGCAAAGCAAAAGTAGATTTTTTTTTTTTCTGGAGCTCTCTTGCCTTTTCGATGATCTAGCAGATGTTGGCAATTTGATCTCTGGTTCCTCTGCCTTTTCTAAATCCAGCTTGAATATCTGGAAGTTCATGGTTCACATACTTAAGCCTGGCTTGGAGAAATTTGAGCATTATTTTGCTAGCATATGAGATGAATGCAATTGTGTGGTAGTTTGAACATTCTTTGGCATTCCCTTTCTTTGGGATTGGAATGAAAACTGACCTTTTCTAGTCCTCTAGTCACTGCTGAGTTTTCCAGATTTGCTGGCATATTGCATTGAGGGAAGGCAAACGTGTGTCATTGGCAACTCACAAAATCCTAAGGATAGGAGTACCAAAGAAACTCCTGGAAAAGAAAGTTCAACTGGTGTATTTATAAGAGTATCAGCATGTGGAGCCATGGCCATGGTTCCTCCTATTATCTAGTGCATCACTGGATTACAATTTTGCTTCCTAAATATCTTTGAAATCCATCTATTTCATCTCTATTGCCATAATCCTAGTCCAAACTATCACAATCTCTTTATTACTGCAATAGCCTCTTAAATGTTTCCCATGATTCACTTTTGTTACTTTTCAATGTGTTTTTTGCCAAGTAAGCAGAGTTATGTTTCTAAAAGACAAATCTGATTGTTCTCTTCTTCTGCTTAAAATCTTTCCGTTGTTTCATATTACTCTTTTTAAGATCTTATCAGGGTCTGCGAGATTCTGCTTGACTCATTCATCACCTACGTTTTCCCCTTGATCTCACAAGATTCTCCAGCCCCATGCACTCTAGTGACATCAACCCTTCATTTCCTATAAGTAGACATTCTCAATACATTTATAACAGAAAAATGAACTGTTAGGTAGGCTCTTCCACCAATAAAATTCCCTAGATCCTTCATTTCAGTTGGGAACTTTTTTCTCAAATTCATCAGCCACATCCCTTTGGACAGCTTCCATCAGCTCTAATTCTTTCACTGGAGTTTTCTTTCAGCTTTCTTCCCTCCTGCTTTGTTACTTCACCACAGTTAGAAGAAAACCACTGCCACTCCAGACCACTTAGGGTCCTGTCACTATTTCTTGAAGTCATAGCAAAATAAACATAAAATAAAACCACGTATCTTAATCATTTGTAAGTGTAGTGTTAGTATGTTAACATTGTTGTACAGCCAATCTCCAGAACTCTTTGAACTTGCAAACCCCAAACTGTGTACCCATTTCCAACTTCCCATTCTCTAATCCTCTCAGTTACTATTTTACTTACTGCCTATATGAATTTGACCACTCAAGTTATCTCATATAAGTAGAATTGTACAATATCTGTCCTTTTGTGATTAGTTGATTCACTTATGTCCTCAAAGTTTATCCATATTGACGCATGTTAGAATTTCCTTCCTTTTCACAGCTGAAAAATATACCATTGTGTATGTAACACGTTTTGTGTCTCTTTTCATCTGTTGATGGGCACTTGGGTGGCTTCTACCTTTTGGCTATTGTGAGTAGTGCTGCTGTAAACATAGGTGTAAAATATCTCTTCAAACCCTGCTTTCAATTTTTTTTGTGTGTTTATACCCAGAAATGGAATTGCTGGATCATATGGTAATTTTATGTTTAGTTTTTTGAGGAATCACATACTGTTTTCCATAGTGGCTTCATGATTTTATATTCCCACCAATAGCGAACAGGAGTTCCAATTTCTCCACACTCTTGCCAACATCTGTTCTGTTCTGTCGTTACTGATCGTTTTAATGGGTGCAGGGTGTTATCTCACTGTGGTTTTCATTTGCATTTCCCTAATGATTAATGGTGTTGAGCAGCTGTTTGTGTGCTCATTGGCCATTTGCTTATCTTCTTTGAATAAATATCTATTCAAGTCCTTAGCTTATTTTCAGATTACAGGGTTTTTGTTGTTGAGTTTAAAGTTATCCATATATTCTGGATATTATTCTGAGTACTTACCAGAAACATTATTCACAAATATTTTCTCAGATTCCATAGGTTACCTTTTCACTCTTTTAATTATCTTTTGATGCAAAGTTTTTATTTTGATGTTATACAATGTATCTATCTTTACTTTCTTCACCTGTGCTGTTGGTGTCATTTTCAATGAGTCTTATTAGTTTGTATTTTTATATTGGAATCAGATATAGATAAAACAAGAAATAGGAAATATTGAGTTTAAAAGAATAAAAAGTTTCCACATAGAGTCAACATTGATGCCTACTTTATCCATAACTGTATAGTCTTATTTTTCTTGCACTCTATTCTTTTTCTGCTTTTTTTCCATGATGCAATATAAACATCTGGTTCAAACCTATAGGCATTTTCCTTCTATATATTGTCGAGTCTTACCTCTGACAAAATATTCAATCCTGCCAACATTCCTTCTTTGACAGTATTTCTGCCAACTTTAAATCTGAATTACCCCATGGCTTCAGCCAGGCTGCCGTGCTTTACCCTATGGTGGTGTTTCTTACTGAGACAAGAAAAGACTCCTCTGGGATTTCTCATGCACACCCTCCCACACAGCCCACTAGTTGAGAATCACAGCTGTACAGGAGCCAGCAGTCTTTCTTCCTGCACACCACTGCTGGTCTCATGACTCACTTTCCTGTCTGGGCTCCAAAGAGATTCTCCATGTTGATTGGAGATCAGCCCATAATGCTGATCTGATCGTTCCATTTTTTCTGTTTTTTTTTCCTTAATATTTATTTGGCTGCGTCTAGTCTTAGTTGCAGCATGCAGGATCTTTAGTTGTGGCATGTGGGATCTGGTTCCCTAAAAGGGATCAAACCTGGGCCCCTTGCAGTGGTAGTCCAGAGTTTTAGCCACTGGACCACCAGGGAAGTCCTTCCCTTTTTTTAAAGAAAGTTTCTGTGGGTTCTCATCAGGTAATCCAATTTCTCTGATGTCTGGCTTCTCCTTCATCCAACCTAATGCATCTGGGCCAGACAGAACCAAAGTATCACACTCAGATTGGCAGTGTTCAGTAGGCAACAACCTGAGGGGTAGATGAGTAAGGTGGTAGAGCAATAGCAATGAAGGGGCATCTAAGTGGCAGTGAAATGGCTTCCCAATCAGAAAAACAGGTTAGCCTTAAATGGCACCTCCAACTACCCAGTTGCCCAGGTCAGGACCTGAATGCCATCTTAACTCCTTTCTTCCCTGCAGCCCTCAAATCTAGTGCCAAGTTCTCTCAACTTTACCTTCTCAGTTCAGTTCATTCAGTTGTGTCCGACTCTTTGCAGCCCCATGGACTGCAACACACCAGGCCTCCCTGTCCATCACCAACTCCCGGAGTTTACCCAAACTCATGTCCATAGAGTTGATGATGCCATCCAACCATATTATCCTCTGTCATGTCTTTTCCAATGAGTCAGCTCTTTGCATCAGGTGGCCAAAGTATTGGAGTTTCAGCTTCAACATCAGTCCTTCCAATGAATATTCAGGACTGATTTCCTTTAGGATGGACTGGTTGGATCTCCTTGTAGTCCAAAGGACTCTCAAGAGTCTCCTCCAACACCGCAGTTCAAAACTATCAATTCTTCAGTGCTCAGCTTTCTTTATAGTCCAACTTTCACATCCATACATGACTACTGGAAAAACCATAGCTTTGACTAGACGAACCTTTGTTGGCAAAGTAACATCTCTGCTTTTTAATATGCTATCTAGGTTGGTCATGGGTTTTCTTCCAAGGAGCAAGCATCTTTTAATTTCATGGTGGCAGTCACCATCTGCAGTGATTTTGGAGCCCAGAAAAATAAAGTATTTACCTTCTCAATATACCTTAAATCCATTTATTTCCATCCATTTCCCCTATTAGTAACTCAATTCAGGCCATCGTCATCTCTCATTAGAGGTTTTTCTTTTCATGCCCTTTTGCAGTGTAGGAGAGGAAAATATTTTCCCTCTACCATTTTGAGTTCTTGGCTAAAAACAGATTAACAAAAGAGAAAAACAGTTTATTAACACTATGCTGCATGTACACACTGGAGATAACCAGGGGGAAAAAAAGGGTAAAACTTCTAAGATGGACCAAGCCACTACTTTAAATACCATCCTCAGTTAAATACAAAGGAAAGATTTGGGGAGTAGGGTGTGGGGAAAAGGCGATTTACAGGAAGGTGAGAGAAGGAAATATTTTGTCAGCAAAAATTACCCTGCTGGCAGATATCTCAGGTTAAAAAGTTTTATCTGGTAAAGCTCTCTTCCGGGTAGAGGTCCCCTTTCTAATGTAAATTTTCTTTATGAATGTAGATTTCCCTTACAAACAAGTAACTTCTACTTTGTTTTCAGAGCTCCTGCCGTGTTTGCTGTTTTCAAAAAAAAAAAAAAAATCAGCTCAAACTCAATATGCCAAAGAGATATATTAGGGTAGCATATTCGGGTGTCAGTACCAAGATCTTACTGATTACAGACAAATCTGATTTCACTTCTTTTACAATACGAAATATACTAACCTACCTACTGAGCTCCCACTTCGTGTGAAGCTTTACACTAGTGACAATTTGCACATTATCTCATTTTAGTCAATCCTCCAAAAATCCTATGAGGAAGGATTATCAGTCCCACTTTACAGATGAAGAAAATAAGGCTCAAAGAAGTTAAGTAATTTGTCTAAGATGGTTCCATACCCAGTGGAAGCAAAATATAAATCCAGCTCTGACTTCCAAATCTACTTGATTAGAAACACATACTTGTGATGTATGTCTTGCTGTCAAATGACAAAAAGGATACAACTTGGTAATGAGTGTGATGTTCTATATTCAGGGAAGAACAGTCCATGGATTGGTGGAGCACAGTGCCTTGCAAGCAGCAGAGCGCCCTTCCTGAGAGATTTGGGCAAGAGCTATTTTTATAGGCATTAGAAGAGGCAAGGCAGGAATGGCACGATTGGCTAGGAGGTCAGGAATTACCTTCTAAGGTGAGCAGGTCCTGTTTTCTCAGGTAAGGTAAGCTAGCTAAACTGAGTTGGCGCATTGTGATTGGTATAAGTTAGGTTTTCTGGACAGTCCAGGCTGACTTAGGTTTCGATTTGTGACATAGGACAGGCCACTGGGGCAGTCTCCATTTTGTGCATCCTGATAATATGAATTAACTTTATCATGCCCCTAAAGAGTATACAACTCAAAATCTGGGCTAAATGGAAAAAACAAAATTTTTTCCAGGTCCAGAGACCCAAATCCCATCCCATCTTATACTTTTGACCTGTCTGTTTCTCTTTCTTTGTATGGATCACAAAGCATAGTTTGCCTCCTGAGTTAAGAATGGTTTTTACATGTTCTGGTATTGTATTTATAGTTAAAAATGTGTATCTGGTCTTCATTCCCATCTCTGGAACAGAACTCTTAATAGTTTATGATAGTGAGAAATTGGAAAAACTTAAATATTGGAAACTAATTTATATTATATAGTGAGTAAATTTTGATATACCCACAATATGGAATATGATGAAGCCATAAGAAATTAAGCCATAGAAGAATATTTATTGACATGGGAAAATGTTAACAATATACCTCTATATGAAATATGCAAGATACAAAACAGTATATACAGTTTAATACCACTTTTATGGAAAGAAAAATAGCCATATATATAAAATCATGCATAGGAAAAAAATAGAAGGATGTGCATACCAAATGTTAATAACGTTATCTCTAGACAGTGGAATTACAAGTGACTATACAATTTTCACAATAAATTTTACCTGCCTTCCAAACATTATCTGCTTCATGCTATTCTTTCTTGGTTGTGATCAATTTGATATAATTTCTCTTCAAATAGGCTCTGTATCATGATATATTCCTCCAAATCATACTGCTATTCCCATTTAAAAAGTAGATGCTACTTGCTCTTTCATACTGGCATATGGAGAATATTTTTAACTAACACAATATACTATAAAATATGCCACAGCATAGATGTGGCTATAGAAAATTACTTGGAGAATTTGAAAACCTTCTAATCGAGAGAAATTTTAAATAGACAGAAAGATACTATAACTAGTTAGGGGTCCATAATGAAGAGTGTGAAATAATTCAGGTTCCATAACTGGAGACATCTGGATCTCTCCTTTTTACTAGCTGACTTTGGGCAAAGGATATTAGGGTTTTTTAGTCTGGAAAATGTGGTTAATAAAAGAAGCAAAAATAAATTTTTTTGTTTGTTTGTTTGTAATAAGGGAAAAATGGGATCAGAGATTAAAAGGTTTTCTGTAAAGACCTAAATAAATGTTAGATAAAATAGCTAAAAGAAATTCAAATTTGGTGTTGCAGAAAAATTAACTCATATTTTTCTGTAGCACCAGTTCTTACTGTTTTTTATCTTCTTTGACAGGTTTTGACGTGCCAAAACTGTGAAATCATTTTAATGCTAATTAATAGCCTTTAAGTTCTTTATTTTAACAGTTAATACATAAAACATAGTTTTTCATGGAATTTGAGGTAAATGTTTTAAATAAATACGGGTTACAACAATTAAACACACTTACAAAAAATGTAATTGAGATTTTACTTCAAAGAATTCATTCTAGGGTAAAGCAGTTTACTAAATTCTAATTAAAAATACCAAGTCAAGATGTTGGATCTCCTAAAAGTAAAACATTAGAGAACAGGAAAGAAAACAATGCGTCCACTTTTCTTTGATGTTTTCCAAGCTCCAGCACCATTCCAAACTGGTTCCTTATTTCTCTTCCCTCTCTTTGGAAGAGAATTTCAGGAAAATCTGTGACTAATTAGTAATTTTTAATAGTTGCTTGTAACTATTATCTGAAAGGGAATAGTTAATGACTTATAATACCTCACAGATAAATTTATTTTCTAGATGCCTAGTGGTAAATTGTACAACTTGCAAATGAAAAAAGCAACTTTTATAAAAAACTGATGAAAGGAAGATTTCATAAGAATGGGAAAAAAAAAAAAAGAGGGATTTTCTCTGTTTTTCCCATCAGATTTGCTCCTTCTCTCCACAAATCATGGAGTTGAGAAAGACAGCTGGAGTGTGAATAAGAAAAGTGCACCACATTTACAGAACTACACAACAAACTGTCACTCTGCACCAGTGGTGTTCTGCCACCTCTGTGCCATTCCATAAATGTCCCATTAACCTAGCACAGTTGTGGCACAGTTCTAATTCCTCAATGAAGATCACAAAAGTACTTCCAGGTTGTTAGAAGAAACCAGACTATTACACCAATACATTTCAGAGGTGGGAGGAGACTACTGGCACACCGTATTTACTGCGTAACAGTACAAGAATTAAACAAAAAAGTAGAGTCTAGAAAATCACTTCGAAAATTCACAAACACCAATTTGCAACAGAAAATTGAGGCATAACACTTATGCTAACAAATCTGTTAGATGAATTATCACTTCAGCACATTAACTGCAGGTGTATACTCCTGGATTTTCACTTAATCCATTACTCCATGATGAACATTATAAAATGAAAGGTGACAGACTTATGAACTAAAATCACAAGAAACTCTTGAAGATCAATCTTCAACGAGCCCCTACTCCAATAAACCATAAAGAGCAGTAAAAGGTAACACTCACTTAACAAAATGAGAATCCCAATGACGAGAAATCAGGTATTTATATTCCTCTAGAGACACTTCTTCCCCACCTAACAAAGGCACTTGACATGTCATGAAATGGACAGTTAACTCAGGTACTGCCCTGGGCAACTGTTACTTTTCTAAAATTAGATGCAGTGGTGATTAACTTCAAATTAATCCTTCTGAATCAGCCTGAAACACACATGAGAATATCACAAGTTCTCTATTTTGGCAGATGATTTAACCAAAGAACAAAAGATATGCTGGTGTTCACAATGAATTGGCTGACTTGAACAGCCCAGGATTCTCTCTCTGCATAATATATTCTTGGATGACATGGAATCTGTACATAATTATAGGCAAATTAACCTTTCATATAGTTTCAGATGTTAATGTTCACTCCTCTTCTTGTCTTTTCTTACTTTTTTGTTCTTTCCCAAAGCCTTAGATGATTCCTCCTAAAAAAGACATAAATTAATGTAGTATCTTCCTACGCTTAGGAATCTTAAATCTAGTCATATAGAATATGCAGAATAATGAAAGTATAATTACTTCCATATGTATCATCTTTCTGTTTACAGGGCAGGGCTCTTTCACTTATCACAGTCTATTTTAATATTTCCAAAACAATCAAGGATAATCAAAGAAAACATTTATCTTAGTTATCTAATAGATTTATATTTGAGTAATTTCAGTATTATTTTTTTTTAAGATGGTAAATTCTGTTTTCTTTTATTTATTTATTTATTTTTTATTGTTTTTGCCATACAATGTCATGATATCACCATGGGTTTACATATGCTTCCCCTCCAGAACCCCCCTCCCTCCTCCCTCCCCCCCGGGAAATCTCGCTGCACCAGCCCCGAGCATCAATCCTGGGCTGGCGATTGATTAGACATGATAATTAACTTGTTTCAATGTCCTTCTCCCATATCATCCCACCCTTACCCTCATCCCCAAAGTCCACCTGTCTATTCTATACATCTGCATTCCTTTTGCTGTCTCGCATGTTGGGTTCTCGTTACCGTCTTTCTAAATTCCATATATATGTGTTAATATACTGTATTGTTGTTTTTGCTTCTGGCTTACTTCACTCTGGATAATGGGCTCCAGTTTCGTCCATCTGAGTAGAATTGCTTCAAATGAATTTTTTTTTAATGCTGAGTAATATTCCATTGTGTATATGTACCACAGCTTTCTTATCCATTTGTCAGTTGCTGGGCATAATTTCAGTATTATTTTTAAGTTTATTTTTTTATTGGGCTTCCCTGGTGGCTCAGACAGTAAAGAATTTGCCTGTAGTACAGGAGACCCTAGGTCAGGAGATCACCTAGAGAAGGGAATGGCTACCCATTCCAGTATTCTTGCCTGGAGAATTTTATTATTTTCTATGAATATATATATATTTTGGCCATGCTGCACAGCTTGAGGGACTGAACCTATGTCCCTGCAGTGGAAGCCTACAGTCCTAACCACAGGACCCCTAGGGAATTCCCCTTAACATTTTTTTAATCTATTGCTCATTTTCCAAAGTAAAGCAGCAAAATTTAAATGAATTAGATATGAACATATCTGAAATATGAGACAAAAATATCAGAGTATAAAGGAAGAAGGCATCTAAAGGCATGCCAGGGAAAAGGGGATATACTTTGACACTAACAGAGAATATCAGAATTTTACGGCTGTTTAAAGACCATCCAGTTCACCGTAGCATTAGCTACAACTTCTATAGCCCTCAATTTTAGGGAGTGGAAGCTAATTGGTCTTTAAGGTTTTTATAAAACCCCATGAATCTATGAAATTAAGGTCTGAAGAGACGAACCAATCTGCCCAAGATCACACAACTAGTCAGTCACATTGTTCTGACCAAAACCTAAGCCTCTAGTTTCCTAGTTCAAAGGTTCTTCCGACATACGTGACTTACTCTAATTCACTCTTAATTTTCTTTTTCATTTTTTTCTTTCAATTTCACAGGCAGTAGTGAGAAACTGTCAGTAGCCACTTACCGGTGAACCAGTGTAGCTCCTCCCCACTAGAATGTTCCTGGCACAGTTGTTGATATGTTTGAAGCGGTCTGGCCCTAGCAGAATCCCTCCGTACCAGCGCGATACCACCACCATGACGTTTCTCACATTCAAAATCTGTAGTTCTCAGAGGCATAGTTATGTGCAGATGTGGACAGGCACACATATGAGTTTTAAAGAGAGATGAAAAGATATATATACACATAAACTTGCACATAAAATTTCTCCCTGACTTTAATGGCATAACCATGAGTAAGCAGAGTGAGATTAGTAACAACTAAGGGGACAGATGCTAGAGTGAGAAGGGAATTTGGAAAGCGGTGTCCTCAAATCCCAAAGCTGGGAGCCACCAGTCAGAGTGAAGGGGAGGTCATGCAGTATGTTCCAGTTCTTGGTACCTTCAACCAGAATAGCTGAGCTTAGGCAGTTTTCTACTCCCACGTCAAACAGCAACCCAAAACCTGCTTCTGAACAAACTGCCAGATAGAACTGAGGCTGTATGAGTAATCGCTGGTGCCTACCACTAAGGTCTTCCTCAGGTTGACATTTGTCAAATGCTGCCCTTAACACAAAGCCCACCGGTCTACTGGCCTGACCCCCCCCCACACACACAAAGTTCCTATCAAGGGAAGGGCCTGGTTAGAAAACAAACCTCTACATACAATGGCAAAAGAAACTATAGCAGCTACTTTAGGGAAAAAAAGCAATCCATTCTTAAAATTAACGAACAATCAATGATCACCAGACAGATGAAGAAAATCCAGCAGCATGAAAGAGAAAGGACAAAATAAACTAAAATGGACAAGGAGAAATTTAAGGAAGAAAACCTCTAAAAAAAGAAACTCTAATTAGTATATTCAGAAAAATTTTAGAAGACACTGCATTCATAAAAGCAGAATAGCAAGCACACTATGAAAAGGGAAAAAAGAGAACAAGAACTGAAAATTAAATACAGTTGCTAAAAAAAAAATTTTTACTCAACAGAAATTGTGGAAGACAGTCAATAAAATGTCTCAGAACATGAAGCAATGAAATGGACAACTTAATAAAAAAGAAACATTCTGGATCTACCCAGACGTCCAACATCCAACCAACAGGAGTTTTCCAAAGAGAGGACAGAGAAAACAGAGGAGAGGAAACTGTCATGAAGAAAGAAGGATGAGTTTTTCCAGAACTGAAGATATCTTCTACTGTCTGTCACTGGAAGAGCTTGACAGCACAGCACGAGTTATTAACCTCTTGCTTTCCGCCCCATATCCAGTGCTTAAAATTCTCTCTCAAGCAATGTTTAAAAATTATCTACTAATAAAACCAAACATGGCTCATTATATATCATATAACTGATTGACTTATTCCTAAATGGAGCTCTGGTTGAGGAATTTTATGGCTCACAGAACAGGATTGACAGGGTTTAACTCACACTTACCTCCATGAGATGGAGGAGACGCCCACCAGCTGCTGTTTCCCCGTCATCCTCACAGTCCTGTAAGAAGGTCTGCTTATCCTCACAGTATATTCTAGAAATCCATATAACAGTGTTACACTTTGTAACCTTGAAATGCTGTAATAAAAGTTATACCCCTTCATACTTGTTGCCATCAATTTACTTCCAAAATTAGCATATTTGTTTTAAAAAATCTTTGATATATATTGGTTATATTTTCACTGATGATTTACTATCCAATATGCTTCCCTTTTAATATTCTGAAATGCTAAAATCAAGGGTACTTCCTTTGAATCAGAAATGCTACAATTTCAGAAGGTGAGCTTACACATCTGACACTCTCTCTGCTTCATTTAATCTTGAAGCTGAGATTAGAGAGAGTTGTCACTAAAAAACATTTACGGAGAGTCAACTGTCTGAGCATTCCACCTGAGAGGCACCAGCGAATGGTATAAAGGAGACAGGTGGTATGCTGTCACCAAAGAGCCTAAGCTCTAGTGAAGGAGACAAAACGTACATTAAAAAAGATGGAAGTGATAAAACCAACCCAAGTCAATATTTTATACTTTTCTAATGTCTTATTCTAGCCATGAAGCATTTATCTTCCCCACTAGAAGAATTATAAGATTTACTTTTCTCCATAATTTCCCCCTGGATAGTTATCAGTTTCAGAAATAAATCACGGTGTTTTTACCTATTTAAATTATATAGAAAGTTAGCATCTGGAATAATAAATAGGGCTACACTGCAGTTGAATAAGCTTGGCAAGTAAGAGGTATAAAAAGAAAGCAGTGCCAGTTAAGATATGCCATCTAGTGGATTTTTTAGGCCCCTACAAATGGTAATATTCTATCTAGGACTAGGCAAATATAGCAAAGATATCTTTCCAGCTATTGTGATAAAAAGCAAAATACTACCTTATCTATACACCTAAGTCAACTTTATTAGTTTTATTATACCAATCCTATTCATTCATTCATCCATCTTTCCATCCACCAATCCATTTATCCATTCACTCACTCAGTAAATATTTACTACCCAGTTCAATCCCTGGGTTGGGAAGACCCCCTGGAGGAGGAAATGGCAACCCACTCCAGGGTTCTTACCTGGAAAATCCCATGGACAGAGGAGCCTGGCAGGCTGCAGTCCGTGGGGTCACAAAGCATCGGCTAAGACTGAAGCCACTGAGCACACACACGTGCACACACACACACACACACTGAACCACGCTCTACTATTATTTAGAGTTGGCCTCATTGCAAGAAGAGAAAGTTAGTACTATTAAACAAAATTTTATATGGCAAATTTAAGGTAAAAAGGAGTCAGGGATTGACTTTAAGGAACAAAAGAAGAAATTTAACTATATAAATCAGTACTGTTAGGTTTCTGTTTTTTTTTTTTTAAAAGAGAAGTACCATGGACATTTTCACTAACCCTTTCCTCACATGCCCAGAAGACAATGATGCAGCATCCGATACCTGTGTGGACCAATGGCCTGAAGAGTGCCCCATAACTCCAAAGCAGGAACACAGCCCCAGAACCAGGAAGTAACCTTAAAAGGACCCTAAGCATTCAAAACACACAACACAAAAGTCCATGGACCACATACAAGTTATTTCCTTAACTCCCAGTGGAATCCTTCAGGCCTCCACTCTGTGTCTTTTTAGTCTTCTCTGACACACAATCCTGACAAGCCAAGTTCCTTCATTCCCAAATATCAATTATATAAGGTGGTGATTTGGAGGCGCTGCTACAGGCAGTCAACTGATGAGAAGTAATAGCTGCTCACCATCAATATGCAAAAACACTCAAGTACTTAAACCTGGGGCTTGAAATACAGTATCTGGCACATTATTTAACTTTTAGACAACTTAAAATCAGTATCATGTCCAATGACTGTTGAAGGGGCAGCCACACAGCCATGTATTAATGGAATAAGAGAGAGATAAATAACATTAAATTCTCAAATTCAGCTCTACCACTTAACAACGATGTGATCTTAAAAAAGTTCACCTTTTTATAGTGGCACAGTCACTTAAATAATTAGAATTAACTCATGTAAAGTACATGGCACAGAGTAGGCAGGCACTCAATAAAGATGCAAACTAAATGAATGGTTCCTATTAACACTTTTACAGCACATTCTAACCACTGAGAGCAAGCATAGTCTAATCTCTCCTTTTTATACTGATGACCCTAACTCACTAAAACACCAAAATCCTATACCCTGGTACTCTAATAAGTAGGGAATTATGTAACAGGCTTTTGGAAGATTTGGCATTTAACGGGATGTGACTTAGTAATATTAAAAACTCACCAATCAAAAGTGATCATTTTTTTTGAGTTTTCTGAATTTTAGATAGCCTAGATTTTACAGACAGTCTCAATCACATTAAATTTACACCGAATTCCTATGACTATATTCTGATCTATTTTAGTCCTAAACTATGTTCTGTTAGGTCTCTATAAATTTGAATATTTTAAAAAATACACCCTTCATCTCTTTACAACAAATTTTGCAGAGATTTGTATAAAACCTTCATACTCAAAGACGTGTAGTGAAAGAAGCACTCTATATTCACTGCTAACGGGAGCATAAATTGGTTTAAAAAAAACTTCAGAAAAAATGTGGCAATATGGATTAAGAATTTCAAAAATGTTCACATTTTTTGATAATTCTACTTCCAGGAATCTATTCATTTCTTCCTTTTAAACTATACTTCTGTTTCTTTTCAAAATAGAATAGGAAATAACCAGAACCTATCCTGGGGAAAAAATCTAAAAAGTAGACAAAGATGTTCACAGGACTATTCTTTATAATAATTTTAAAAAATGAAAAACTAAAACAAAAAGGAAATGGTTAAATAAATTGTGGTATGGAGCCTCAAACAAATATTATAAAGCCATTAAAATAATGTTTATAAAGCAATTATAACAACATAGAAAAATGCTCTTGTTATATTAAGGAAAAACCTGGATACTAGAATGAAGCATTAAAAACACATAATTGTTTGTTTCTTTTAAATCATACATCTGTTCCCCCCCTCCTTTTTTTTTTTCACATACTACACATTCCTAAAGTTGTGATGATCACTTACCGGTACGCATAGATGTTGTGGGTGGCACTAGCAATTTTCTTATTCTCATACAATTTGGCAAGAACCATTTTCACCTTAAAAGCAGCAACAATATAAATAAACCGATATATATATATTTATTTGCTCTGTAAATGCTAAAAAAAAATCTTAAAGCATACTGATAGTACGTACTGTTGAACTGAAATTAACCACAGTTATTTAAAGAATCAACTACATTTTGAAAAAGCCATTTCCAAAGTTTTCTCCTCATTTTAGGGGCAAAAACTGAGTAACTCTAATTGGTACAAAAAAACAGTCATAGAATTTTTGAGCACCAGTTTTCAATAAATATCTGAGTAGTAACCATGTCCAAGGTACTTGCATATAATAGAAATTTTCCCCATACTGTAGAGAGAAAGTTAAATGAGAATATGAGAATATCTAGAAATGGCTCTGAAAATTTACCAATGTGAGAGGTGCAGAGTAATGGTATGTTTCCAAACTTATGAAACCAAAACTCTCCCTGGAAGAAGGTTCAGAGAGGAGGTAACAAGAGCCAGAACTTGAAAGATAAGTGACAATTCTGCATCAAAATGGAAGACTAGGGTGGGGCAAGAAGAAACCATTCCTTCAGAAGAAACAGCATGTACAAATGGACCAGATTTAGTAGGAAGAAATAAACAATGCTTAAGTTTAACTGGAGGCTTCCCTGATAGCTCAGCTGGTAAAGAATCTTCCTGCAATGCAAGAGAGATCTGGATTCGATCCCTGGTTGGGAAGATACCCTGGAGAAGGGAAAGGCTACCCACTCCAGTATTCTGGCCTGGAGAATTCCATGGGCTATACAGCCCATGGAGTCACAAAGAGGCAGACATGACTGAGCAACCTTCACTTTGGGCTTCCCTAATAGCTCAGTTGGTACAGAATCCGCCTGCAATGCAGGAGACCCCGGTTTGATTCCTGCCTCGGGACGATCTGCTGGAGAAAGGATAGGCTACCCACTCCAGTATCCTTGGGCTTCCCTGTGGCTCAGCTGGTAAAGAATCCACCGGTAATGCAGGAGACTTGGGTTCAGTTTCTGGGTTGGGAAGACCCCCTGAAGAAGGGAAAGGCTACCCACTCGTCTTTTGGCCTGGAGAAAACCATGAGGTCGCAAAGAGTCGGACACTACTGAGTGACTCTCACTTAGTTGAACTGGAACTTCAGAGAAACCACCATTTCTTTATTGTATGTATGACCTGGGCAATAATGTTTATCTGAAATTCCAATTTAGGTAGGTACCCTGGCAACCTTAGCAGGGACATAAAAGAGAAAGGTTCAGAAAATGACCAACAGCTTTATGTAGCTCTGCCTTAAGTGTATGAACGTAATGACAGATGTATCAGGATGATTAAAGCAGGGTCGTATCACAAAGTGACCTGTATAATGTGTTTGCATTTCTCCTTGTAGCCAAAGGAAATCAGCAAAGATTATTGAGTATGTGCGGGAAGAGTGACACACGGTCAGATCTTCCAGAAAAGGAGCTGGCAAAGGGGCACAGATGAAACTGGATGTAGGGAAGACTGAGTTAGAGACGGGGAGACCAATTTGGATCAGAAATGATGCAACCTTGTGTTTCTCAGACTCAGATTCCTGATTAGTAAAATAAGTAGACACTGACCTCTAAGATTTATTTCAGCTCTCACAGATTATGATCCTGTAGGTCTAAGTGACTATAATCAGAAATGGAAAAGGGATCCGGGATGAAGAGATTCAGAATAGAATGTCTAAGGACTCTCTCTGGCAACAAGATTATAAGTAAAGGCCAAGTGCAAAACAGGGTTTCTGAGAGAAAAGCTCAGAAGCTCTTATCCTGACCACAGATAAATGAACAAAAGAACTTCCTCTTCCAGAGACTAACAGAGAATGAAATGGCAACCTGGTGCAAAAAATTATATTCCTATATATAGGGCTTTAGAAGACCTTGGAGAGACCAAAGGGAAGAAGACTGACGTTTAAGACTTCTCTGGTTAATTTAACTTCACAGGTGTACTGAAATTGTCTCTTACATTCATCAAGTTTAGGGTAGATTATAGCAGCAAGGAAGAAGAAAACAATTCTAATGAAGAGATTGAGAAGGACAAAGACCTATGAATACCATTTTTGACCGAAAAGTTTCCCAAATGATATCCTTTGGTGTTTATCAGGTCACCTAAAATCAGAAAGCAGAAAGGAAAAGGAATTCAGGTTGGAAAGACTGGGCCCAACCAGTCTGTCTACTGTCCCCCTACTTGGGTAACAACAAATCAGGCTAGGTTTTAAAGAACTCCCACGTGATAGGACAAATGACTTTTTAACAAGTTAGTAAGCATCATAACTTTCTATACCACCACAATGGGATTTTCTTCTTTGAAAATCCATTAGTTAAGCCCTAACCAGAATCTGCATATAATTTTGAAAGCAGCAATCAACAGAAATAAATATTCCATGATGCCCAACAATTTGAGGGTAGAAAAATCAGCAAATAATTTTTCATCCTGAATGAAAATTAAAAGCAAAAACTAATATATTATTGCAAAACCATCTGCTTGAATTACTTTGGTAAAACAACATCAAAGTGAACTGGACACAGTAAATTTACCTGTTTGGGACAAACTACTGGAGCCAAGTGTGCCTGAAAAGTACTTCTTCGGTCTGTAATAGGAATGCCATGATCAATCGGAGGTAATTCTTCTATTTCTATAAATGTAAAGAATTATGTTACTTTTTAAAATTCTTACATACAAATACTGAAAAACTGGCAAATGGTATAGTGGAGGGAGTTGGGAAAGAGATGTAAATTACATGGCCAATCAGCTCAAATAACCAATTCTGATTGTCTATTAAATTACAATTTTAAGTAAAATGTTTCCCCAATATATCCTACATTAAGATAAAACTACTTGACTTATAAATGCTTTTCACCTGCTACGGTCACCCAGTGAAAATGGCAGGTTGGCATGCAAATCCTGGGCTGTTTCAGTAGTATAAGGTGGCATAAAATCTAACTTTTAAGAGTATAAAGGAGTCCTGAGACCAAAAAGATCAGCTAATAAGGAGTATTTATTCATTTTACTGTTGATGGACCTCTGGGTTGGGAAACCTATGACTTTACTTTGTATAGCTGTAATATAATGTCTTCTGCTAATAAAACTGTTCCTACTTCATAGGATTGAATTAAATATATCGATAGTACACCATATTGGTATTCCATTGAGTACCTGATTTCCAGTTATTCTGTCCTTTAAACAAGCTTAAGAACAATTAATTTTTTTCTATTTCTACAAGTCAGTTTACCTTACAAGTGATGAAATACTTCAACTAATTCATATAAAAATATTTCTGGAGCATTTTAAATAACTTGCTTCAAATCACTGCTCTGGTTTATGGCAGGACTAGGATAAGAAGCCAGGTTTATGGAGGATGTTTTACCTTCCCTCCAGCTGTGTTCTCCTTTTGAAAAGATTGTGACCACTGTACTGGTACGCTACTAAGGTCAATACGAACTGGATGTGATTTATTATGACTGATTTTCACTCTTTTTAATAGTGAATCTTCTTTCTCTAAAGAAATCCTATGCCAAATCCACAAATATGTAAATGAATAAAATGGGAGCCACTCAGAGTGAAGCAGGGGCAGGTATCCTGGGTCTTCTCCCCCTACTCATTCACTTCTTTGTCCTCTTCCACTAATTTTGAGACATTATGCAAGAACTTTAAATTTTCATTCACTGTTTAAAAGGTACTATATGATAGCAGAGGAAATTTCCCATCTTCAAAGAAAATGAACATGCTCTCTGATCTAACATGTTTTTGTAAGACACTTGAAGAACTGATGATATCATTCAAAATTTTAAAATACTAAAATGGAACATACTTTCTGATAGCAACACAGAGCTAATTTATCACAGGAGCCTATTCATAGGTTGAATACTACTCGATTATGGAACAAATTTGTTTGAGCAAAAACTTTTCACTAGCTTTAATTCAGTGGTTGCACGTTCAATTCCTGTATTTATATGTGTTAGCACAGACTAAAATGTAACTCTGAGCCATCAGTAGATCTAAGATTTTAAAATAAAACATTAACATAGCTTTCTTAGTTTCAATTTCTCCCACCTCTAATTCAAAACCGCTAAAACAAAAAAGAAAGAAAAACTAAATTTCTATTTTTGTCCTCACTATTCCGATAAGACTTAGAAAACACCAAAATGACCAAGAGGCAGGAAAAATATAACCCAGTTCTCTGTAAATTAATAAGAATTCCTTAAAATGTGACAGTTTACTAAATTTCTATACCATTCCAAAAACAATTCATTGTGCTACCACCCTGTGCTGTGCTGAGTCACTCAGCATGTCTGACTCTTTGTGACTCCGTGGACTGGAAGCACGCCAGGTTCCTCTGTACATGGGAATTTTCTAGGCAAGAATACAAGGGTGTGTTGCCATGCCCTCCTCCAGGAGATCTTCCCAACTCAGGGATTGAACCCAGGTCTTCCGCATCGCAGGCAGATTCTTTACCGCCTGGGCCACCAGGGAAGCCCAAGGATACTGGAGTGGGTAGCCTATCCCTTCTCCAGGGTATCTTCCCAAACCAGGAATCGAACCGAGGTCTCCTGCATTGCAGGCGGATTCTTTGCCAGTAGAGCTACCGAGGAAGCCATATCACTACTGTCCTCAAAATAAACTAGTAACATTCACTATACCTGTTCGATTTTCACTGACATCAAAATCCAAAGTTTTAACTTGATTTTCTGGTTGGCATGCTAAAACGAGATCATCTTCACATTCAACACCCTCCTCTTCAGTTTTCTTCTTTACATCTGGGCCTATGTGCATATGAGACATTATGAGTGATCATGAGACACTAAGAAATGACACTTAAAAAACTTTGAGTCTCGATCTCTAAACATCAGTCTTCAACAGAAGGAGCCAGTGTTCCTACAAAGTGGTTGACTCCAGGTTTGGAACAATGAAAATGTAAGATGAGCCAGGACATCTTGTGATTGCAGAGAGCAAAGGAATGTTCAGAAAAAGATGAGAGCTTATAAGAAAAAGAACACAGGAGCCTACCTGTGAGCACTCTGAAAGGCCAAACCTGGAACAATTTGAGCAACTAAACAATGACAGTATGGAATTTTAGCTCACTAAATAAAATTAGTTCATTCTAATGTAAATAATCAAATAAATGTGGAGAAGAGACATCTTGTTCCCACAATATAATTCCAATTAACTATATGAGCAAGAAGGAAAGAAAGAAGTGAGAATCACCATACTGTTACAACACCATATTGTTTATAAATATTGTCAGTAAGATACACTAATAGATACTAAAATCAGGGGGAAGGGGAATGAAAGTTTGAAGAATATCACAGCCTCAAAGTATCTCCTCCAAGAGACTTACCAACTGTGATAATTTTCTATGACAACCTAGACAAACCATGGTACACAGATACTTGGTCAAACACTATTCTACCTATTTCTGCAAAGGTATTTCTTAGACAGAATTCACATTCAAATCAGTTGACTTTGGGGAAAGCAGATTGCCTTCCACAATGCAAGTGAGACTCATCCAGTTAAGATCTCTTTTTTTCCCCAGGTAAGGTCTTAAAAGAAAAAGGACAGACCTCCCCAGACAAGGAGGGAATTCTGCCAACATACAGCTTTCACAGCCTTGAGTTTCAATATCATTTTCTTCTCTTGGTCTCCAGGTTCTCAGCCTACCTTACAGATTTTGAACTTTCAAGCCTCTATAATTTTGTGAGCCAATTCCTTAAAATCAATCAATCAATCAATCTCTCTCTCTGTCCCCAACTTTTCCTTCCCCTCACCTCCCTCTATAAATGTAGAGTTGACCAAAAAGTTCATTAAGGTTTTTCTATCCCATCTTATAGAAATCCCAATCTTTTTGGCCAGCCCAATACACAGATACATATACACACACACACATACATACATACATACATAAGACATACACATTTTATTGGTCTGTTTCTCTGGAGAATTTGATTAATATAGTAACTTTATAGTGGAGTCATCTAGCAGGTACCACTTTAACCAAGGGATCAAGGTAAATATCACCAATAATAAAGCATATTGATATCATTAGCTCCTTGATATAGTACGTACACTATGGAGGACACAATATCATTTCTGTGATATTTTTGCCAAAATGCCTAGTCTTACTCCAATCATGAGAAAACAATGGACAAACTCAAGGTCATGAAAGGTCATAAAAGTCAAAGTTATAATAGTCATGGGGAACTATTTATTGACTAAAGGGAAGTAAGGAGGAAAAATGCAACAAAGAATCCTGGACCAGATCCTAGAACAGCAGAAAGAACACTAGTGAAAATATATTATTATTATTATATTATATTTACCAGTGTTTGCTTTCTGTTCTTGATAATTATACGATGGTTATGTAAGATGTTACTCAGGGCAGCAGAGTGAGGGATACAGTAGAGTTATTTCTACAATTTTTGCAACTTTTCTGTAAGTCTAAAATTAGTTCAGAATTTTTTAAAGTATAAATAGTTGTAAATAACTACTTCAAGATTTAATATTTCTATAGCAGAAAAAGTATGCAGTGTTCCAAAGAACAGCAAGGAGAGATAAGAAAGCCTTCCTCAGCGATCAATGCAAAGAAATAGAGGAAAACAACAGAATGGGAGATCTCTTCAAGAAAATCAGAGATACCAAGGGAACATTTCATATAAAGATGGACTTGATAAAGGACAGAAATGGTATGAACCTAACAGAAGCAGAGGATATTAAGAAGATGTGGCAAGAATACACAGAACTATACAGAAAATATCTTCATGACCCAGATAATCACGATGGTGTGATCACTCACCTAGAGCCAGATATCTTGGAATGTGAAGTCAAGTGGGCATGAGAGCATCACTATGAACAAAGCTAGTGGAGGTGATGGAATTCCAGTTGAGCTATTTCAAATCCTGAAAGATGATGCTGTGAAGGTGCTGCAATCAATATGTCAGCAAATTTGGAAAACTCAGCAGTGGCCACAGGACTGAAAAAGGTCAGTTTTCATTCCTATCCCAAAGAAAGGCAATGCCAAAGAATGCTCGAACTACCGCACAATTGCACTCATCTCACACACTAGTAAAGTGATGCTCAAAATTCTCCAAGCCAGGCTTCACCAATACGTGAACCGTGAACTTCCAGATGTTCAAGCTGGATTTAGAAAAGGCAGAAGAACCAGAGATCAAATTGCCAACATCTGCTGGATCATCGAAAAAGCAAGAGAGTTCTAGAAAACCATCTACTTCTGCTTCTTTGACTATGCCAAAGCCTTTGACTGAGTGGATCACAACAAACTGTGGAAAATTCTGAAAGAGATGGGAATACCAGACCATCTGACCTGTTTCTTGAGAAACCTGTATGCAGGTTAAGAAGCAACAGTTAGAACTGGACATGGAACAACTGACTGGTTCCAAATAGGAAAAGGAGTACATCAAGGCTGTATATTGTTACCCTGCTTATTTAACTTATATGCAGAGTACATCATGAGAAATGCTGGGCTGGAAGAAGCTCAAGCTGGAATCAAGAGCGCCAGGAGAAATATCAGTAACCTCAGATATGCTGATGACACCACCCTTAAGGAAGAAAGTAAAGAGGAACTAAAAAGCCTCTTGATGAAAGTGAAAGAGGAGAGTGAAAAAGTTGGCTTAAAGCTCAACATTCAGAAAACTATGATCATGGCATCTGGTCCCATCACTTCATGGGAAATAGATGGGGAAACAGTGAAAACTGTGTCAAACTTTATTTTTCTGGGCTCCAAAATCACTGCAGATGGTGATTGCAGCAATGAAATTAAAAGATGCTTACTCCTTGGAAGGAAGGTTATGACCAATCTAGATAGCATATTGAAAAGCAGAGACATTACTTTGCCAACATAGGTCCATCTAGTCAAGGCTATGGTTTTTCCAGTAGTCATGTATGGATGTAAGAGTTGGATGATGAAGAAAGCTGAGCGCCAAAGAACTGATGCTTTTGAACTGTGGTGTTGGAGTGCAAGAAGATACAACCAGTCCATCCTAAGGGAGATCAATCCTGGGTGTTCACTGGAAGGACTGATGTTGAAACTGAAACTCCAATACTTCGGCCACCTCATGCGAAGAGTTTACTCATTGGAAAAGACCCTAATGCTGGGAGGGATTGAGGGCAGGAGGAGAAGGGGACGACAGAGAATGAGATGGCTGGATGGCATCACCGACTCGATGGACATGGGCTTGGGTGGACTCTGGGAGTTGGTGATGGACAGGGAGGCCTGGTGTCATAAAGAGTTGGACAGGACTGAGTGACTGAACTGAACTGAACTGATAGTAGAAAAAATAAAATAGTAAAGAATAAACACATACTAAAGATTAGTAGTAAAATAAAAATAAATTACTTTGTCAAGTGGGTGCCCTTGAGAAGAAAATTCTCATGAGATATCCTTACCATTTCCATTTTAATATGAAGTCTAGAAAAATTTTTATTACAAAATTCCAAAGAAAAAGTTTGAAAATTAGAAATTATACAACCTAAATCAGTAACTCAAAAAACTGAAGTATGGCGAAACTAAACTGTAGATAAAGGTGGGAAAGAGAAAATACCATATTAAAATCAACAATTTAAAAACCTTCCTAAGAGGGGAGTGATCCCAAAGTTTTGGAGTTCTACATTTCTACTGGTATACATAACACTTTTGCAATTACCCCACACTCTAGAATGGTGGATTGGCAAAAATCAATTTTGAGACCACTCTTCAGATGCCCTGAAATGCCACAAAATCAGAACATGAATCATAAAAAGTCAAGGAAAACACTTCAAAAAATATTGTCCCATGATCAGAATATCTTCAGACCATTTATCTCTTTGATTTTAATAGAAGCAGTAAAAACACTTGCTTCTATAGAAAATTGTAAAATGCTCTGAAAAAATATATATTTCTATCAACTTTAAATGTATACTGATCTTGGTAAGGTAATCCTCAATAATTGGTTTCCTGTAAATAACCTTCTAAAAATTAGTAAACAGACTACTGAATTGTTGTTCTTTAATCTTTCTTCTCCCTAAACTGAAAATAATTCTATCAGTGATAACAATAAAACTCTATTTGAAAATAAAATCATACTTAGTAATTTTCTTCTCTACAATGCTTTTGTAGTAACTGGAACAAAGACTAGCAAAGTAAACAGAAAACATAAGAAACTTCTATGTTGTTATACACTTATGATTCAATGAAAGAATAATAACAGAGCAAAATATCAGTCTTCAAATGTTTTGAAATTAAGATAGTGGTGATGGCTGTACAACTTTGGAAACTACTGAATACACATTTTAAAAGGTGAATGATTATAGTATGTGAATTCAATTTAAAAATCAATTTTCAAAGTCACTTTTTATACCCTAAATATTGGTCAGTGTGTTTTCCAAAGTTCTTTTTCGATAAACATTACACTCATTTGAAGCTAATGTCTAACTTATATCAATAATGCATGAAGACTGTTACAAGGTTAACATTGCCATAGAAAGCAAAGGTTTTTGAACAAAGTTCTTTAACCATAAAATTCTATCTCTGTAAGAGCTTACAGTAATCTGAAACCAAAGAGGCTACACCTTATTGAAAGAAATAACCATATTTACATGAGTAAAGAACTTTTCAAAGAATATATTTTATCATGTAAAACCGTAAAACAGCATATAGATCTTCATTAAAAGTTTCAATGAGAATATATACATGAAATTTTAATTACTGTAAATTAAAACAGCAATGATAACGTTTTTCAAACCTACCTGGTTCTGTCATCTGAGATTTTTGTATTAGGACATCTCTTATTTTCTCCACCCACAGGTAAAGAATACTTTCACCAATATTCTGTCTAAACAAAATTCAGGGGAAATATTGTTATTAGAAAAACTACTTCTCAAATCCAAGATAATATAGACATAATTTATAATCTAAGAAATTAAATTATATCTAGCCATGTGTGTTTGTTTTTTTTTTCCAGGCTTTCTGCGCAGCTTGTAGGATCTTAGTTCCCCAACCAGGGACTGAACCCAGGCCCTTGCAGTGAAAGCTCCAAATCTTAACCACCGGACTGCCAGGGAATTCCCTAGCCATGCCTTTTAAAAAGAAATTTATAAAAACACGAGATTTACTAACATTTGTAGATGAATATTTAATACATCAGTATTAAAAATCCCAACTGGTTTCCAAATTAACATTGCTTACTTAAAGTAAGTAGAAGAGCTACAACCAAAGAGGGGAAAGAGAATTTCTGAACTTGAACAGAATTAAGATAGATATAAATATGATTTTGTTTCTGTCAGTGAATAGAATTGTAGTATTGATGCCCAGTCATTGCTTGCTTTCCTAAACTTTCTGAACAATTTCAAACCACTTATTTTGTATGCTTATTTCAACAATTAAGAATACAAAGCATTTGAGAAACTCCCCAAGAAAGCCAATTTACAATACTAAAAGACAAGCAATGTAAAGCTTTAGATTCTTATTTTGTTTTTGACATAATATTCTATTGCCCAAATTCATTTCGGTTCCAAAGAGCTGTCTGGCTGCATCAGATAATTAAATCCATCTCAAAGGCTCATTGAGAAAAAGAATAAGTCATAGTTCATTTCCACAGAGTTATGTTAAATGATGGCAACAGCAAGAAAATAAAGGCCCAAGTGTCTATTTTTTAAAGAATGATACTAATTTTAGATGTGTTAATATGCATGTTTAAGGAAATCACCAAACTACTTCATAACACCTTACCCCTTCCTCTAACAGTTGCTCTTGAAATCATTATCTCTCTTTATCACCACTCATCAGCACCTAAAGGAAGCTTTCAAAACAAGCATACAGAAGAAAACAACACTGTTTTCAAATAATTCTGTACCTTCAAACACTCCCATCCCACCCATAGTTCCTGAGCACTAAAACGATCCTCTGTGCTCTTTGGCAACCTGTCTTATTTAGAGACGGGAAAAGTCAACTGTAAAAGTTTTAAAAATTATGAATATTGGTTGAGTTTCTTTTAAACAATTCCTACTCCCTTCCTCTCTCCTCCATAAAAAATTCAGAGGTACAGAGACAGACCAAGGTAAATGTATTGAATATATACTAAACCCAAAGTACATTATATATTGATACATCAACACATTTAATGCTCATAATTGTCTAGTAGAGTAGGCTTTATTTTCCCATTGTACAGATGAGAAAGCAGACCTGGAGAGACCAATTTACTTGTGTAAGACAGTCTTATAAGCAGTAAGAAGTCCAGAGCGAGAATGTGAATGCAGACTTACTCCAGAGCTCGGGTCGCCCACATCACTTTGCTCTCCTAGCAAGCAGCTGAGCCCTTAGGCAAGTAAGAGACTTGAACTGCCTCAGTTTCCCCACCTACAAAACAGATTCACAGCATCTTGTCTCACTTTACAAAAGCAGTCTCTTTTCAAGCGGACCTGTCTTAATCCACTCAACATCTGTAAGGGCCTTGCCTACACACCAAGCACTATGAGCAATCCTGAGGGTATAGCAGTGAACAAGAAAACTGGGTCCCCTGTCTCAGGGCTTGCAATTATTGTTCTTAAAAATGTGTGCTTTTATATGTAATTCTCTCCATCTCCTAACTCCATTCTACTGAATTCATCACATCATCATCATCACCAAGAGCAGTAGCACCAACGTCTAGTGTTTATTGAACACCTACTATATAGAAGATGTAGAAAATGCTTGGTTACTTCACTGAATCTTTACAGCCCCCTTTGAGACAGGAAAATCATTCCTCTGTGTATATATATTCACATTCAGAGTTGTTATTTTTGTCAGGGGACTTTTGGGGGAAGGGGTGGTGGAAAATGCCTTGGAAGAATTTCTGCAGTTAATAACTAATTTTTCCAAATAATAAGGAAGACACTAAACCTTAACTCCAAATTTCCTCTCCTCTAGCCCATGGCTTCGGGAAGAACAATATACAACAGCACTCCATGTAACATCATTTATTGACTGCTTACTTAGTCCCTAGTATTAAACTAGATTTACTGAAATCCAGTTTAAGGAAGTTGTAGTAGATGTGAAAGGTTTCCTTAAGAAAATGAAAATTCTTTCCTTTAGACCCCCAAACTCTATCACTGATGGTGGTTTGGGTGGTATCATTGTTCCTGCTGTATTTGTATTTTCTCTCACGACAGTAGTTTGTAAACCACCCCCCTTCCTTTTTTTAAAGTATAGTTGATTATTCATATCTTTTAACTACAGACTAGGATTTGGTGGTTTTCAAACTTGCTTTTACTGTAATGAAATCTCTCACAGAACCAAAAACAAATTAAAAGAGACAAAAGCTGGAGTCCTCTCCCCTGTGCCCTTCTTTTCCCGCACCCCAAGGGTCCTGGAGGAAGTTTGCTGAATCCTAAAAATCAGTGCAAAATCTGAGAATACTCATTATATGGTGAGATGCTAATTTTAATTTATGAAACCGTTAAGGTATAGTAGCTGAATATAAAAAGTCTAGAACAAGTTTGTTTCAAACTGAATAAAAGATCAATTTGGATTAAAAACTGATATTTTAGTTGAGACATAACTGTGATTAAATATACTTAAATAACTATAATCCAATTCAGAATGATCAAAACAAAGTCAAGTTACTTGTGACTCTCATTTTACTTGTAGCTCTAATTTTCATACCTTTAATTCTCCAGTATTTATATTTGTTACTTAAGGGTAAAGAGATTCACTAAAATGTACTGCAAAATTGCGTGACCTCAAACAAATCACTCAATCTGAGTTTCCATCATCTCATTTTCAAAATGACAAAACTGGATGAGATGACTCTTCTGACAAGAACAACAAAAATGAGAGCTGCCACTATACAGTGCTAAAATATATCATAAGAATTATGTCAATTAATCCTCACAATGATATTATTCTATTATCCTCGTTTTACAGATGAGAAAGAGGTCGCATTATTTCAAAAACTGACCCAGAAGCCTGCCCAAGACACCCATAACATCAGCTTGATTAAACTTCAGACAGGCAGAGCTTCCTGACTCTAGGCCCTGCCCTCTCTGTTCTTAGAGCATTTTCTTTAGAGAACTTGTCAATGAATTCTTCTTTTGCTCCTTTGGGATTATGGATATCTTTTTAGAAGCTATGTCAGCTTTAGAACCAATGAGTGTCTTTCTCAAGGACCTGAGAGTCCTTCTGAAATGCAGTCATGCAGGAAGAGAGTGCCCTGTTGCCCAGTCTCTGTTCGAAGGCACACCTAACTACTGATGAGCCACAATCTGCACACACAGATGGCCTGACCACAGAGAAACACTCCTGCAACCTCAGGAAGTAACTTAATGTGCTGGACACTCTCTGATCAGCCTCCCCCCAGCATTCCCCCATATTTTTCTACAGCTTATCACAGCTTATTCCAGCCCTCAAAAACCGTGCTGCCTTTTGTTTCAGCCAGCTGAGTTCAGACTGAGTTCTGCCTCTCTCCCGTTAAAATAGTCTTGAACAGAGTACTCCTCGCCTATTTAACTTGGTTTGATGCACTTTCTGCTTTGACAAGCCTCATTCTCTAAGTTCCAAATCTAAGACTTCATGTGATACATCAAATTGTGATGAGCTGTGGGAAATTAATCATTTTCTTGGATTCAAAAGTAAACATTGTTGAAATGAACTATCATAAATTCAAATTTTTTAAAATTTTAATCTTTTTCACTTTTAATAGCAAGTGGTATAATGTTTGAAATATTTTTTAAATCTGTCATTTACCTTTTGTTTTATAAAAATCACTATTTTCATATATTCAAAATATCCATGTTTAAAATGCAAAATGTTTAAACAAAAGTAAGATATGATAAGCAAATAACTCTACATCTACCCAATCACCAAGTCCTAGTTTATGCTCTTAAGTCTTCCTCTAACTGACCATTCTTCTCCCCTGCCTTTTTGCTGCCTGCCTCAATGAAGATCTCCCGTCTCCCTCCTGGTTACTGACTGCTGCTCCGATGGAGTCCCTTCCTTCAGACTCCACACTGCCACATGGATCTGATCACATCACTCCCCTGCCTAAAATGCCTGGAGCCTACAAGATAATGTCCAAGCTCCTTACTCCAGCCTACAGGTTCTTTCTTCTCACACCTATATCAATTCCTATCCCCAGCCTATCAGATTACTTGCTGAACTCTGAAGATGCCAGGTTGCTTCACACCTACATGACTGTGCTCATGCAGTTCCTTCTATCTGAAAATCTCTCCCTTTCTGATTATCTGCCAAGCACCACACCCCAAGGTCACCTTCACAATGGAACCCTCACCACATGCCCAGAGACCTCTAAAAGGAACAGCACATGGTACAAACCTCTCAGCAATTACGTCACTATAGTGTACTGGTACACATCTATCTTAATTTTTAAATTCCAAACACCTAACAGAGTGCTAGCGTATAGAAAATACTTATAAAATGTTTACTGGACAAGACTGTTAGCTTTCAGACTTCTTCCCTCCTTGCATAAAAGAAAACATAGTTCACCTTCTTATCTAGGCAAAAAAATATTTCAGCAGTCAAAATGATGCTAAATAAATATGAAAATCTTGATAATGTCACAATATTTAGAACATAATGAAACTATAAACATTAGGAACTACATTTATACATTTAAAATGTTTACTTTTCAGTGACCAATAGCATTTCACTTGTTGCCCCCTGCTGGGATTTTATGGAAAAATATCATTAAAAGTAGTCACACAAAACTTAAAAACAGAATCTACATTTCTACCTAGACCACATGTGTGAAAAGAATACTATTGGACTGGGGTTATTTTCAAGTGCTTTTAATAAACAAGATGGGATGAACCGTAGCCTGTCTTCAGAACAAACTGCTTTGTTATCTCTGATCCTTGCTAATTCTTTAATAGCTCAAGAGAACTAGCTAAAGAGAACAGCAAGTTGTGCCCTATGGGAGGGCATCTAATAAAGGGGGCACTCTGGGGTAGAAAAAAGGCAGATAGGAAGCCATTTCAGAGTGCATGACACTGTGCAAAATGGAGAAAAATCTCACTGATGAATATGACTAACAGGATGGAAGGCAAGTGTGGGAAGATTTCCCAAGAAAAGGAAGTGTTCAATACCATCAAAAGTTAAATAAGGAGGCCAAATAAGATAAGAACTGAAAAATGACCATAAGATGTACAATTACAACATCCTTGGTGAGCAAATCTGCAGTGTTATTTATCTTAGTCTAGTTTAGGAGGTACACTGGTAAATAGGCATAAATAAAAGATTACAGAAAGAAGTCTGTTGGGGGCACAAAAGTTGGAATGGCCAGTAAGATCATAGACTGAAAGCATGTCACTGAGGAAACATGTATATCTATATTTTGAGGATGATGGAATCACTAAATGGGAGCATCTCCCATTGATGTCTCCAGTTCTAGGTTACTTCTTGTGTCAAATGTAAACCTAGGGACTCAAGGAAGACCACACTTCCTCTTGGTAGGAACCAACAGAATCAATTCCATGAAGACTTAGCATTTTTAAATTTAATATTCTGTGAGGAAAAGAAACCTGGTATAGACACAAAGTGGGTTTTCTCACTGTGCCAGATGGGAGGCCACCTAGAGCGTGTAAGACAACCTTATCAGTTCCTGGGTTACAGTAAGACTGATACTTCAGAACATTATTTGTTGTGCTCAATTAATACATCTCAATACAATTCACCCAAATCAGAAACATCTTCTCTGGACTACTGCACCAGCCTCCTAATTGATATCCCAAATCTAGTTGCTCTCTTCCAGTCAGTTCTCCACCCGGACACAGAACGGGGTTTTCAAAATGAAAATCTCACCCCAGCATTATACCACTTCTCGGCTCTTTTTGGCTTCACATGTGTCTCAGGACAAAGACAGATACTCAACATGCCCTACAGAACTCTCCATAACTTCCCCTGCTTACCTCGCCAGGTTTCTGTCCCACCATGCTCCCTTTTCCCCCAACACCCCTCCTATACCCCCATTATTTTGTGTCTTCATATGCTCCAAACTCCTTGACACAGAGCCTCTGCACATGCTGTAGCCTTTCACTGGAGTTCTTTTCATTTAAGTAACTCAGCTCTTAAGTCAAACAGGCCATGCCTCACCTCCTACTAGGTCAGGTCTTATTTCAAACTCAGTACTACACATTAATATCCTTTCAGAGAACTTATCACAGCTGCAGTTTGACATTCATTTTTACAGAGTTATGAGTAATATCCCCTGTACCAGCAAATTCTAAATGATATGAAACTGGGACCATTTCTGTTTTTACTAATTATATATATCCAGGATCTAGTATAATACCTGCTATGTAGTATCTGCTGAATGAATGAGTGAAAAATACAGTATACTATCAATAGACTCTCAGTCCTATGGCCTAATACAAGAACATTACCATTAACAGTACATGGTAGTTTAAATAATAATTATGCTTAGGATTCTGCTGTTACCAGTTTCATTCAACATAGCCTATGAAAATATTAAAATAAGAACAGTGTCTCTGAATTTACTTTCACAGCTAGCTAAGTGTTTTTATAGCTATTAGTTCTAAATAATACTTTTATTTTTGTTTCTAAATAGAATTTATATCAAATGTATATATAAAATTATGTAACTAATCTTTCAAGGATTCTTCAACTCTATTCTTTTTGTTAATGGAAAAGCAGCTTAACAAAAAGTTTACAAAAGGGCCTAATATATCACAGTTCCAACAAAGCCCATAACAGAGTCACTGATAGTATTGTTTTTAGTCATCCATTACTTACATGTATATTTCCTCAAGGCTATTCGATAAATCTGCCCGTTCCTGCCCTTTAAGCCAAGGAGCACTAAGATTAAATAAAAAAAAAAAAAAAAGATGATTACTCAAAGACTATGTTTACATCACAAAGAAAAGACAGTGATTCATCACAAACTAATTTTAAGTTTTAAAATTTTTCTACTTTGATCAAAACATTATTTTATGTTATATAAATCTATACAGTTCCAAAATGCTTTCATTTGCATTAACTCATTTAGTCCTCCCAGGAAACCATGATGACACCAACACCATTATTAGTCAATTAAAATATAGTTTAAAAAACAGGGGAGTGCATAAGATATAAAATCTGCCCAAGTTTACCTAAGTGGCAGAATATGTTCCAGAATCCAAATTTCCAGATTCACAGTATTTGCCACACAATCAGAGTTCCCAATTTTTCCTAACTGATGTCCCAAAAAACAACTCTAACAAATAAGTCAATTGCCACATGACTGTAAATCAACTTTTTCTGAAAAGAGCACTTACAAGCTTTCTATAGTCGTATCTTTCATTTTCAATGAATAAAAATGAAAAATTACAGAACCATGAGTGATAGCAAACTTTATTGCTGTGGTTTGAAAAAACTCATACAAAAATAATTTAAAAAATAAAATATATTAAAAAATGAAACAAAAAGATAATCCCACTGGTAGGTAAACATTTTAATAACTAAGATTTAATGCAGTTCTATCTGTACAGGTTTATACAGCTTAGTAGGTCAAACAGGCAGGGTGATCAAAGGTTAACTGCAGTCAACAGGTCATGACTCAGTAAGACTACACTTTGGCTACTGAGAAGATGGCTCCTCAACAACAAGGGCACCATGGGCAATTCCTGGAAGGAGGTTCTCTTATGCAGAGCCATATCAAGGAACTGGGGAGGTCATGGGAAACAGGTTAGGAGAGACTCTACAGACCAAGGTTGCTAGATTACTAGATTGTGTAACGAGGAAGATTTCCTTCCCCATCTCTAACAACAGTCGAGAACTATTTTATCCCCTATGAGTCCCGCAATTCTGTAGCTGTTTTATCCCCTATGAATCCCTTGATTCTTTTATACTAAGTGGCAAACGTCAGTGTGTTTTTACATAATTTAATTTTTAAATGTAAATACTCTACATTAAGTCCAACGTGTTTTTAATTTCTATATTCATTTTGACAAGGTAGTCTATATAAACACAAAGTACAGTACAAACAATCTTTGCAAAGTACAACTTTCTTTAAAAATATAAATGTAGAAATATAGCTTACTTCAGTTGATAAATAGGTGGAGCTGTACCTGGGTATTCATTTGGTAGCATCACCTACAAAGCAGTTTAAAAACAAACCTGCTTATACTTCATCGTGGTTCAAAAACAACAACATTCATAAAGCCAGTCACCAGACAGATTTCTAACTTGCCAAACTAAGAAACAAAACCACTGGTTTATCAAATTTCAGAAGCGAGTTCCCTCCTCACAGTTATGCTTCCACCTTAAATATGCTGTTAGAGTTAGTTGCTCAGTCATGTCCAACTCTCTGCAATCCCATGGACTATAGCCCACCAGGCTCCTCTGTCCATGGAATTCTCCAGACAAGAATACTGGACTGGGTTGCCATTCCTTTCTCTAGGGTAAATATGTTGTTAAGATGATGCCAATTTTTTAAGGAGATTATTTGCAGAGAAAGTATAAAAGCAATTAAAACTAGAAAAGGTGAGATGGACAAAGACAAAAGGAAAACTGAAATAGGGTCATTATACCCCAACCCTGGATGACGAGGGTGGTATTATAACATGTTCCAGGTATTTTTCTTATTAAAAAAAAAAAAATCCTACCAAATACTATTAAATAGCTAACACTTACTAGAAAACCATGCATGTTTCTTCTGAAATCAGTATTACTATAAAAATGAATACTGACAAAAACTCAATTTGGCATCTTTTATGTTGGAAGTACAGACAGTCACCTAAAAATAAGCATTAAACACAAAGCCGTAACTGATCATTTCATGTATGTATCCTAACCACAACTGATTCCCAATTAACAAAAAAATGAGTTATCTACTCTATGAACCATCTAAATTACTAGTCTATTCTTTCTTGGAAAATGTTAGCCATCTTCCCAGGTTTATACCCTCTTCTATTAAATGGAGAAGATAATGAAAGGAAGTGAAACTCGCGTCTGCCAAAGGTACATGAAGAACACTTAAATAACTGGCATAGGAAAGACCAATATTATCAACGAAAGCATTACTGGAGAGTGATCTGAGATATAAATATCCATACATTTATATCAGCAATCGTTAACAAAAGTCAAGAATAAAAAGGCAAATCAGAACAAGTCACAAGAATAATTAGAGGAATACAACAGTAGTCAATAATACAAAGTCAATACTGTAACTGGAAAACGGCTGTAGACGAAGAGGAAAAATACCTGTAAGCAAAGGGTCCACTTGGGATCATCTATATCGTCGCTAATCCGAATACAAAATATTTTGGCGCAGTCATCAATGACACACCATTCCTCACCATATATGGCAGCCATTGCTTCAATTTCCTCATTCTGAAAGAGGTTGATGAGGGGAAAAAGTAAAAAAAATTTTGACTACCCTAAAACAGCTGAGTCTTCCTTACTGCTTTATAAGGTATTTGCATTTAACATAACCATCTTGGGTGATGGGGCCCTGAAAGAACGACACCAGACGTTCTCAGCAGCGGGTCAAAATGTCCTACCCCTGGGTACCAGACTCTATAGCAATGACGGGCACCAGCCTTGCTACTACATCCCTGTGCTTTTGACCACTACTGAGCCAAAATATATATGCACTCCTATATCCTGTATGAGATTCACAAGTGAAAGGATAAACGTATCTTCTCTGCTCCACATTCTCTTTTTAACAGGTAACCCCTGGACCACTGCTACCTATTATATTTGCCCTTATATCACTACTGCCTGTCTCCTGCTTTGTTTTGTTTTGAACTTGCCCACAAGGCTGGGTGGTTGTTGGGGTTTTTGGTAATCAAATCCTCGAAACGTTTCAGAAATTACTCTTTTGGTTTCAGGTTAAGAATAAACCGGATTTAAAGGTAAAAATGGGGAGCAACGTATACTTCCAACTTTGTATGATCTCATTTTGTCCTTAGGGCCCATCAGGAAGAGCTTCAATAGCGCCCACGTGAGCCACGCGCTGGGGGTAAGCTCAAGCCCAAGAACTGAAGATCCACGGGTCCTCAGGGGACTCCAGGGTCTGTGTTATTATTGCCCCTTTTGCAAACGCAGAAACTGGGGGGTCTTAAGTGGCCTGTCCACGGTGACCCGGCAGAGACAGGCCGGGGAGCAGAACCCTGGTTTCTGCCTCCCGCCCGGGGCTGCTGAGTCGCGTGCTGATGGTTGACGATGGCACCGTCCAAGGCAGGTCCAGCGCGCCGACGCCCAGGAGCCGCCGACGCCCAGGAGCCGCCGGCGCTAGAGCGGGGCTGCGATCAAGCGCCGGGAAAACGGGACGCGGCTGAGCGAATGGCGCAGCCTCAGCCCATGGAGGGGCGGGAGAGCCCGGGGCTGGCCCCGGGCAGAAGGCCCCTCGGCCGAGGAGGCCCGGGGCGGCGAGACGAGGCCGAGCCGGGCCTGGAGGTCGGCGTCCCGCCGGGGCCTCACCTGCCTCTGGTCGCTGCCTGCGTCCCCCTCAGCCATGTGGCCCCGGGAGCCGCCGGGCGGCCACCGCCTGCCCAGGTCCGGAGCGCGGGGGCGGGGCGCCGCGGCAGCGAGCGGGGCGCGGGCGGCCGCGAGACCCGACCCGGAACCGCAACCCCGCCGCGCCGCGCGGCTCGCCTCTGCTTCCGGGTTGCCGGCCAGGTGGGGCTGGGGGCTACCCGCCGGGGCCTCGTCGCGCCCGCCTCTCCCGACCTCTTCCGCCGGGCCTCAGGGACGCAGTCCCTCCCAGGCAGCGGCAGGAGTCAGCCTGGAATTTGCTCCTGAAACTCGCCGGGGCTGGGTGCTTCTGCTCGCCCACGGCGCCGTCGGGGCCATTGAGCCCGGCCGGAGACTGGGGAGTCGGGTTCACCGCAGCGTCCCGGGAAGGGACTCACCGCAGGCCACAGCCCAAGACTCATCTTTGCATTTTAAGCAGGGTGGTTTTGTTTTGTTTTACCTGTTTTAAGATGTTTTTGTGATTTGAGCAAGGGTAAGTTTAATTTCCCCAAACCTATAGAGCAGGAGAGGGCAGAAGGCAATTTTGAAAACCTGCCGAAAAACTTAACACTGGCTGTTGACTTGTGATAATTTTCTTGGGTGTCCTTGAGCTATTTTTCCGAGAGCAGCTTTTGCTCAAGACACTAGTTTTACCAGTCAACATAAAGGTCGTTGTTTCTCTGTCCTAAAATTTGAATCTGTTTGTATCGTTTCTCCCCTGTCCCCAACACATGCATTCCCCTATATTGGTTGTGGCTAACATCTGTCACTTTACATGAGACACCTTAATCAATTCCCTTAATATTCGAAAGATAGTTCATCCCCTTTTGCCTCACTTTCTTCACTCGCACACACACAAACTCAAAATATTGGATCTTTCCTCTCTCCTGTCTTCCCTAATCACGGGCATGTTTTATTTCCCCTTTAAAACACTTCTCTGAATCAGAATTCCGCAAAGAATTCCATCCGAATTAACTTAGAAGGGATCTTGATATAAGTCTTGTGGATTTATTAATTCAGCAGACATTTATTAGGTTCTTACCGTGCTAAACTTTGGAAAGGCAGACTTAGATGTTGTACATTGCCTTTAAGAAGCTAAAATGAGGGAGTACAAAAGTAAATTAGTAACTAAATGGGTGAGAATTACATCCTGTTAGTAGCACAAGGAAGGGCCCTCTGCTGAATCCATTCGCTGTTTTCTTGAAATGATCACATTGTTGTTAATCAGCTATGCGTTAAAAGAAATTTTAAGAAGTTTTTTTTTTTTTTTTTAAAGGAAGGGCCGTCTCTTCTAATTTTATCAGGCCTCTCCTTCCAGACGATGCTTGAAGTGAGTTACAGAAGAAGAGGTAGAGATTAGCTAATTGAAAAAGGAAGGGAATTGTTTCCGATGAAGAAAAAAATATTGGCAGAAAAATCGTGGCCCTTTTAAGGAATGTCATGCATTTCACTGCCTCTGACATCACAGCTCTCAACTTCTTGTCGTATGACTTGCATAATCTCTTTATGATTGTCTCTGTAAATCTGTACATGTGCACTCATTTTGGTTCCAAGAGAAGGCCTGAAGGACTTAGCCCTCTGTCATGTCAGTCATACCCCCTTCCTCCAGTTATTTGGTTTGGAGAGTATGTTTTCCTTCACCTTCAATAGAAGCAGTTTTAAACTCCTCCTTCCAATCAAGTAGGGCCCCAAGGTTCATGTGCGACCAGTCCATCACAGTATTTTTCTTCTTGATGAGGATTTGCCTGAAAGTTCCCTGAGGTTTGGGCTTCCCAGGGGGCACTAGTGGCAAAGAATCCACCTGCCAATGCAGGAGACATAGATGGTCCTTGGGTCAGGAAGATCCCCTGGAAGAGGGCAAGGAAACCATTCCAGTATTCTTGCCTGGAGAATCCCATGGATAGAGGAACCTGGTGGGCTATCATCCATAGGATGGCAAAGAGTTGGACACGACTGATGCAATGTGGCATGCACACACGCGCTGTGAGCTTTGGCCACTGTGCATCTCCAGGTCACCTGAAGCGTTCTGCAATTACCATCCTAATACTACCTAGATGACCATCTATGTTAAATAGCTGGTTTTCTTCTTTCACTCTGAACTCTACTGATCTCTTCTTAACCTCTTACAACTTCTGTTGCAAAAAAGTAGTAACTGTCATCCTTAAAAAAGAAAAAAAAAGCCATAAAATCCTTTCTTCTGTGAAAGCTTATGTAAAACAGGTTAGGTTGTTCTGCCTGAAATAGTGGTGTTGGGTCTGAAGTCCCAACTACCTAGCAACCTCCCTCCCAGTGGACCTGCAAAGACATTCAACCCAGATTTTAAAACTATTGCATTAAAATGTAATAGAAAACAATGCACAGCACAATTTAACCTTCTAAACAAGGCATAATATTAGTATATCTAGTTTCTCATACATAGCACTTCTTTTCTTACCACATACATCAACCCAATCTATTTTACCTTCTAGAGATTGCACCCATGATTTTTCTGTTGATTCCTACTTTTTCATAGCTAGAGTCTAAGTCTTCTGAGCTCAGATCCTAAATTGAAGTTACTCTTCTGCCAAAGTGCACAAAACAAAAATATTTACAGCACCACTTTATGAAATGATTCATTTTCAAGGCATCAATTACTTTATGCAATATCCCATCACACTAGAAATGTTCCCTTCTGGATTTACACACAGAAGAAGTTAAAGTATGTCCTTATGAATACTAATGTGATTGGAACAGTTTATTATAACTATTCCCACCTAAAAATGTATATTAAGGGGCATGAGATTAAGGATGTTGCAAATTGAGACTGTGACTGTGTCTGTTTCATATTGTGAATAGGACCTCTGTAAGCTTTTTTTATTTTTTTTCACTCTTCACATCATTCCCTGCAAAGAACCCTGAATAAGGGTTTAAACTCAGATATGCCAAGAGCACTTTGGAAAAAGAAGAAGGGAAATAATTACTGAAGTAATAAGTGTGGCAGACAACCTACATTTGCAGAAAGCAAGTCTTTATAGGCAATTTAGCTGAAAAGGCTTTACCTAATAGGAACTGTGAGCGGTTAAGCAGTTGCTGAGAATGGACAGCAGATAACAGATTTGGATACATGCAGGGTCTCTCCACCAGATTCTGCTGATCTCCCCATCCATTTACCTAAATGGCTGGTTACTGAACGTCTTCCTCAAACTCAGTATGTTCAAAACTGAACTCAGTATCTTTCTCCCTGAACCTACTGCTCTGCCTATCTCCCCCATTTTCGTATTGGCAACCCCTGAATCCTGCATCAGACTTCCCTCATGGCTCAGCAGGTAAGGAGTCTGGCTGCAATGCAAGAGACCCAGGTTCGATCCCTGGGTTGGGAAGATCCCCTGGAGAAGGAAATGGCAACCTGCTCCAATATTCTTGCCTGGAAAATCCCATGGACAGAGGAACCTGGCAGGCTACAGTTCATGGGGTTACTAAGAGTCGGACACAACTGAACATCAGTAATTGGCCAAGCCTGAAACCTGGGAGATATACTCTACAATTTTTACTGTCTTCATACACAGACAAGTTCTGATGATTCCAATTCCTGCCTTCCTCATATTCTCCTAGTTATTCTGATTCCACTCGGACTCTCTCTAAGTTACCCACCTCACATCTGCCAGAGGAATCCTTCAAAATGCACGTCTGATGTGTCTTTCCTCCCTGGAAATCCTTTATTTGCTCCCCGTAGCTTTCATGGTAATAATTAAGCACCGTAACACACAAGGTGTGTTTCTGGTTACCTCTCTTTTTTATTTCCTGCCGTTTTACCCAGACCAGCCTCAGCTATTTTACTGAAGCTTTCTTTGATGAAAAAATTCTATGGGTTTGGCAGGGGGAAATGTGAAAAGTGCTATTTTACACCATAGAAACTGTGTGCGGTGTTAAGACATAAACTGAAAGTGTTACTCCCTCAGTCGTGTCCAGCTCTTTGAGACCCATGGACTGTAGCCCACCCCTGGAATTCTCCAGGCAAGAATACTGGAATGGGTTGCCATTTCCTCCTCCAAGGGATTTTCCTGACCCAGGGATGGAACCCAGGTCTCCTGTATTGCAGGCAGATTCTTAACCATCTGAGCCACCAGGGAAGGTGTCCAAAGAGACCAGTGAATGGAGTGAAGGAAGAGGACACATCTTTTTAACAGAAGATGGACAGCTACATAGTATTAGGATGATAACTGCAGAAGTTGTCAGGTGATGTGGAGGCGTGTGGCCAGATCCCTCAGAACTTGCACATAGAAGAGAAATATGATGACTGCCTGCACTAGAATTTCTATGTAGGGTGGACTTCAGAACACAATATGATTGGAAGGAGGTGCTTAGAACTTTTTGCTTAAGATTAAGAAACATAAACTGTCCAAACTAAATACATGGAAGGAGAAGGAGTCATACTCAGACCATAAAGGACCAAAGTTCTCTTTTGGTACCAAAATGAGTGCATATAGATAGAGAGATGTTGTGGAAATGATCATTAACAGGTTATATTAAGCAATGTGACAAGAGGGGCTGACAGCTGTGATAACAGGAAGAGGAATGAGTTATTTGAATGGGAAAAAACCTAACCTGGAAGTAACTGTTACATCTGACTATAACTGAGAAGACTGTCACATCAGACATGAGGAAAGAGGCCTGTGAACAGTTCTCCGTAAATCTATTTCAGCCTACATTGATGGTTTGAATAGGGGTCTTCTAAATATTCTCTAGGACCTTGCTACTTAAGGTGAGGTCTATGGACCAACAGCATCATGTTATCTAAGAGCTTGGTAGAAGTATGGTAACTCAGGCCTCCATGCCAGACCCATTGGGTCTGCATTTTAGTAAGATTCCTGAGTGATTCTTAGGCAATTTAAAATTTGAGACTCTTGTGTGATGACCATGGGAAAGCACTTCTCAGATCTTGGAGAGCAGGGAGGGTAATTGACTGAGGGCCCTACTACTATGCTCTGAGATCTGTTACTGTGTTTGTACTGAGACTGTACTTCCCGTGGGCTGCCCTCAGCCAGGCACACAGCAGTGACCCAAATGGACCCATTCCTGAGGGATAAGACACTCCACTCATGGGAGACTTGGGCTCCTGGGCTCCCAAAGGTCTTGCTGAACTTTCCTTAGGTTTACTGCTTCAAAGTCACTGCAGACAATGACTGCAGCCATGAAATTAAAAGACTCTTGCTGCTTGGAAGAAAAATTATGACAAACCTAGGCAGCATATTAAAAAGCAGACATCATTTTGCCGACAAAGTTTCTTATAGTCAAAGCTGTGGTTTTCCCAGTAGCTGTGTATGGATGTGAGAGTTGGACCATAAAGAAGACTGAGCACTTCTTTTGAACTGTGGTGCTGGAGAAGACTCTTGAGAGTCCCTTGGACAACAAGGAGATCAAACCAGTCAATCCTAAGGGAAATCAACCCTGAATGTTCATAGACGCTTCAATACTTTGGCTACCTGATGTGAAAAACCAACTCATTAGAAAAGACCCTGATGCTGCAAAAGATTAAGGACAAGAGAAGGGGGCAACAGAGGATGAGGTGGTTGGGTAGCATCACCAACTCAATGGACATGAGTTTGAGCAAACTCCAGGAAATAGTGAAGGACAGGGA
This sequence comes from Antilocapra americana, assembly GCA_007570785.1. Lineage (NCBI taxonomy): Eukaryota > Metazoa > Chordata > Mammalia > Artiodactyla > Antilocapridae > Antilocapra > Antilocapra americana. The sequence continues at coordinate 29,836,838 of ML662445.1, forward strand.
AGCCCGGCGTGCTGCAGTCCCTGGGGTTGCAAACTCAGACACAACTGAGCAACTGAACAACTGTTACACAGCCTTTCTCTGTCCCTTCTTTCTCTCCCCCCACTCAAGGTCAGATGTGCATCAGTTTGATGGCTCTCAGAGCCTCTTCAGGCTCTTCCCTATTTATTCTCACAGGCATTGCCCCCAGTAAGTTTCTTGCACATTTAACCTCATGTTGGCATCTGTTTCTTCAGGACCCAGCACAGGCTGCTTTAAGATACACTGTAACACAGGTGAATTCTGCCTACAAAGTACTGACTTGAAGTCATATATGTTCCTGAAATATTTTTCTAAGGGAAATATGTCCTTAAAATATTTAAGAAGCAAAACACAAACACCTTGGCATGCTTTTAATGAGGCTTTCCTCGATTTCCTGTGCTTATTGTATGCTCCCAGCTAATGAAAGCTAATGTGGCTGACGCAGGCCAGTGAATGCTGAGGCTATAGGTTCTCTTTATCCCACTTGTGTTGTGGCCAACCATTTGACCAATTATGGCCAAGAAATGTGACGGAGACACAAAGGAGGATTCACATGATGCATATGAAAATATAAGTTTTAAGGAGAAGCTCTCAAAAAAAAAAATAGTCAAGGAAACAGCCAAGATTAGCAAGCAACTGGGGAAAGAAGGAAATCCTTGATTATTTTAATATCACTATAAATAACACAGCAACCTAAGAAGATTAGCTGCCAATTGTACAAATAGTAGCAAGAAAGAATACTAATTTTAGGCACTTCCTGACATCAGGAGACTTGAAGAGAATGGAAGGGTGACACCTAATGTGTACTACTAGAGTGCATATACCATGGAACCATGGGGTAAGGACTCTGATAGACCTGGTCTGATCAGCACCCTCATTTCAGAAAAAGGCACCCCTATCTCCAAACAAGGTGTGCAGCCGCTTCAGTGACCTCAAGGGCAGGGGCTGATTTATCAGTAACAGTGTGTCCAAGGTGTATTCCATAGGAATTCATTCCTCAGAGAGGAAGGTGGTAAAGTGAGGTGTTCTGTGGGGTCAATCAAGTTTATTATCTCTGTGCTAAACACACCTCATCTGATAATTTTGTGTTAAAACTCTTTAACGCCCTTAAGAGTCTAATGTACAGTATAAATCTCCAAGAGAGGATGGCAGTATGCAGCTTTTCTGAAAGAATTTAAGGAACCCCCACCTCTCTCCACCCCCTGAAACCTTAGAGCAGTAGAATTACTAGAACACTTTGATAAACACCATCCCCACTTAGCGTCATTATACCTTATGTTCCCCTGGTGATACAAGTTTAAGGCCACTGTTGTATCTGTTTCTGATCCAATATTAAGAAGGACATGGGTCCCCACTTGCCAAAAATATTAACTCTGGCTTTAAAAAATATTGTTTTTTAATTTTTAAGAAACCTCTGAACAAAGTTCTAGAAGGGGTAGTTACCAGTTCTGTTGTTAGCTGTTAAAACCTTAGAACGGATTGAGTTATGGCCAACAGAGAAGAGGATCCTGGAAGGGAACGAGAGGAGTGAACCAGTGGCTTAGCCTTCCTCAGCATCACACACAGTGACCCTGTCTTAGCCCAGGGTTCTTCCACCTCCTTTTCTCTTACATGGTACTTCAGTTTTCTTTTTCTCTAAAAGTTTTCCTCAGACTGAAAGTAGAAACAGAATAGGATCAGCTCCCTCTGTACCCCAAAAATCAGTGTCCAAAGAAGATGATCATGTGAAATTTTTAAATGTTTGATAAAAATATTGGGGCTTCTCAGATGGTGCTAGTGGTGAAGAACCTGCTGGCCAAACAGGAGACATGAGACAGAGTTTCGACCCCTGGGCTGGGAAGATCCCCCAGAGGAGGGCATGGCAACCTACTCCAGTATTGGAGAATCCCATGGACAGAGGAGCCTGGTGGGCTACAGTCCCTAGGGTCGTAAAGAGTCAGACACGACTGAATGGACTTAGCAAGCACATATCCTCAAATGTTACTTTGTTCAGTAATAGTGTAAAGTTTTTTTTTCTATTGTATCAAGTCTCAGTTCCTCTGCTTGGCTTTCAACGACTTTCAGGTCAGCGCTCCTAATGCAGCTGTTTAATCCTATTCTCCAAGACTCTCCACTGTAATTGCCAATCCTGTCTATCATCACTGCAGCTTCCCTTCCAGGCTGGCTCACTGCTCACCTTAGTCCGGGCCCTCTCAGCTCCCCCGCACCACCGCAGTAACTTCTTAGTTCATTTTCCTGACTCCAGACATCTCCCTTTCCCATCCTGCTTCCTGCCAACAGAACGCTGTCACCGAAGGATCACTGTGATCACATCAGTCCCTTGTTCGAAAGTCTTTCCATCTTCTGCAGTCCCCATCTCAGTAAGTGGCGCCTCTCTATACCAACTGCCTGTATCAGACACGTGGGTGCCACCTTTACTCTTCCTTATTTCTCACCCGACTCACGGAATCAGTCACCAAGTTTTTTATGTTCTGTCATATCAGTCTCCTACTACTTTTCTCCATCCTCAAAGTCCCTGTCAAAGCCGAGGCCCCTTGACTGGACCTCTGCAACAGCCTCCTAACCTGCTTCTGACTTCACTGTTTTTCAGCCCATTCTCTACCTTGCCGCTTGACTTCACTCTCTCTCTGATAGAGCTCTAACATTGTGACTCTCCTGCTTAAAACTCTTTGGGGTTTTAACTCCATCCCTTTGAGGATGAATCTCAAAATCTGTGACACTCTGTAAAGGATGCTTTGTGATATGGCTCCTTTTATGTCTCCAGTCTCACTGCTTCATCCCAACTCTCTGTCCTGCACCTTCTCTTCTAGATTTACTGAACTAGATCCACTTCCTCTCAGAAGGCATGTGATTGATTGCTCACCTGAGTGACTCCTCACCTCCAGCCCTTCTCAAGTGTTACTCCCTCTACCTGGAATGTTCTTTCCTCCCACATCCAACACATGGTTTTGGACTTGGCTTCCCTGATGGCCATTACCGTGTCCCTCTTCATCTTTACCTTGCAAGCACCCAGTACAGTGCCTGGCATTGGGTGGGCTCTGAATTCAGAGAAGTTAAATTGTTCAAGGTCATACAGCTGGTAAACAGGTAAAGAAAGTGTTAGTCGTCGCTTAGTCATGTCCACGTGGACTATAGCCCACCAGGCTTCTCTGTCCATGGCATTTCCCAGGCAAGAATACTGGAGTGGGTTGCCATTCTCTTCTCCAGGGGATCTTCCTGACCCAGGGATCAAACCTGGGTCTCCCACACTGCAGGCAGTTTGTTTACCATTTGAGCCACTAAGGGAGCCCCTAACAGGTAGAGCACTGGGATTCAATTCAGGTTTCTGAGTTTGTATACCTGCCGTTTTACTGCATTGCCTCCTAACTTAGGATAAAACATTTTAGACATAAAGTCCCAGTTCATTCATTCATTCAACAAATATGTTTTGATTTCCTAATATGTGCCATGCATTGTGTTAGATAAAGGTGGTGAACTGGTGAACAAGGCATTCCTTGGCTTTAGTATACTCTGGTGAAAGATACAGATGAATGAAGACACATTTGTATCACTATGTGACAGATATTATAGGAGTAGGTACAAGGTAAACCAGAAAGACTATAGGAGGGGGTCAGGGAAGGCCTTTGGAGAGAACTGATTTCTAAGCTCTGACAGTACATAGCATAGGCCTCCGGAAGATGAGGAAGGTGAGGAAGAGAGTTTAAGGCACAAAAGAACAACATCGGCAGAGGTCTTAAAGCATCAGAGACCATGGCAAATCAGGGAACTGAAAGTTGTTCACAATTGCTGAAGTGTAAAATTGTTCAGTCGCTCAGTTGTGTCTAACGCTTTGTGACCCCCTGGACTGCAGCACGCCAGGATTCCCTGTTCTTCACCATCTCTCGGAGTTTGCTTAAATTCATGTCCATTGTGTCAGTGAAGCCATCCAACCATCTCATTCTCTGTTGTCCCCTTCTCCTCCTGCCTTTGGTGTTGCCCAGCATCAGGGTCTTTTCTAATGAGTTGGCTCCTCAAATCAGGCGGCCAAAGTATTGGAGCTTCAGCTTCAGCATCAGTCCTTCCAATGAATATTCAGGACTGATTTCCTTCAGGATTAACTGGCTTCATCTCCTTGCTGTCCAAGGGACTCTCAATAGTCTCCAGCATCACAATTTGAAGGCATCAGTTCTACAGCACTCAGCCTTTTTTATTGTCCACCTCTCACATCCATACATGACTACTGGAAAAGCCATAGCCTTGATTATAAGAACCTTTGTAGGCAAGGTAATGTCTCTGCTTTTTAATACGCTGTCTAGGTTTGTCATAACTTTTCTTCCAAGGAGCAAGCATCTTTTAATTTCATGGCTACTGTCACCATCCACAGTGATTTTGGAGCCCAAGAAAATAAAGTCTCTCACTGTTTTGTTTCCCCATCTATTTGCCATGAAGTGATGGGACCAGATGCCATGACCTTCATTTTTTTGAATGTTGAGTTTTAAGCCAGCTTTTTCACTCTCCTCTTTCACTTTCATCAAGAGGCTCTTTAGTTCCTCTTCACTTTCTGCCATTAGGGTGGTGTCATCTGCATATCTGATGTTACTGCTTTCTCCCCACAGTCTTGATTCCAGCTTGTGCTTCACCTAGCCCGGCATTTTGCATGATGTCCTCTACCTATAATTAAATAAACAGGGTGACAATATACACCCTTGATGTACTCCTCTCCCAATTTTGAACCATTGTTCCATGTCCAGTTCTAACTGTAGATTCCTGTCCTGCATGCACATTTCACAGAAGGCAAGTAAAGTGGTCTGGTATTTCCATCTCTTGAAGAATTTTCCACAGTTTGTTGTGATCAAGATAGTCAAAGGCTTTAGCATAGTCAGTGAAGCAGAAGTATATGTTTTTCCAGAATTCTCTAGCTTTTTCTATGATCCAACGGATGTTGGCAATTGTTTGAAGTGCAGGCTACCACAGAGATGATGACAAGAGCCAAATGGTGACATTGCAGGAAGCAAGGGAAAGGCAGAGTAGTGTTCTAAGCAAGAGAATTAGTTCATATAATTGAAATTTTGGAAACAGCCTCTTACTACAGAGTGAAGAATAGAAAAGGGCTGAGTGTGGGAGAAAAGGTAGCATGGGGAGAGGAAGGAAGAGAGACCAGAGTGCTTGCCACTGAGAATGAGAACAGGAGAGAAGTGGGCGGGGGTGGGACGGGAGAGGAGCTGCACTTTTAGCTGTGCTGGGTTGGACGCATTGGTGTCTGGTCAGAAGTTCAGCAGTGGTTTTGGGACCCGTGTTACAGATTGGTGAGACATGAGCAGACAGAGGGTTAGGAAGCCATGAGGATGTCGAGCTCTTCTCAGGGGAGTGTGAGGAGAAGGGGAGTTTAGGGCAGAACCTGCAAAACTACAGGGGAGGAGCTCAGAGAAAGTGAGGGAAGAGCATTCCCAGGAGGCGGGAAGCAGTCACTGGTGTCAGATGTGGCCAAGGGTCAGTTAAAGTTAGGACTCTTAAGGGGCTCATTGGCTTTTGCAACAGGGAGGCCTTTGGGGTTCCCAACGGGAGCAGTTTCAGTGGAGTAGTGGGAGCAGAAGCTGCTACAGAGAGAAGATAATAGAGTGCAGAGGAGATGGTGAGAGCCAGTGGAGACTGAGCTTTAAGGCAGTTTAATTCCAAAGGAGTTATTGATGCTGAAGGTGAAGCTCCAATCCTTTGGCCACCTGATGGGAAGGGCCAACTCATTGGAAAAGACCCTGATGCTGGGAAAGATTCTTGATGCAGGAGGAGAAGGGGATGATAGAAGACGAGATGGTTGGATGGCATCACTGACTCAATGGACATGAGTTTGAGCAAGCTCCGTGAGATAGTGAAGGACAGGGAAGCTTGGGGGGTTGCAAAGAGTCGGACACGACTAAGTGACTGAACAACAACTCTGAAGGAGGAGGGAGACAGGGTACCACTCTCTGGAGGAGGGTTTTTAAAAGATGGCAGTGATTAGAGAACCCTGTGGAGTGGGTTCATCATGAGAGCTGGAAGATCCAGGAGAGGGTTTATGGACAGGGTTGCTGAGGAGGAGGAACCCTAGAGGGGTTCTGGCCTTTGACAGGAAGAAACATAAGAAGGGATGACTGCAGGTAAGCATGTTGGTTTGGTGGTAAGAAGTGGTTTTCAACTGATGGTTTCGTGTCCTTGGTGAGAGTGCAAGTGAACACGTTAGTCACTCAGTCGTGTCCGACTCTTTGCAACCCCGTGGTAGCCCACCAGGCTCCTCTGTCCATGGGATTCTCTAGGCAAGAGTGCTAGAGTGGAGAGTGTGGCCAGGCGGCTCGGACCGAGCAGGGTTTTCCTTGCCAGAGAATCGTGTAGAGTACACTGCCAGTCTCTTGTCTTCTCTTCACCATGGCTTCTTCTGATATCCAGGTGAAGGAACTGGAGAAGCGTGCCTCAGGCCAGGCTTTTGAGCTGATTCTCAGCCCTCGATCAAAAGAATCTGTCCCAGAATTTCCCCTCTCCCCTCCTAAGAAGAAGGACCTTTCCCTGGAGGAAATTCAGAAGAAATTAGAAGCTGCAGAAGAAAGACGCAAGTCCCATGAAGCTGAGGTCTTGAAGCAGCTTGCTGAGAAACGGGAGCACGAGAAAGAAGTGCTTCAGAAAGCGATAGAGGAGAACAACAACTTCAGTAAAATGGCGGAAGAGAAGCTGACCCACAAGGTGGAAGCCAACAAAGAGAACCGAGAGGCGCAAATGGCTGCCAAGCTGGAGCGTTTGCGAGAGAAGGACAAGCACATTGAAGAAGTGCGGAAGAATAAAGAATCCAAAGATCCTGCTGATGAGACTGAAGCCGACTAATTTGTTCTGAGAACTGACTTTCTCCCCCTCCCCTTCCTAAATATCCAAAGACTGTACTGGCCAGTGTCATTTTACTTTTGCCCTCCTGACAAATATTCTAGAAGCTGATGTAGGACTGTATAGGTAGATCCAGAAGGTATGATGTTGTTTTAGGGGCTAAAGGGGAGAAACGAAAAGTGTTTTACTCTTTTTCTAAAGTGTTGAAGTCTTTCTAATGTAGCTATTTTTCTTGTTGCATCTTTTCTACTTCAGTACACCTGGTGTGCTGGGTTAATGGCTAGTACTGTATTGGCTCCGTGAAAACATGTCTGTGAAAAGAGTATGTAGTGGCTTCTTTCAAATTGTTAGATACTGAATATCTGTTCACTTTTAAATCCCGATTCTGTCCCAATCTTACAGACGCTACTGTACTTGAATGGTTAATAAAACTGCACAGTGCTGTTGGTGGCAAAAAAAAAAAAAAAGAGTGCTAGAGTGGGTAGCCATTTCCTTCTCCAGGGGATCTTCCTGACCCAGGGGGTCGAACATGGGTCTCCTACTTTGGCAGCTGGACTCTTTACCACTGAGCCACCAGGGGAGCTGTCCTTGCTAAAGTGGGCGGCACAGCCATCTGCTGAGGGTGTCCTGGGAAGCTGGCGGGGAAGGGATTTTAGGAGAAAACAAAGTGCAGTGAAGAACAGGAAAAGAAGCTCAGTCCTGGCCGCTTACCTTCTCGCTCTGTTCTTTGTCCCTAAGCCATCTCCTGCAAAGCTCAAGGCTTACGTCCCCTCGACACAGGTGGTCACAGATGTAGCTCTCTGGTTCAGAGCTCACCTCTGAGCTCTGAACCAGAGTCTACCTGTCATCTCCATCTGAGCCTCTCCAAGCTCTTTCCACTACCTGCCCCTTCAGTCTCCACTCAGAACTTCTAACAAGGAAGGACAAAGGATTGTTGGGCAGTGCTAAAAAGTTGGCATGAGTTGGCAGTGTGGTCTGCACTGTGTAAGGTCCTGTGCTAGTTTTATGTTGCCCACCCCCTCTTAGCCAGTTTCGCTCACAGTCTTATCTGCTTAAAAACCATTTGTACCTATTTTTTCGGTTTAGCTGAGACAGTACATTTAAAAATATGCCATGCACTATGTCTCCTCTTTTCCAAGAGTACTTATGTAAAAGTTGTGTACATTCCTGAATTTTGTTGTCATTCTGTTGCTCAGTCATGTCTGACTCTTTGCGACCCCATGGACTGCAGCACACCAGGCTTCCTGGTCCTTCACCACCTCGCAGAGCTTGCTCAAACTCATGTCTGTTGCGTCAGTGATGCCATCCAACCATCTCATCCTCTGTCGTCCCCTTCTCCTCCTGCTTTCAGTCTTCCCCAGCGTCAGAGTCTTATCCAGTGAGTTGGTTCTTCCCATCAGGTAGCCAAAATATTGGAGCTTCAGCTTCAGCATCAGTCTTCCCGATGAATATTCAGAGTTGATTTCCTTTAGGACTGACTCATTTGATCTCCTGGTAGTCCAAAGGACTCTCAAGAGTCTTCTCCAGTATTTCCATATACTCAAATCCTATCCATTGATGGCTGAACTTTTTTTTTTCAAACTTTAAACTTTTTATTTTGTATCAGGGTATAGCCGATTAACAATGTTGTGGTAGTTTCAGGTGAATTAATTGCTTAACTTTAAAAGGCATCTTTCCTCTAAAGCATTCACTAATAGCCCCGGCTTGCAAACAAAACTTTCTCCCTCTTATTTCCTCATTTACCTGAAGTTTTCTTATGGTTCTTGTTATTTTCTATCTCTTAATTCACCTGCTGATTTATGTCTTACATTGCCTCGTCTGTGTCCCTAGGTTCTTAAATTCCTGAAGGCAAGGCTGTTATCCGAGTTATCTTTTTTTCTCTCAGCTTTAAACAGTGCCTTGCACATGTATCCACTCACAAAGTCATGTCAGTTACTAGGTTAATACATATTTACCGACTAATGAAGACACGAATTAATCGGTGATGAATGAGAGATTCTCTGCTCTTATAAGTCCTTGCATGTCATTACTCTAATCTTCTTTCTGTTGGTAATCCTACAATGTCATGGATATTTGTGCGTGATTCACAAATCTGTTTCTAGCCCTAAGCTCTTGCCCCAAATATACTCTCACATCTTCAGTTTCTAGCTGAATCTTTCAAACTTACTGTGTTGAAGGTACTCATTTCCCATTTCCTGCTGTTTCTGATCTAAAGCTGAAGCTAAGTGTATATACCACCACTTCTATACATCTTTGTTCTAGTCCTCACTGATCTCGTCTTCCGAAATTCTTTACAATTTGTTTTATCAGTTATAAGTGTTGTTATGGGTTTTTTGATAGTTTCCACTGTATACTTTGCTTCTAAAGTTAGATTATAAATTTCATGAGGTCACGAGTATGTATCTGAATGTAATCACTCTTTTATTCTACGCTGTCTCCCTTCTTTCTCTGATCTCTTCTCTCCAATTCTCTATCAGCTGAGAAAAAATTAACCACCACCAGAGGGCAGTGGAGAGGTCAAGATAATAAGGATGGAAAAAGCCAAGTTTAGGTTCACAAAGTGGATATAATCGTACTAAGATTACTGGTTTTAGTTTTATAGAAACAGATGTGGTTTGCTTAATCCTGGGTGCTAAATTTTAAGAGATAAAAAGTACAAACTGGGTTTCAGAATGCCACGACCGGCTGGAGCCTGATCACAGGCTGGAGCCTCTGGAAATGTAAGCCCAGGAAAGAAAAATCAAGGCAGCTCACAGTAGTCTTTAACTTTTTGCAAGAACAGCCTGTGAAAGGCTAATACAGTTTATTCTGTTCATCTTTATGTTGAATACCCAGTGAGAGCTGTGTGGAGCCGGCATTTGCCTCTGTAGGAGGAACTTCTACCAGTAATAATGCAGCCAGGAGAGTGGTTTGAGTTGCAGAGAGGAGCCCAGAGGGCTGCAGTCCGCAGGGTCGCAGTCAGACACAACTGAAGTGACTTGGCATGCATCTGAGGCAGTGATTCAGGAAGCTCCCAGGCTCCAGCCAGGCAAATTCCTTTTCACAAAGTGGCTGAAGACCACCTGGCTTTAGGTGTGATGTTGGGCTGGATGGTTTCTGCTGACTCTTCAAAATCTAAGATCCAGGAGTCTTGAATCTGATCTGTACTTCCAACTCAGGTCCCAGGCTGGCGCATCAAATCCCTTTTCTTCGATCTTTGTGATTTCACCAAGTGGACTAATGTGACATGCCACAGCCACTCATCAGGTGTTGACAGGTGACTCCGGAATGGACAGTGGGAGTTACTGGGGATCTGGGAAAAAGATGTGTTTTAGAAGTTTCAAAAGAGTTGCAGAGACTTTGAAGTGAAGGGTGTCTGCTGAAAGGCGATATCGACAGGGTTGTTTGTTAGAGATCAAGAACGGGAGAGTTGAGAGCAAGAAAGGAGTCATCATGGTGTGAGGCTCTTTATGGGTTCAAGGAACAGAGAAACAGATTACATTAGGTGTAAAAGTGTAGGAATTTACTGCAACGATATAGAGAGATAAAAGCAGAAACATCTGTGCTACCCTGGCAGGTGGCTGGAGATACAGCTGCAGCCAGAGTGAGCGCCTTCTCAGCGGGGAGCCTCACCCTTTACTCCCTACACCAGTGTTTCCACACCCTGGGGTCTCATTCTCTCTCTGCTCTTGCCCCAGAGATTCCCGATCTCCTCTCTTCTTTCCTTCTTGACCGCCCATGGTTTCTGCTTTCTCTCTGCCTTCACTTTCCTCTGTATGTTTTCCTGCTTCTACCTTAGACACTGTACTTTGTATACTGCACAGTCAAATGGACCCAGAGAGAAACCTAGATGGTTTATACTAGACAGTTTATACTAGTAGTTTAATACTACCCAACAGAGATCTTTTCTTTTGGGCAGAGCATATCCACAGACTTTTGGTAAGCCTGATAAAAAGGTGCGGTTTGGTTGTGTCCGGCCCTGCACCTTCCGCTGAGCCAGGGATCAGAGGCTATGTAAGGAAGCCCTCAGAGAGGGGCTGTGGGCAAGGCAGACTTTCTGAGGCTTCCAAGAAGGGGTACTATAGTTGTCAGGCACACTGCTTGACCAGACAACTATGGATGGAAAAGCAGGGGTATGCTCATGATAAAGAGAGTAAAAGGCTAAATGTGGAGCTGAAAATATTGCCCAAGGAGCCCGTGCCTAATGGGAAAAGCTATGAAGGGAAGGGCTTGGTTGGAAAACAAAAAGAGACTGTAATGGGCATTTTTGTGCTTGTGGTTGCTCATAATTCATTGCTCCTTCTGTTAACAGCACTGGACCTCCCTAGTGTGTGCGTGTGCAGGCATGGGTCACCGGCACTTACTACTGTTACGGAAGGTAGTTTCGTGGCATTGTCAGCCAAGATGCCCTGCCCTGTATACCAAAAAGTGTCTGTCTGTTTCTCTCTCAAGTTTGCCTCTTCTGATGAGGAAGACAAAACAATAGGAAAACAAAAATAAATGGAACTTATTCTTTCCTGGTGGGAGCAACCTAGAAAATCTGAAGACTAGTCCCTCCTACCCAGATCCCTGGAAGTGCCCTAGTCCTGTCCTGGCCGGGCCAGATTTTCAGCTGTTTAATTGATACTGCGCAAAACATTCCCTATTTGCTTAGGTTAGCCAATGTCACTGCTTGTTGCTAGCAATCAAGGAACTATAGATAGAGGAGACCTTCCTAAACTTTTTGTGTGGGGACCCAGCAGAATCAGTCATCGGTGGGAGGTGGTTGATTAGACATCTGTGTGTCACATACCTGGCAAAAGAGGGACAGGCACAGAATTAAGTTTAGATAAAAATAATTTACTATCTGAAAATATACCAACTCATTTCAGTTATTAAAAAAATCTGAGTGTATGGTACAAATGACAAAAAAATTTAGACAGCTTTAAAGAGATAAAAAAACAATGACATCATAGCCTTGATAGTATTGGGTTAATAACAACTACAAAGTACTTAATATGTAGGTGTAGGGGAAGGTTAATTTCCCCAACTCAACAGTTTATCTGGATTTGCCTGATGACATCTGACCTATTTTTCAGCATTCCAGGCAATGATTACCCAAAGCCCTCCCCAAAGTCTCAGTCCATAAAACCCTCCTTTTAATAAGCCTTAATAAGCCTTTAGTGTGCCTTCTGCAGCACTTCAAAATCACACGGGCACCACCGGGGGAGTGTTTTTGAAACAAGCAGTTTGCGAAGTACATTCTGGGGCATTTCAGGCTTAAGACAAAACTGCAGGGACATAAACATCGGGTACTATAATCTGGAAGGAATCTTATTCTGGTGGGAAATGCTGAGATGTGGGGTCGGCAGTAGTAGTTGTGGGCTCCTGGGCTTCCCAGATGATTCAGTGGTAAAAGAATCTGCCTGCCAGTGCAGGAAACATAAGAGACACAGGTTCGATTCCTGTGTTGGAAGATCCCCTGGAGAAGGGAATGGCCACTCACTCCAGTATTCTTGCCGGAAAAAGCCCATGGACAGAGGAGCCTAGTGGGCTACAGTCCACGGGGTCGTAAAGAGAAGGACATGACTTTGCAACTGAGGATGACAAAATTATCTGAAACAAGCAAATGAAAGAACCCTAAGTGGATCCAGTCTGAACCAGGCCATGGGTAATTCTGATGAAGCACATTGTGATCTGAAGATGGTTAACTTTTTAGTTGGGTCAGGCAGGTCTGGGAATGGCAGGGCAAAGAGTTTCTCCCAAATCCCTTTTATATTCACCCAGAGGTACTAATTCTGTCCTAGTAAACATTCGTTGTAGATAAAGGGTGACACAGTAACTTGAACATGCTCCATCTGCAAAGTTAAAATATCTACCTGTTCACAAGTTCAAAAGAGCTTATTGTTTCCAGATGTTCTGTGTCTACCAAATGCTTCTCAAAATAGAGTATAACACAGTTGGGAGCCATATAGTAATTCTTTGTTATTCTAGAATAGCACTATCCATTATGGTTGCTGCTAGCCATGTAGTAGCCACATGCCGATCATGGGCTTCCCTTGTAGCTCAGTTGGTAAAGAATCTGCCTGCAATGCAGGTTAGACCTGGGTTTGATTCCTGGGTTGGGAAGATTCCCTGGAGAAGGAAATAGCAACCCACTCTATTATTCTCGCCTGGAAAATCCCATGAACAGAGGAACCTGGTAGGCTACAGACCACGGGATTGTAAGAGTCGGACACGATTTAGTAACTAAACCACCACCAGGCACATGGTGGCTATTTAAATTAGAATTAAATAAAACTCCATTCTTTAATCACACTAGCCAAAGTTCAAGAGCACAGTAGGCATATGTGGCTGGTGGCTACTGCATTAGACAGGGTAGAATTATATTAATAGAACATTTCTATCATTGCAGAAAGTTTCATTGGACAGTAGCGCTTTACAGTAAGAATTGTTACACCCTTGATGTGTTTGTGTCTGTACTAGTCAGAAATAAAAATAGCAAAGAGATATCTTTTCCTGAAGATTGTCTACATAGATATCAAAGAGACTCCTGTAAAAATATGTACAAGGAGTGATCTTACCAAGATTAGAACTTTCTATTGGTAGTCATGGTGATTACCTCCTGTTACTTTCATCCTCCTATTGGCTAGGATGTTTACAAACTCAATTTGGTGAACTGAAAAAAGAAATGAGTATTGCATTTAGGCAATTAAATCATGTTAGTGAAAATGAAGGCTTTTGTGGAATAATGTGGATAATTATTCAGGTAGTCAATTTTTATTTTGGCTGTGAAGGTAATTCAGTATTCTTAGAAAATAAGCTCTGAGGTTTCTTTCTGAGGCAAATATGACTGCCTTAGTTACCACACAATTCACCCTTGAAGGATTGTACTCTTCAAGTGACTTTTTTACTAAGAAAAGATGATGCTAGCCTAGGATATATAAGCAAGGTTTCTTGTGTTATCCAAAAACATTCTAAGATATCTGACACATCTTGTATCACATACAAGTGCAATGACCAACCGGCCTGTAATAGGTTCTCAACCAGGTTTCTAGACTTAACTGAAAACCTATGCCCCTTAAATATGATACATGTTTGTTAATGTTCATTACAAAAGAACATGTTCATTTAAATACACTGAAAAAATACAAGGAAATTGAAAATTTTCGTGTGCTCGTAACTTTTTCAGCTATGCATATTTTTAAAAGGTGTAATTACACTACAGTGTGTACCTTCACATAATAGACTAGTGTTAACTACTCTGACTAGACCTGTTGTGCGAGTCAGTAGAGATGGACTCTATGAAAGGTGTGTGATGGGGGGGAAGAAGTGAAGAGAAACTTGTAACATCTCTCTTTAAGGATACCTTACTCATATCCATCTTAGATGCTTACACCTGTAGAGCATTTAAAGATCATCCTTTGACAAGTGAAGAGAGGTGCAGCTAGTTTACACTGCCGATTAAGTTCCCACGAGTAAAGTCGCAACCAAAGCAGAAAAGAAAACACCTGGGCAGCTGGGCGATGTATTGAGTATTTATAAATGTATTTGCTTTGGCGTGGAGGGCTTCCTCTCCGGGCCACAGCTCCCGGGTGTCCGCGAAGTAGGCTCCGTCCTTCCCTTGGGGCGGGGCGCGTGGGAGGAGCGTCGAGTCCTTGCCCCTCCTGGCAGAAGTTGGCAAAGCCTGGAACCCTCCTCGGCGGTCCGGACAGGACTGGAGCGTGCTGGGGGCGGGGCGTGCCATCCGGGGGCGGGGCGGGGCCGGGGCCGGGGCCGAGCACGCCACCCGGCCCGCGCGCCGGTCACGTGGTGCCAGGGCCCGGCGTAAATAAAGCCGGAGCGCGCGCGCGCTCGCGGGGCCGGCCGCGCGGGGGGCGGCGCCAGCTCGCGGAGGGGCGCCCCGTGGCCTCGCGCTCCGCCGGGCGCCGGGATCCCCGAGGCCGACGATCAGCGGGGCCGCGAGTCTTCCGGGGGTGCGAGCCAGGTGACGGCCGCTTCCTGGGCGTGAGGCGGGCAGCCGGCGATTGTGGTCCCCACCCCGGAGCTCTGGAACCCGGGTGACCGCGTAGGTCAGTTGCCTAGGCCGGCTCCGGGGCAAGCGGGCTCTCCCCGGCACGGTGCTGGGGAGGTCTGTCCGCGCGTGGTGTGGGCGGTGAGGGCGCGTCTCCGAGGATGGGCAGGGTCTGGATCTGGAGGTACCGGGCTCGGACCCGGACCTCCACCGCCGCGAAGTCCCTGGCTGCTCCGACGCTGCGGGGAAGTTGTTGCAAGTAGTAAGACGTTGGCATTTGTTGCATTCCCACTCTGGGTACTAGGACTTCGTCCCGGTGCCTCATGCATTCCCTGGGAAGTCATCAGCTGCGTGCTTTCTAGGTACTTGGATGTGTGCATCCCAACTTTGAGTTTCCTACTATTGTGAGGAGGGTTGATTCACAGTGGAAGTCACGAGCTGTTCACGTGACCCTTTTCACTGTGTACCTCGTGGTCAGTTCCCACTAGCACCAAAGACCATCAAAGGAGTTCAGAAACTATGAAAAATTGCAGCTGCCTGATAGAAACAATGCTGCAGTCCATGGGGTCGCAGAGTCGGACACGACTGAGTGACTGAACTGAATAGAAACAGATTTATTTACCCGGTGGCCCTGCTGTTTGGCAGGAGGCGTTGAAAAGGGTTGTCTTGATGTAGTTAATGTTGTGAAGGTCTTAGCTTTATGCAGACAGTGAAGTTGAACCGTTGGCATGTGATATTAAGTTAAACTAGACTGTTGGTTGCACATTTAGTGATTAGGTGTTTTGTGGGTAGAATCAGTGATGCGTTTTTCTTGACAATTTCAGCCATACCGTAATATTGTAATTGATGCATTCTGGGTTTAGAGTTCGGAATGTCCTCACCTCTTACTTCAGAATTTGGAAAATACTTCGATTTGTTTTGATGGCTTAGGAGTGTTCGCATTCTGACCCTGATGCAAGGAAATTTTTTGCAGTGAGTAGTAGGTATTACTTCTGGATCCCCCTGCTGAAATTTTAAAGGTCTCTGTGTTAATTACAGAATAGTTACAAAATCCACCTTCTTTTCATCTCCTAGTTCTACTCTAGGAGCTCTACCTATAATCTGTGGGCAGAGAAAGGAGAGAAAACTGTCAGTAATGTTCCTTTTTTAGAATGTAACCTTTTCTTCTAGCCTTGAGCAACTGATAATGCAAAACAGGAGTTAACTGCTGCAAGTTGAATAGATTTATCTGAAGCAGTGGTTGTGTATTAGTGTAGGGTTTTCCCAGGGTCTGTTTATCAGATGACACTTGCTGAATATCTCCTTTTTCCTCAGTAAAAGGTTGTCGGAGTGGCTGATCCTTGTCCCTGGAGGCTCTCAGCCTTGCAGGTATTATTTGCACAGCACTTAAACCTGTAATTTAGAGCAGCTAAATGTTATTTCTGTAAAACATTGCTTTTTCCACTCTTTGCCCAAAGCAAAGGGAAATGATGCTTGTTTGGAACCAGCAACTAGGTAGAAAAATATAGCCAGTTTCTTGTGCGTGATAACATGATGCAATGTCTATTTAACAAAATAAAATTTTTCTTCATGTGATTTATTTTACTTAGACACATCTGTATTTAATCATAATATATCAGTCTTCATGCTTTGACAGTTTCTTACCTCTTGCTGTTACAAGCAGCTGAGCTTTTGTATATTATACGTATTTACTGAGAAAAGTAGTCAGGAGAAAGTGGAAATCAGCTTAACTAATAACATTTGGGGGAGAAAGCCAGGGCATGTAAAAAAATTTGAAGCCAAGTCTGGTGGTAATTAGAACTTTGTTGATTTGTAAATTCTTTCCAGTTCCTACAAAAAGGACAGGTGTTAGCAGTATAGTTAGCAACAAGCTTATACCAGTCTTTCCAGAAGTTCTTAATGAGGGGTCAGAAAAGATACTTTGATGGATTTTGTACAGAATATATTGGTGATCATATCATATAATTATCTTATAGGATGTTCTTGATCCCTAGAAATGTAGGGTTTTCTCATTTACCTGTCCTCTTTCACTAATAACGTAGGCAAGTATAAGAAATACTTTTAAACGCTTAAAGTAAGAGGATGTAGTAGGTCATTTTATCTGAGTCACTATATTCGAAAACCAGCAAATAGGGAATTACTGTGCTAGACAGTGAAAGTGGTCTTTTAACTGCACAATTTCCTATCATGTGACAATGAAAAGTAACCACATTTTTACTTTGGTTAAAGTTTTCCTTTAAAGAAAAAGTTCTGGTCATATAGTGAGTAACTCATCAGTACTGCAACATATTTCATTAAGTTTGGAAGGTAATTTTCAAATGTGAGATAATCAAAATAGGAAACATTTAAATACACTATCTGACATATAAGGAATTTTATCATTAGAACGTGATAGTTGGTCAGCCTTCTTTTGGTGAGTATTGTTACATAAAACTATGTTCATCTAATTTGTGAACTTGTTTCTATGGGTCCAACCTATTTTGAAACTACAGTTAATAGTTTTTAGAATCTATGAAGTTCAAATCAGGGATGAATGTAAGGGTTAGTTCTTGGTGGTTAAAGCACATAAAATATATAGCAATTTCAGGTTTAGACAATTTCATAAAACAGGGAGGCTTAGTTTATTTTTACCGGTTCTATTAAGCATTAACATTTTCAACTGAAGATAAAATAATAGCAAGAAGGATTATTCTTTTATTATATCTGTATGGCATCCAAGTCAGTATGGGTATGTAATGAATATAAATAGGTCAAATATAATTTGGTATAGGCATTTTACATTGATTTCAGTGGCTTACAAACTGTAGTAAAACATACTCCAGTTACAGCCAGGTGTCTCTCATTTCTCCTGCAAAAAGGGTGATGCTGTTGATCTGGGCACAGAGTCCTGCTGAAGTTAGCGAGAAAGTTCCACTGACTTAAAAATAAAGCGATTTTTAACTTAATTTCATACTTTTAAAAGAAAGAGGCAGGTGCTTCCTAAAATGACTTTAAAATTTGCTGTCATTTTCCTTAAATTGTTATATTTTGAATATCTTATTTCAATGAGTAAAGCTTCTTAAAATGAAAGGATTAAGCTAAAATTCAGATTCAGCTTCCTCGGTGTTCACACATGTGAACAATAACTAGGATCAGGGACCTTTAATTTTAGAGGCTGAATTTTGAGTTTTATGAAATATATAGCATTACTAATATTTCACCCCTTGACTAGAAGTTCTAAATTCTGATTGTGGCTAGTAAAGTCATACCCTTAGCCAGTACCCTTTGTGCTTTCCAGTTTCTTCATCTCTAAAAGCAGTGTTAGCTTAAATATGAATCTGTCTACCAAGGCTACATTTCTAAAACAAGCAAAAATGCATTTAATTATTTGTTATCACAAATGTCATAGTTTTATATATATACATTTGTATATGCCTTTGTACAAATAGGTATATACACACACATACATACACCTGGGATATACAGTATAAAAGAACTTAATGATTACTTGCTAGGAACTAATAAGATTGAGAGTAAAGCTATTTTATTTCTGTTGTCATGTTTTAACATAGTCGCTTTGATTTTTAATATTTTCCTTATATTAAAATACAGCATTGGAAAAATATCGGGGAAAAAATGTAACATTAAGTAGTTGAGTACTTTGGAATACAGTGCTGAGCACATTGGGTGTATTTTTTTTGTTTGTTTTAAAAACTTGGTTTGTAAAATATATTCATAAATATTCAATTTTTCTTACTATTCCAATTCCTAGTATACAGTATACTTCAAATAGTTTAATAATGTATTACCAAGCATAAAATCAATATCTGAGAATTTTAAAAATGACACAGTCATGAGGTGTTTTGAATAACTGGCCTCCTTTGACTTTTTACTATCACAAAAGCTGTTTGGCACTTGTTAGACTCAAATTTCAGATGCTTCCTCATTTTTTTAAATTGTAAATTGCATAGAATATAAAATCTTTTTAGCCATTTTTAAATAGACTATGCTGTAGCCATTGCCTCTGTCCATCTCTAGAACTCTCTTACCCCAAGCTGAAGCTCTGTACCCATTAAGCACTAGCTCCCCATTTTCTTCTCCTCTAGCTTCTGTTCACCACCATTTCACTTTTTGGCTGCATGAACTTGTCTACTCCAGACATCTTATGTAAGTGGAATTGCATATCTGTCCTTTGGTGTCTGGTGTCTCACTTCAGATACTGGGTTCTGTCTGAGCTCCTTGCTACTAGGGCGCTTTTCAGGACTTCGTTCGTTTCTGAGGCTGAATAGGAGTCCATTGTATGTACGTAGTATGTTTTGCTTATCCATTCATCTGCCAGTGGGCACTTGGGCAACTTCCACCTCTTGGCTGTTGTGAAGAACGCTTCTGTGATCGTGAACAGATATCTCTTTCAAGAGTCCCTTCAGTTCTTTTGGGCGTACACTCAGAAGTGGAATTGCTGGATCATCTGGTAATTTTATGTTTGTTTTTGAGCATCACCATGCTTTCCTGATATTTTATGATACCTCGTTAAACATTGCTATATTTGTGATCTAATAAAATTAGCCATGGATGTCTTTGAATTTTAACTTCAGACACCTTTAGTAACTCATTTAAAAGACAGATAGTAATTTTTTTTTTTTTTTAAGATTGCCCCATGTGGCATGTGAGAACTTAGTTTCCCCATCCAGGTATTGAACACAAGCCCATCTGCACTGGGAACACAGAGTCTTATCCACTGGGCTACCAGGGAAGTCCCAAAGCACATCATTTAATATTTTGAGTTTCTGGTACTTGGGTGAATTAGCTCTGATTATTGAACGTTACTGTCTTTGATTTCTCTAGGAATTTTCTTCTTTGATTCTATAGAAGTTCAGCTGGAATAGAAAAGGGAAAAATAGCCATTCAGTTTGTAAAATAATAGACCTCTGACTGAATTGAACGAGTTGATTGCCCTTTAAGTTACAGTTTTAGGGTTTCTCTGCCAAGATTTCAGAGTTGTTAGGGCCGCAGAATTTATCCACTGTAAGTAATGGAGATTTAGTGGCATATATCAAATATAGGAACCAGTTTAATTAAGTAATGTACAGGCTTCCCTTGTGACTCAGCTGGTAAAGAATCCGCCTGCAATGCGGGAGACCTGGGTTCTATCCCTGGGTTGGGAAGATTCCCCTGGAGAAAGGAAAGGCTTGCCACTCCAGTATTCTGGCCTAGAGAATTTCATTGATTGTATAGTCCATGGGGTCGCAAAGAGTCAGACACAACTGAGCAACTTTTACTTCACTCAGTGTTTATACAACAGCAAAAAGTAAATTTGCTTTCCACATAATTCAGAATTAGAAGCTTGTCTTCCCCAGTGAATTGTGGAGGAGGGAAGTCAAGGCAAAGTGGCCTCTAGTCTCCCAGTTTTTGAAGCTCAAGATGTTGTTGTCTAGTTATTTTCTTGAACATTCCCTTGGCCATTAAATTCTCGTTAATCTTAAAAACAAGAGTTTGGAGCTGCGTGTATGTGAAAAGAATGGCTGAATACATCCACAAAGTAATACTGAAAAATATCAATATTATGTGTGCTGATAGAATGTGGTTCAAAATCTAGTCTCATAAGATGCATTAAGGGTTTACTTGTCTTTCTTTTGGCTTAAACATCAGAGACAGTGCTTCTCTGAAATAAACTCTCATGAGTCCAAATAATATGTTAACATCTGTTCAACATTTGGATTTAGATTCTTTAATTTTTGTATTTTTTCTAAAGTTAACTGTTGTTCAGTCACTGAGTTGTATCCAACTCTGCGACCCCATGGAATGCAGTACCCCAGGCTTCCCTGTCCTTTACTATCTCCTGGAGTTTTGTCAAACTCATGTCCATTGAGTCATGAATGATGGTGATGCCATCCAACCATCTCATTCTGTTACCCTCTTCTCCTCCTGCCCTCAGTCCTTCCCAGCATCAGGGTCTTTTCCAGTGAGTCGGCTCTTCACATCAGGTGGCCAAAGTATCAGTCCTTCCAATGAATGTTCAGGACTGATTTCCTTTAGGATTGACTGGTTTGATCTCCTTGGAGCCTAAGGGGCTCTCAAGGGTCTTCAGTGCCAGGATTTGAAAGCATCAGTTCTTCTGCACTCAGTCTTCTTTATGGTCCACTGTCACATCCGTACATAACTATTGGGAAAACCATAACTTTGACTATGTGGACCTTTGTGGGCCAGTGACGTCTCTGCTTTTTAATAGGTTTGTCATAGTTTCCTTTCCAAAGAGCAAAGGTCTTTTGATTTCATGGTTTCAGTGATGGGCCGCAGTGATTTTGGAGCCAAAGAAATTAAAATCTGTCACTGTCTACACTTTTCCCCCTTCTGTTAACTGTTAACCACAAATTATTCATAAGTTGAAAGATGTATTAATATCAAATTAGCAGTGATCATCCTAAATAATCCTGGAATGTATATTTTAAAAGATCTTCCTTTTTTGCTATGATTTTAGTTTCTTGTGACATATAAGGGGAAAAAAAAACCCTTTATTTTTGATCACTGGATGAAAGTGTACCACTTAAATAAACACGTTACTTTTAGGCCTTCCTATAGGTATACTTGATTGCTTTGATCTTGAAAAACGAAGTCATCCATCCATCCATCCATTTAATGTTTGGTTGCTTGCTGTGTTCTAGGTACCTTGCTGGATACTAGGGATATAGTGGGGACACATAATAGACTTGGGACCCTTTTTCTAATTAAGTTTGTAGTATATACGGGGAGAACAAAGAAATGACCACATGAGCACCTACAGGCTAATGTTTGTGGCAAACATGAGGTGCTGTGAAGGCTTATTAAAGGGGTTTAGTTGAAGTTGGGAGTGGAGATGGCAAGTTAGGCCTTGAGAAATGTGGATAGTAATTTATTTGTACAGTTGACTTTTCTGTAACATAAGTTAACAGGAATTCCCTGATGGTCCTGTGGTTAGGACTCTGCGCTTTCAGTGCCATGGCCCAAGTTCAATCTCTGGTCGGGGAGCTAAGATTCTGCCTTGCAGTGTGGTGCTCTATTAATATTAATATATAATGATATTATATATTAATATATAATGATATATATTTTAATATATATAATATCAAATATGATATATATTTGATATGTACTGTGCATTAAGGTATATATATAAAATATATGGATAAAATATAAAAATAGATAAAACATGGATTTTTATATTTTTAAAATATAAAAATATACAGATAAAGCATAAAGTTATCCTAATGCAAGGCCTGGTTTTATTCATTAGTATATCACCACCTAATAGAACTATGCCTGCACCGTGGTCGGCCCTCAGTGAAGTGTTTATTGATGGTAATGCATTGATAGGGAGAAAGGGAAATTGATGCTGGCCTGGTGGTGATGAGCAAATTGTAGCTCCTTGTGGACTTCACGGTGGACACCTTCCTAGCCCATGCTGGCTACCTAGTTGCCAACCTGAGTAAAGTTTTAGTTACTACAGATGTATCGAATTTGAATCTTCAGGTATACATAGATAGTAGCAAACTTTGCCTTATAATGGTTCTTGAATTAAAAAAAAATACAAATGTTTTTATGTTTGTTTTGGAATATCTTAGTTTCTTTGCGGCATAGCTGAAAGGAACATAACAGTCATGTTTTACTGGGCTAATTAAATAGTAATGTTATCATTTTAAGAAGTTTGCTTGGTCTTTAAATTACAGATATTTTTGGAGCTGTGCTACTTTGGTTTGGTGTTAGAGCTACTAGGGGAGAAGGAAAAGGTGTCACCCCCCCCCCCCTCCTACCCCCTCACCCCCCTACCCACCACCATTCCTTTCTAAAGTAACAGAAGTTTAGAAAGGAGCAGTGTTGAAATGCCTGCTTGCATTTTGGAATTTATCCTCAAGGTCTTGCTTATTTGACTATGTCCCAAGTCAGGTGTTAAATTTGCAAACCTTTGAGTCTGCTTAGTCTGCGAACAGAGCCCCTAGTTTTCGATGGATGTGGTGGTTAATTGTTTCGAAAAGGAGAGACGACCCTCTCCCCCCAAGCCCACTGTCAGCAACTGTCCTGTCTCATACTGAGACTCCTCTCACCTATTAAGGTACTTAAGAATCTGTGTCTCAGGAAGCTGTCAGCGTCAGAACTCTCATCTGCTCAGCCCACACTGGCCCCTTAACCACTACCCCCAGCCAGCTTAGTGTGGGGCTTCCTCTCTTCAAGGCTAATACTTCCCTTGGGCTTTTCATCCACCTGCTTCAGGCTCTTCTAGGATCTTTCTCATCTTCATTTTTCTGTCTTTCAAGCTTTTCCTCTCTCCTGGCTTTTGCCCCACAGCTATGAACATGCCCAGGTATCTAAAAATCTGAAAACTGCACTTATCACCAGCCCTTCGAAACAAAGTCTCTCTAAAGGAGTTGGCTGCACTGTCTCCCCATCATCCCACTTTACCTCCTTAGTTTACTCACGTCTATCTGTCATTTCTACTTGAAGTATTCTCAAATTCACCTTCTTCTTGCCAGACCAGTTGCATTTTCAGGCCTTGCTGCTCTTCCTTTTACCTTCTAACCCCTGGAAACACTCTCCTCTCTTGGTTTCCATACCCCCCCCCCTCTCCTGGTACCACCCCACCCCCTCCCCCCATCCATGCTTAGACCTTTCTTGCCATATCACAGTCACTGGCCTCCTTTCCCTTCACTCTTGGTCTTCTCTGCTAAGAGGTCCTGATTACCCCCATGATTTTAATGAACACTAATGTACTGACTGTTGTAATTCTCCCCTAGAACTGTTTTCTTGTGCTCATGCTGGTGTAAGCTGGTTGCTTACTGGACATCTCCCTCTCTGTTTCCCACAGGAATCTCAAACTCACCACAACCAAACGGAATCATATCTTCACCCAAGATTGTTCCTGGTATAACAGTTGTCCATCTGGGTCAGAAACCTTTGTCCTCCTGGTCTTGGTGACCTCCTCAGTCTTCAAGTCCCAGCTTGAATTTCACTTTCTCTGTGGTTCCTTCCTTCACTAATCCAGGTAAAGGGCTAATCACCCCCTTTGTCCTCTGGACAGCCACTGTCCCTTGCTCATTACTGTATTTGGCGCGTGTTGGTGTGACCGAGCGCACGTGTGCCCTGTCTGGACGGCAGGGACTGTATGACACCTCCAGTGCCTGTTGAAATTTCTGTCCTTAGTGGGTACTTTGCAACTTTTGAATATTTTTTTTTTTTAACCATGCCGCTCGACTTCCAGGATCTTAGTTCCCTGACTAGGGATTGAACCTAGGCCCCAGCAGTCCTAACCAGTGGACCACCAGGGAATTCCCAAACCTTTGAATAATTCTTAATCTCAATTCCAGTGCTTATCAATAACTGTCGTGGTGAGTATGATATTGAATATCATATTATATGAATATTATATTACTGTGGACTCTTTAAATAAATAATAGATTTGACTTTACCCTTTTCATATTTATTATACAGAAGTTGAAGCACTTAAAACTACAACTTTTCTTCTGTAAACCCAGTGTGGTAGGAACCCAAGGTAACATTAAACAACTTCTAGTATGTTCTGAAGATACTTTAAGTGTTCTTTGATTCATTCTTGAAAAGCAGGAAAAAGATATTAAATGAACATTTTTTGTGTATTATGCCAGCAAAAGTAGATTGTCACTTCTTATATAATGTACTGTCTCGCTAAAATATATATAAAAAATCACCTGTGATGAAATGTCCATTTAATTTGACAAGATTTTTTGTTTTATATCTTCAGTAACTTTTCTTATAAAGGTTAAACGCTGCTATATTGTAGGAAGTTTAGAAAGCACAACCGTAAAAAGACAGTCAAAGCCATTCATAGTTTCACTGTAAGAAGTAACCACTGTTATCATCCTAATGTATTTATCTTTCTGTGAATATGTAAAACATACACAGAGATTGTTATATTAAATCCGTCTGACTTGATGATACATTGCAATATCATAGTTTTAGAAATATCTTTTACAACCTTGTTGATGATTTCATAGCAGTCAGTTTTGTGAACAAACCTTTACTAACGGGCATTGACTTTTTTGATTTGTATATAGGGCTGCAGTGACTATAAGCATTGTTAAGCTTTTTAAATGACTAATCGAATGTTTTAATAAGCATGCACTATAAATGAATGCAGAGATGGTTAGTGTAAATGCTGATCAACAATCTGTTGGGAAGAAAGGACATTATGCTCACTGCTAGATGACATCTCCTGGGAAACTATTCTCTGAACTCAGTCTCTGGCTTAGAGTCTGAGTTTGTCTTCCCGGAGGGTTTATGAGCCCTTTCAAGGGGACGTGCGTGAGTTCTGGGCACAGGGGTTGTCTGGTAGCGCTCTGCAGGAATCAGGTGCTGGGCCCCTGGCCGGCAGGAGTCTGGGAGGTGAACAGGCAGCTCTTGTTCTTCTGAGCACACAGAGGCCCAGCCCTAGTTCTGAGGAATGGGTGGACGCAGAAGGCTTGCAGGGAGGGACATGGGTACCCACAGCTGATCAGGCAGCAGAACACAGACATGCAGAAGTGTGACTAGCACAAAGCCCAGACAATCCACGGACGGTTAAGATCCAATCCAGGCACACATTTAACTCCTAAGTGTTTTACTCTTTACCCACTGCCTTCTGGCCTTCAGAGTTTCTCATGAGAAATACGATCATCTTATCGAGGATCCCTTGTATGTGGTGTTTTGCTTTTTCCTTGGCCTGCTTTCAAAATTCTGTGTTTTGAAAGTGTGATTATATATCCCAGATTTCATCTTGGTGTTCCTTGACTTCTTGGATTCTTATGTTCATGTCTTTGACCAAATTTGGGAAGTTTTCGGCCATTATTTCCTCAAATGCTCCACCCCCTTCTCTCTTCTGGGACACCTGTGATTCCTGTGCTGGTCTGCTTGTTGGTGTCCTACAGATCTCCTAAGTTGGGGTCGCTTTTCTTTAATCTTTTTTGTTTCTGGTCCTCAGAGTTATTAATTTCTGTTGTCCTGTCTTTAAGTTCACTGATTCTTCCTGCGCAAATCTGTTTTTGAATCCCTCAAGTCAGATTTTTACTTTAGTTACTGCACTTTTAAGCTGCAAAATTTCTTGTTAGCTTCATTTTAGGTTTTTATCTTTATTTCCATTTTGTTTATATGTCTTGACTCTCTCTCCTTCTTCCTTTAGTCCTTAATCATTTTTAAGACAGTTGTTTTAAAGTCTTTGTTATAGCTACCATCAATTCTTCAGGGACCGTTTCTGTTGGCTTGTTTTTTTCCTTTGAGTGGGACCTGCTTTCCTTTTTCTCTGTGTGACTTGTGTTTTTTGGGGAGGGAACAGCACTGCTGAAAACTGGACATTTGAATCTAAGGCAGTAACTCTAGAAATCAGATACACCCTCCTCCCCAGGGTTTGCTGTTTTTGTTTTGATGTAGACGGCCTCTCTGCTGAAGGCCAGCCTGAGGTATAAACTTAAGGTTGTCTCATGTCTTTTGAGCTTTTGGGTGGGAATGAGCAGTCACGTTGTAATTTCCCCCACATATGGATTTGGTTGTAAATGTCCTAGTTTTTACTAAAGGAAAATTAAGGGGAAATTTAGGGGGAAAATGGAAAAATGGATGGGGGGCAAAAGGGTGCTAGCTGTTTAAATCTCCAGGCATTGCAGCCCACTAGAAAGGCTTGCAACAAGGGACCAGATGCAGCAGCAGTGGCTCCCCACTGTTTGTCTGCACGTCTGTGATCAGAAGCCGCAATCAGTGAGCAGAGCCTCGCTCGCACAGTTTTCAGAGGACAGGGTCGTTTTCGCCAGCCTTGACTGCAGCAGGCTGCTCCAGGAGCATATGCACAGACACCTGCTGAGTGTCTGAAGGATAGGAAACCGCTGCTCTGCTAAGCGCTGAAATCACCACAATTACCTTCCAAGTCTTCCCTGGCAGTTACAAGTCTTCGGTAGGCTCCGGAGTTCCACAGTAGTTACATCAGAGAGCTTCTGCAAATGCACTGGTTGTGCAGGTGGAGAGACAGGTCCTGGTGTTTCTTACTTGGCTATCTCCTGGCATCCTCCCTGGGTATTTGCGTAGTTTGAAGTTATTTCATTTTGACAATTACTTCATTTGTCTCTTCCTCCCTCTGCAACATATGTGTGCAATAACTTGTGTGTATAACATATGTTTATAATAACTTGTGTGCAAGCTATATATAATATGCATAATTTAGCAGTTTACTGGACTGCACATTTTCTGTTCATACTGGCATGTGATGTGTTTACTTTTTTTATTTGTGCTGAGGTAGGCAAAAAATACCATTGTGCTTGATCTGTTTGCATTTAACTGATGATTGTGCTCAGTTACTTCAGTCATGTCCAACTCTTTGTGACCCCATGATTGTAGCCAGCCAGTCTCTTCTATCCATGGGATTTTCCTGGCAAAAGTACTGGAATGGGTTGCCATGCCCTCCCCCAGGGGATCAGCCTGATCCAGGGATCAAACCCACGTTTCTTTACTGCAGGTGGATTCTTCATGTGCTGAGCCATCGGGGAAGCCCAAATGATTATTGGTTTGAAAGAAATTTGTATTTTTTCTGGGAATTGCTGTTCATAACATTTTGCTATAAATGCTTTAAATTTGGTTGTTTTTCTGTATAGTTGGCTTGAGGCTTGATAAGAAAATGAGAGTTTATTGGTAAGCATGGTGGCTCCAGGATCCTTATCTGTAATTTATTTTCTTACAAGTTTCCAATGTGTTCATATCCATCATTTCTGTCTTGATAATTCTATATGAACTGATGAATTGCCATATTTTAACTTTATAGACATAAGGTTGTTAATGTTGTACTGATAACTATTTACAAAATACTTTAACAGGTTTCATAGACACAATCTTACCATAGGTCATGAAGTTGATTGTATTTTGCAGGTAAGGAAGCTGAGGCTTCAGTAATAGTACGTAGGGCATAGAGTCTCAAGGTGAAATTTTGACCCTGCAGCTGATTCGTTTAATTATTCCTTTTGTCTGTCTTATTAGCCACAAAATGAAGATTGATTTTTTTTTCCCCCCTTTATCTCTTGGCAGAATTTCCAAAAGCTAATATATGTTCTTGGATTAATAGCAATGTTGCTATTTTTTAAATCTAGAAATGAGCACAGATGCAGAACAGCAGCTTCTCCATCATGCCAGAAATGGCAATGCTGAAGAAGTAAGACAGCTGTTAGAAACCATGGAAAGGAATGAAGTAATTGCTGACATTAACTGCAAAGGTAAGCCTTGAATGTATTTTTTTGCTTTTTCTTGTGAGTATGCACTAGGTAGCTCAGTGGTAAAGAATCTCCCTGCCAACGCAGAAGGTTTGGGTTCAATCTGTGGGTTGGAAAGATCCTCTGGAGAAGGAAATGGCAACCCACTCCAGTATACTTGCCTGGGGAGTCCCACGGACAGAGGAACTGGTGGGCCGTAGTCCATGGGGTTGCAAAGAGTCGGATACGACTGAGCAACTAAGTTCACACACATGTATACACTACTTGATCATTTATTTGTTGCTATTCCTTTTGAACTTGCTTGCCATAAATTTCCATCTCTTATCCTAGGAAGAAGCCCTGTACGAGTGGGTACTCTTCTACTCCCCTCTAAGTAAGAGAAATTGAGTGCCAGTCTTTCTTTTCTTTTTATTTTATATTGGAGTGTAGCCCATTAATAATGTGATAGTTTCAGGTGGACAGCAAAGGGACTCAACCACACATAGACATGGATCCATTCTCCCCCAAACTTGAGATCCAGTCTTAAAACTGGCATGGATCCTAAATCTTATGAACTTCAGGGATAATCCTGGAGCCCACAGGATACATGCTATGACAGTCTCTTCTCGAAGACACTGCAGTTGAAGCAGCAGGTTTGAGTGTTTACTGTATGCCCAGGATCATGTGAAGTACCTTAAAATACTGTCAGACAGGTTCCTTCCCTCACTGAAATCAGTAGATTACTAGTTCAGACTAGTCTTTATTGCACAATATATGCAGAGTGTCATAGAATAGATAAGAAGTATGTAACTACAACTTGAAGGGTTAGTTTCTCGGAGGAAATCATCCTAAGGTGGTGCATGAAGAGTGCGTAGACATAACCAGGTAAAAATAGAGAAGAAAAGGGCTCAAGGCAGAAGAAAGGTCCCGTGCCTGCGTCTTGAAGTGAGACGCAGCCTCAATGGCAGGGATTTTGCAGATAGGAGCAAGTAGCAGCCGCCAAATCACAGCGTGTCCTGTGTGCTGTGGTTACAAATATATTAAACTCAGGTGTGCAGAGAAATGGAATTTATTTTTTAAATTGGCTCAGGTATTTCAACAAGCGCCTTCTCCTCCTGGGAGTTTGGAGGCCTAAATGTTAGTCTTCAGGTCCCTCCATCTCTGGCTTCTTTGGAAAACGATTGGCCTCCCAGAGCCTCTCACCCGTGTCCTTTCCCATCTCAGTGTGTGCTAAGTCGTTTCAGTTGTGCCCATCTCTTTGTGACCCCATGGACTGTAGCCCACCAGGCTCCCCTGTCCAGGGGATTTCCCAGGCAAGAATACTCAAGTGGGTTGCCATTTCCTTCTCTTGGCAATCTTCCTGGCCCAGGGATTAAACCCAGGTCTCTCTTGTCTCCTGGAAGCCCATCTCATTAAGGTGGCCTTTCTATTTTTAAGGTGGCCTTTAAGTGTGAAGGTGAACCTTGCTCTGTGTGTTCTGCCTTTGGTTCCTCTGCAGCCTCTCTCCCTAGCGCATCCTTGTACTTGAAGGAAAACACCACAGGGAGTCACACGCAGGTGTTTCAGTTTATGTTAAGCACAGATATGTTCCTTAGCTGCCTCCGGACTCTCATCGTGGCTCTTGCTGGCTTCGTGTCACCCTCACCCTCTCGAATCTTCCATCTGATACATGGCCTAGGCCTGCTGGTTCACCTTGGCCACACTCCTTGGGTGTAGCCACAGGGTCTTGAGTTGACACGTGGGGGCTCAGAGCAGCTCTGGGGACCAGCATTTGACTTTCCTCTGCCCGCGCTGCTGACTTTACTTTGACTTGGCCGCTGTGCAGGTTGGTGCCTGGCTCGCTGCCTGCTGGGGCCCTTCTCCTGGCATCCCCCCTTGTCACTGCCCATTCTCATTGTTCCCTGGACTTCCCTCGCTCTCTGGGCTCAGGGTCCGGAGCCACGTGTCCTGGCTTACGTCTTTTTCTCTCACGTAGCCCTGAGTCCTTGATGGGTATTTTGTTCTGCCATGTCACATCCTCCTCCTTTGCTCGAGCAACAGACCTCATGGCCTCACTCTCGGTGGGGACAGAGTATTATCTTTGCAGCAGGGAAGAAAACATGCTCTGAGTTGTCCAGAAATTAGCCCGAGGTGGAATGCTAAAGGAATTCTAAAAATCTTCTCATCCTTCACCAGAAACCTGGTCCTAGTTTTAAAAAATGTGTTTTAATTGGAAGGTGGTTGTAATGCTGTGATGGTTATTGCCATACATCAATATGGATTGGCCCTAGGTCTGTTTGTGTCCCTCCACCCTGAAGGCCCCCCCCCCCCACTTTACCCGTCTAGGTTGTCACAGAGCACTGGCTTCAGGCTCAGTGGGAGAAGGAGAGGGTGGCATGATTAGAGAGAATGGCAATGAAACATATACGTTACCACATGTCAAATGGAAACCTGGCTCTTAACCTTTACCTTGGAGTTCTGTTCTGAACGCTGGAAACATGCCTGGTTGGATCATCATCAGGGACCCTTTACTTTGTGCTCACCCCCACCCTGACCATGGTTACTTCGGGCTAGTTCTTAGAAAGTCACCTACTGGGAAATGTAAAACTGAGAGACAGTTGTTAATGCTTTTTCAGAATTTCACCCTCATTATACTTGTCAGTCAGACTTGTCTTAAGGGTGGTTTGAAGCGTTTATGCAGAAAAACAGCATAATCAGGTGAGGTGAGTTCACCCAACAGGAGTGAGTGGGGAGAGCTGGGACTAGGCATGTGTTTGCCGGTGGGAATCTCAGTGCCTGCCATTTCTTGATTTTCTACCTCATTTGTTTTTTTCAAACCCTGAGAAGTTGAGATAATGGTAAAGTGTAGTATAATTCTTCTGTAAGATTCAAAGTTCAACAGTCAACAGAGCGATGTTATTGATTGGAGGGAATCCAACCAATATGATGTCAAGTTGAAGGGAGAGAGGGAATCTCTTTAGGCGAAGGTCAGTACTTCTGGGCTTGGGGCACAGAGGAGGAGCTGATTGGGCAGTTTTGTTTGCAGCTGTCACCATGTAAGGAGTGTGTGTTCATGTCTGTTGCTAGTGGTGAGACATTCTTGCAAATAAAACAAATGCTAATATGTTTGAATAACATGCTTTATATAAATTCTGTGAGTAGTATTTCAAGAAATAAGTTTTTAAAGCAAAATAAGAGCTTGTATTGGTAATGTAAAGATGAGTCTGTATGATGCCGTCCTCTCACTTTGTTGAAAGGTCTGCATGAGCAAATGCTTGAGTAGCCATAATGTGTAAATGTGCCCAGTCGTGTCTGACTCTGTGACCCCATGGACGGTAGCCCACCAGGCTCCTCTGTCCATGGAGTTTCCCAGGCAAGAATACTGGAGTGGGTTGCCATTTCCTTCTCCAGGGGAGCTTTCCTCCCAGGGATCAAACTCACATCTCTTTCGTCTCCTGAATTAGCAGGCAGGTTCTTTACCACTAGCCCCACCTGGGAGACCCATCACCCATAATATCTGCTGGTGTTTCCCACTGTTTTGCTATTTAGTGTAGGGTACAATTTTCTGTACATATTTCTAAACTTGATTATTTCTTACTGATCAAAAATTTTGAATATCCATAATAAATAATAAAGAGTGTAAAGGATATTTGGAGTATTTCTAAGAATAATTTTAAGATTTTTGAAATTTTGACTTCTTGATCCAGAATCCTATGTAGAAATACTAGATTTGAGGAAGCTGCTGAGTAACTTAGCTATGGGTCATGTGGGACTAGAAGTAGTGGGAGTGGTCAACAGTGTTTAGATATAGTTAACATTTAGGGGGTAGAACTGGTTGGACTGATTGAGTTGTGGAAGGGGTGAAAAGGAGAAAGCCAGCAACAGTGGTACTTATTTCTCCCATCTAAATACTAACCAGGCCCAACCCTGCTTAGCTTCTGAGATCAGACAAGATGGAGCCCTTTCAGGGTGGTATGACCATAGAAAAGTGGATGTTGTTCTTTAGTTGCTAAGACGTGTCTGACTCTTTGTGATCCCATTGACTACAGCACGCCAGGCTTCCCTGTCCTTCAGTATCTCCAGGAGTTTGCTCAAACTCATGTCCATTGAACCAGTGATGCCAGGCAACCATCTCATCCTCTGTTGCCCCCTTCTTCTCCTGCCCTCAGTCTTTCCCAGCATCAGGGTCTTTTCCAGTGAGTTGGATCTTCGCATCAAGTGGTCAGAGTATTAGAGTTTCAGCATCAGCAGCTTATTTCTGAATTGAGAAGTGAGGTGAATAATGGGACAGTTGATTGTGAAAATTGGGATTGGGGACAGGGAATTTCGGGGTGCAAGTGTGCATGTGTGAGGTAAGTGAGTTCAGCTTTGTACTTCCTGAGCAGAAGGCATTCCTGTATCCTCCAGGTGGAGGTGAACAGTAGAGAGTTGAACAGTGGAACTGAGTAAGAGATGGAAATGTGGAGTTTGAAGTCAAGAGCATATAAGCAAGTAAAGCTGTGGGGTAGGGCCAGGAGGTGTCATTGGTGGAGATTCCAGTGATGAATGGCCCAGTAAGAGGAAGTATAGAAAGTGGACGTTTGCACAGAGCCCAGGGAGGGAGTGCAGAGCCTTGGAGACGCCCCACGGGGTGCAGGGCTCTGGAGGCTCCCGGCTGGGCTGGGCTGGCTGACACCGTCCAGTGACGCAGTGTGCTGCCTGCTGGAAAGTGCTCCTAGGATCCAGCGACACAACTTACTGGGATAAAGTGAGGACAGCTTTAGTGATGTGGGAAATGAACCTGGTCTGCAGTCAGTGGGTAGCTCTTGGAGGGAACGAGGTGGAAAGAGTGTAGTTGGGGAAAGGGAGGGCAAGAATCAAGGGGACGATGGTCAGAGGGGGTTCAGGACCAGAGAGGAGTTGGGTGCTTTTGCTCATTGGATGGAAGAGATGCAAATGCTTACCTGCTCCTTCCTATTTGCAATGAAAAAGGGAGAGGTTAAAGATAAGGAGGAAAAGGAGTGCCGGGGAAGGAGGCGGAGCGCACAGGATCTGGGATATGGGAAGTGTGATTATCCTGAGGCCCCAGGAGGAAGGATGGAAGGGTGCCTGTGGGCAGAGGTACAGGGGGTGGATTGGTTGCTAGGAAGCCCAGAGAGTCCTATGAAAACTTCTCTTTTCCCTGAAGCTGAGAGGAGATCGTTTGCTAAGAAGCAGCTGTTTGGAAAAGAGTCTTGAGGGGAGTAGTGGGGATTGAAGTACCTGTGGTGGAGCATAGGAGAGACCCCTGAATGGGGCACTGTGGTGAGGACCCTGGCGAGGGTTTCACCGAAGTGTGAGATCCTGACTTGATGGAGCCACGAATCCACGGGGTTCTATTATTTTTCTTCCACCGCTGTTAGCAACCTGACGGTGTTTATAGAAAAATTGAGCAAATGTATTTATCAGGGTCTGGGGTTTTTCTAAGCTGCTGTGACAGAGATGGGGCATTGAGGGTATCAGCAGAGAAATGTTGATGTGAGGACCAAGAAATAGACACTGGACTGATTGAAGGAAGTGAGGATGGTAGAGATGTTTACATAAAAGGAAAGTGTTTAAAGAACTTGATGGTTGGTTCCATTGAAGAGCAAGCTGAGGATTTGCCTGTGTGAACAAGCTGGAGAGTGGAGACTCTTTCCTGAGTTCGGATGTGATGGTGATATTCAGGCTCAGGCTCTGGGATCAGGTACCCAATGTAGAGCAGAGGCCAGGTGTGTGGAGAAATGAGGGAAGCTGAGAGTCTGAGACACCCGGTTACTGAACTGCAGTAGGCACCGCAGAGAGAGACTGTGTTGCCCAGAGTTAAGTGGTGAGGGCTGAACCACTGGGAGGCTGTAGATGACAGCAGAGAAAGTCTTCTGGGGTGGGGGTGGAGGCTGGGGTAGCTGTGCTTAATGGCAGAAGCCTCAACAGAGGGATCATAGCATGAATGAGGTCACCGACCAAAGACCCAGTTGGGTTTCAATGGCGAGATTCACAGAGCTTCTGTGCCGTGAGGACCAGCAGGGCTGTGGAAACTGGAGGGCCTCCCCTGTCCAAGAGATAAAGGAGAATCATTGTCATCAGAAAGAGCTAGCTGTCAGCTAAGGACAGAGGGTGAAGAGAAATGTTACGTGAAATAGACTGTGGCTCATGGATGTGTTGCCTCTGGAGTTAGGGGCTCTGGTGGGTGCCCATTTGAGAGGGGACAGTACTGGAGTCTAGTGAATGGAAGACAGTCACAGGGACTCTGGGAGTGGTTCTGGGCACAGCGAGGCTGGTGGTGGACTTTCTGTCGGCCCCAAACCTGAATCCAGGAGCTGAGAGCAGCTGTTCACTTCCAGCTCCTCCTCCTCCGGGGGCCAGGTGGCTCCTGGGCTTCAGTAGACCCTCTGGGGTGGTGGGCTTTGGGGCTTTGACAGGCTGTATTCTCTCAAGCTTGGTTGGGAAGTTGGGTGACTTTCCGAAGTTTCTCAGCTCTAAACTGTAGCGTGCCCCACCTCCCCTTTTTTTCCCCTAAACCGAGTTCTGTTGCTCGTTTTCACCACACTCAGTTGTTTTAGACCTCTCCTTAGCTGGGATCTGACATTTCATTGCTTTTTATTTTGGTTCTTGTTCTCTAGTTGGACTCGACCACGATGGTGACCCTTACCCTCGTTTCCCCGAGGTTTTATCTGAAGTCAGGACTCCGTTTTCAGTCCCTATCTGCAGCCCGGGCAGCTTTCCAGATACAGGAAAGACTGGTTCTTAGTTTCCCCTCCCTATCCAGCCTGCTAACACAGGACAGTTTTCAGAAAGAGGTGCTTTTCATGAAATACTGTGGCCAAGGGCACCACATCTTCGTTTGGTGGTGGCACAGTGACTAGACACTTGGCACCTTAGAGCCACAGGCTAGTCGGAGTGTAACCCCCATCAGGCCTCCTGCCCCCCTTTTAAGGGTGAGGATGCTGAGTTAGAAGGTGGCAAGAATCTGGGCCCGTGAGTCCTAATCCATCGCACTCCAGACCCTTCTGAGTGTCAACTCTCATGCCTCTCACACATCAGCAGTGCTGGGTGAAAGGGAGCCCCTGGCCAGTATATTGGAGCAGCTAGTAGGGAGAAATTTTACTCTAAAGTTACCTCAATAACATCTAAAAATGCCTCTTTCCATTTTTTTTTAGGAAGAAGTAAATCTAATTTGGGCTGGACACCTCTTCACCTGGCGTGCTATTTTGGACATAGACAGGTGGTCCAGGATCTGTTAAAGGTATTTTTATGGCTTTGATTTTTTAATAAATAAATAATATGGTTACTGTGTAAATTATAAAAGTCTTAGGAAAAGTCATTTGGGCCCTAATGCGTAACGGCCTTAGCAATTGCTTATCACTTGATTTTTCTTTGCTAAATACACGAATTTGATTAGCTTAATTAAAATTCTATCATTTTAGTTGTTTGATTTTTACATTATTGGCTTTTTAAAGTTGCAAAAATAGACATAGGAATTAATAAAGATACCACATTGTATTTTTGAGCATAGTTTAAAAAAATAGCCAAAGCACATTTTATGTATTTAAAAAATAATGTCATAATCTCTTAATGAGCACTGTGTAATTTAAGAACTCGTATTTCTCAGTTCTGTGATGAATAATTTTTCACTCATACTGATATTTCTGAAATTGGATTACATTTTAAAATTGATCTGTTGGCCCCAAATGTGAAATCTGGGAGCCAGCGCAGCACTTGCACCTCCAGTTCCTCCACCATTTAATTTGTGATAGCTCTTTCTTTTTTCCCCTTAAAACTTATTAAATTTGGTGGAGGAAATATGCTGTTTTATTCAGAGGCGGTTTTCCTTTTTTTTTTTTTTTTAATGTTTGTATTTCTAAAGTAGAGTGAAGGGCAGATAGATTTTTAAACAAAAGAAACTATTTTCTGTCTGTCAAGTAGATTTTTACCTTTAGGAAGTTTACTATTGGGTTGGCCAACCAAGTATATTAATGTGAACTGGGTTATTTTTACGAGTGACACCCAGTCACTATTAACAAATATTTTAATATTTAATATATTCTTAGGGAATTATTTTCACCTTTGTATATTTCTTGATATGTGGAAGACGTTTAAATCTTTCATGTTTACTAGGCTGGTGCAGAAGTAAATGTATTAAATGACATGGGAGACACGCCACTTCATCGGGCTGCCTTTACAGGACGAAAGGTGAAAAATATTCTAAATGTTTGCAAGTGAAATATTTGGAAAAGCAGTCACAAACGTCTTCTCCTTTATAGTCCTAAGAATAGCAACTGGGAAAAGCCACAAAAAATGTATATGCAAGCACTTTGTTTGGGTCAAAAAGACCACAGGCTCTTAGTGACAGACAGTGAGGTCAATTACGAAGGTCATGGGGCTCTAGTTTAGCGTCCCTGATAGAAATTTATTCAGTCTCTGCTGTGTCCTCAGGAATGGGGAACTCCTGCACCTTCTTTATCTTTTCTTTAAGCAGTTTTATTGGGGAATAATTTACACTGCCTGAAACTTACCTGCTCTAAGTATACAGTTCAGTGATTTTTTTGGTACATTTACACAATTGTGCAACTGTGACCACAGTCCAGTTTTGGAACATTTCCATTTGCCACAGAGTTTCCTCCTGCCTGTTTGTATTCATTTTTTGTTTCTCGTCAAGCCTCAGACTACCACTGATACGCTTTCTGTCTCTAGATGTTTGCTTTTTCTAGACATTTCTTGTAAATGGAATCATATCAATATTTGTGTCTAACTTCTTTAGTATAATATAGTTATAGTTCATCCATGGCATGGTGTGTGTCAACGATTTGTTCCTTTTGGGGGCTGAATAATATTCTGTTGTATGCATATACCACATTTTTAAGTCTGTCTTCTGTTTATTGGAGAGACTCTTCCCTCTGTATTCCCTTAACACCTTTTGTGGAAATCAGTTGAGCATAAATAGGTTTGTTTCTGAACTTCCGTTCTCTTTGTTTGATCTATATATATTCATATAGATAGAACATACAATATATACAATATATATATATTAATATATATTGTATATTCTATCCTTACACCAGTAACACACTGTCTTATTACAGTAGCTTTGTGAGTAAGTTTTGATATTGAGTAGTGTAAGTTCTCCAACCTTTTGATCTTTTAAATTATTTTGGGTATTCTCAGTTGAAAGTTTGTTTCTATATATATTTTAGGATTATTCAGTCAGTTCTTATGATGAGATTTTGATAAGAGATTGTGTTGTCTTGAACCTATAGATAAATTTGGGAAGAAATGACAGATTAAAAACTCGGTCTTCCAATCCAGGGACATCAAATGCCTCTCCACTTATTTAGATCTTTAATTTCGCTAAGTGATGTTTTGAAGTTTTCAGTATATAGATCTTGTATTCTTTGGTTAAATTTATTCCTATGCATTGTATTTGTTTTGGTGCTATCTTAGATGGAGTTTTTCTCTTAATTTCTTGTTTGATTTCTTATTGCTGCTGTATAGAAAGACAATTTCTATGTTGTTGTGTTCATGCTGAACTTGCTTTTTAGTGCTAATATGTTTTTGCGGAGCTCTTAGTATTTTCTATATACCGGATCATACCATCTGCAGATAAAGGCAAATGTACTTTTTGTTCTGCAAAACAAGATCCCTTTTCCCCCTCTTTGTTTTACTAACTAGATTCTAGTTCAGTGTTGAATACAGTGAGAGGAGAAATCTTTGCCTTGATTATTTTATCTTTGGGGAATAGCATCTAGTCTTTAACCAGTAAGAATGATGTTAGTTGTAAATTTCTTTTAGATGCCCTTCATTAGGTTAGGAAGCTTTCTTCTGTTTTTAGTTTGCTTTTTCTGTTTATCGTGAATGGCTATCATGCCTTTTGAAATGATCGTCTGATTTTTGTTTATTACTCCGTTAATACGGTGAGCATGTGCTTAATTGCTCAGCTGTGTCCACCTCTTTATGACTCCATGAACTGTAGCATGTCAGGCTCCTCTGTCTACAAGGTGATCCTGGCAAGAATACTGCAGTGGGTTGCCATTTCCTACTCTAGGGAATCTTCCAACCCAGGGATCAAACCCATGACTCCTGTGTTCCTGCCTTGGCAGGAAGATTGTTTACCAGCTGAGCCACCTGGGAAGCCCATTAATATGGTATATTATGTTAATTTGGAGATGTTAAGCCAGCCTTGTGTTCCTATATAAATCCCACTTGATATTGATTAATCCTTTTTTATATGTTGCTGGATTCTATTTTCTGATATTTTCTTAAGGATTTTTTGGGTCTGTATTCCTGAGAGATACTGCTCTGTAGTTTTCTTGAGATGTGTTCATCTGGCTTTGGGTAACACCAGCTTCGTAGAATGAGTTGAGAAGTAGTTTTCCCTCCTCTTCTTACTGAAATAGCTTGCGAGGGATTAGTATTACTCTTTCTTGAGTATTTGATAAAATTCATCAGTGAAACCATCTATGCTTGGATTTTCTGTAAGAGAGGATCTTAAATTACCAAATCAATTTAATCGTTTAATACAGATCTGTTCAGACTTTGTGTCTCTTCCGGAGTCAGTTTTGATCATTTTGTCTTTCTAGGTATTTTCCCTTTTTACCCAAGTTGTCTCATTTGTTGGTGTAAAGTTATTAATAATAGTAACTGATAAACTTCCTTGTGATTTCTACTTTGACCCAAAGGTTAAATAGAAGTATATTGTTTGCCAAATATTTGGAGATTTCCCAAATTTCCATTGTTAATTTCTAATTTAACTTCCCTTATGATTAGGTAACTTTAAATTATTTTTTGAAGAATATGTTTTAAATTCTTTTAAAATTTATTAGGAATTATTTTACAGTATAGCATTTGACCCATCCTGGAGAATGTTCCTTGAGTGCTTGAAGAAGTGTCTACTTTGAGGCAGAGGATTGTATAAATGCACATTAGGTTAAATTACTGGTAGGACTGTTCAAATCTCTTATCCTTAACTAATTTGTTTTATCAGATACTGAGAGTGTGTGGTATTGATGTCTGAAACTATAATTCTTGAATTGTGTATTTTTAATTTTGTCAGGTTTTGCTTCATGAATTTTGTGGCTCTGTTAGATGCATATCCGTTTACAGTGGGATTATGTGGGATATGTTATATGGGATATGCATACCTTCATGATGTATTAAACTTTTCATCATTATATCTTTCTTTGCCTTCAGTAATATTTCTTACCATAAAGTTAATTTTGTTTTATGTTAATATAGCCACTCTAGTACTCTTACAGTTATTAGTTATATTATGTCTTTTCTCCCTTGTTTTACTTTCAACATCTTTGTATCTTTGAATCTAACATGTCTGTTGTTGGCAGGATATAACTCAGTTGTGTGTTTTTATCATCTGAAAATTTCTCCTTTTTGATGTGGTGTTTAGTCTGTTGTTCAGTTGCTCAGGCCTGTCCAACTCTTTGAGACTCACATGGACTGCAACTTGCCAGGCTTCCCTGTCCTTTACTATCTCCTGGAGTTTGCGCAAACTCATGGCCGTATTGAGTCACTGATGCCATCCAACCATCTCATCCCCTGTTGCCTGCTTCTCTACCTGCCCTCAATCTTTCCCAGCGTCAGGGTGTTTTCCAGTGAGTTGGCTGTTTGCATTAGGTGGCCAAAAAGTATTGGATCTTCAGCATCAGTCCTTCCATGAATATTCAGAGTTGATTTCTTTTAGGATTGACTGGTTTGATCTCCTTGCTATTCAAGGGACTCTTAAGAGTCTTCTCCAGCACCACAGTTTGAAAGCATCAGTTCTTTGGCACTCAGCCTTTTTTATGGTCCACCTCTCATGTCTGTACATGACTACAGGAAAAAACATAGCTTTGAGTATACATGGACCTTTGCTTAGTCTATCCACATATAATTATTAATAACTTTGGACTTATATTTTCTATATTGTATTCATTTTCTATATGCCTCAGGTTTTTTGTTCCTTTGTTTCTCCTTTACTGCCTGCTCTTGTTTTATACAAATATTCTTTAGTGTATCATTTTATCCCTCTGGATATTAAACTCTTTGGACATATAACAGCAGCTTTATACTTTATATCTGCTAAATTCATCATATGCAGATAACACCACCCTTATGGCAGAAAGCAAAGAGGAACTAAAGATATTCTTGATGAAAGTGAAAGAGGAGAGTGAAAAAGCTGGCTTAAAATTCAACATTCAAAAAATGAAGATCATGGCGTCTGGTCCCATCACTTCGTAGCAAATAGATGAGGAAACAATGGAAACAGTGAGAGACTTTATTTTCTTGGACTCCAAAATCACTGCAGGTGGTGACTGCAGCCATGAAATTAAGACGCTTGTTCCTTGGAAGAAAAGCTGTGTCAAACCTAGACAGCTTATTAAAAAGCAGAGACATTACTTTGCTAACAAAGGTCCATCTTGTCAAAGCTATGGTTTTTCCAGTAGTCATGTATGGATTTGAGAGTTGGGCTATAAACAAAGCTGAGCGCCAAAGAATTGATGCTTTTGAACTGTGGTGTTTGAGAAGACTCTTGAGAGACCCTTGGAGAGATCCTGCCAGGCCATCCCAAAGGAAATCAGTCCTGAATATTCACTGGAAGGAATGAAGCTGAATTTGCACCAATACTTGATGCAAAGAACTGACTCGTTGAAAAAGACTTTGATGCTTGGAAAGATTGAAGGCAGGAGGAGAAGGGATGACAAAGGATGAGATGGTTGGATGGCATCACCAACTTGATGGACATGAGTTTGAGCAGACTCCGGGAGTTGGTGATGGACAGGGAAGCCTGGCGTGCTGCAGTCCATGGGGTTGCAAAGAGTTGAACATGACTGAACTGAACTTAAATTCAACATATGGACCTACTGAAAGTCAGTTTCTACTGCTTTTTTTTTTTTTTTTTTGCAGTATGGGTCATATTTCCTGTTTTTGCATGTTTCGCAACTTTTTACTGAAAACTGGACATTCTGTATAATGTATTTTACCAACTCTGAATTGATTTTTTTTTCCCCTTGAGGATACTATTTTTTTATTAACTTGCCTGGTCTTCATCTGTGAAATCTGGAATGTGTCTGGCCTATTGATGTCTCTTCTATTTTTTAAACATATATATATATAGAGAGAGAATAGTTTTTTCTTTTTTGGCTGCGTCGGGACTTAGTTGCAGCATACAGGATCTTTGGTTGTGGCTCACAGGTTCAGTAGTTGTGTCGTGGTTTTAGTTGCCCCACAGCACACGGGATCTTAGTTCCCCAACCAAGGGTCAAATCTACATCTCCTGCATCTCAAGGAGAATTCGTAACCCCTGGACCACCAGGGAAGGTCTCTGCTCATTTTTATAAATCTGTCTTAATGTTTGAGCATGGTTTCTGTTATATACTGGATGTCTGTGTCACCCTGAGATAGAAATCCCATGTGTGATGATATTAGGATACGAGGCCTTTGGGATATGATTAAGTCATGATGGTAGACCTTTTGTGAAGGGGGTTAATTCTCTTACAAAAGAGACTCCAGAGGGTTCTTGTGCCCCTTCTGCCAAGTCAGGACAAAGTGAGAAGATGGACATCTGTGAACCAACAAATAGGCTTTCACCAGCCACCAGCTCTGTTTGTGCCTTCATCTTGGTCTTCCCAGCCTCTGAAACTATGAGAAATAAATCATGTTTAAGCCATCCAGTCTGTGGTGGTTTTGTTGTACCATCCTCAATGGACTAAATATCCTAGACTTCACCGTCTGCGTCTGCATAGACTAGTGCTCAGCCAGTGTTCGGGTGGAGGTTTTACCCGAATGCTCAGTCCCGCGAGGCTTCTACCCTCTGCTGACAGGGTCCGAGTGTGTTTGGAGACTGCTGTCAGAGTTAAGCCATTTCTCGATTCTCCCTCTGCTTTTACTTTGTGCAGGGCCTTCTCCTGTGTCCCCTGCACTCTCAGCCAGGAGTGTGTGGGTGGCTTACCTCATC
The DNA here is from genome assembly GCA_007570785.1 of Antilocapra americana. Lineage (NCBI taxonomy): Eukaryota > Metazoa > Chordata > Mammalia > Artiodactyla > Antilocapridae > Antilocapra > Antilocapra americana. The sequence goes on from ML662445.1 coordinate 29,878,758, forward strand.
CTTCGTTGGTTCTCTCACTTCCAGGCTGCTTTGCCGTTTGCCCTGTGTGGTAGGCATAATATGGCCTTCCAGAGACATGCTCATCCTAGTTCCTAAAGCATGTGGGTGTGCTGGGTTACATGGCAAGGGGAAGTCAAAGCTGCAGATGGAATTGAGGTTGTATCAGCAGACCTTAAAATAGGAAAGTTGTTTTGAATTATCTGGTGGGCCCAGTAACCACAGAGGCCCTTAAAGTGAGAGGGAAGCAGAAGGGTCAGAGGGAGAGGGAGAAGTGCCGAGGAGAGAATGGACAGAGATAACAGGGATTCTGGCTTGGAAGATGGAGGAAGGGGACCAAGGAATGTGGGCAGCCTCTAGAAGCTAGGAAAGCGAGGCAGTGTGTTCTCTGCTAGAACTTCTGAAAGGACAGTAGCCTTGCTAATGCCTTGATTCTAGCTCGGTGAGGCCCATTTTGAACTTCTGAAATCCAGAACTGTCAAGTAATACATTTGTGATGTTTTCAGCTGCTGGGTTTGTGGAGACAGACTCAGAAGGCTGAGACACTCTAATGGGAAAAGAAGCCTTGTGATGTAGGTTTTTCCATTTATTTCCTACTGCATTTTCTTGTCCTATTGCCCCAAATCACTTCCCTCTGGCAGAGCTACGGGTTTTCATTGCCAGCCCTGGCCTGGTCAGATTTCTTGGGGAATGGGGGTTGGGGCGTGACCGTAGCCTGTGGCTAGGTTAAAGACTCTTGTTCTGGTTCCTGTTGAGTCTACCTCTCAATTTGTTTCTTTAATCCAGTGATCCCCAACCTTTTTGGAACCAGGGACCGGTTTCGGTTTCGTGGAAGGCAAGTTTTCAAGGACCGGGGGCAGGGAGGGGTGGTTTGATGACAATTTAAGTGCAGGACATTTATTGTGCACTTCCATTATTATATCACCCCCACCTCAGATCATCAGGCATTAGATCCTGGAGTTTGGGGGCCCCTGCTTTAGTCCATGCCTTGGCCCATGAAATGAGTAGTTTTCTAATTTTGTCCAATTTTGTCCCTATTTTTCAGGAGGATAATTCACTGATCTCTATGCCACCATAGCCAAAATTTACTTCACCTTTTTCCTGGTACTTTTTTTGTTATTTCAATGATCTGGCAAATTAACTGTGACATAGAGTGAATTTCTTGTTTGTTCTGATTATTAATTGTTGTCTGACATATTCCATAATTGGAAGATTTATGTGTATATATCACAAGTTAAAAATTAATTTATTATATGGTTTTATACTTTTCATTATTATGATTAGACTTATTTTCATATAAATTATTACATCAACCCAGTAAGTGTGTGCTCAGCATGTTTGAATTAGTACATTCCTCACTATTTGGTCTATTTGTTCATATATTGATATTTGTGGACCAGACAGAGTCTTTAACGGATAAAAATACCCACTATACTAAAAAAAAAAATTAAGGGGTTAATTGCTCTACTTGACTCTGAGGTCAGAGGAGGTGGGAGAGGTTAAAAAATGAGCTGCAGATAGCTTTACTTTCCTGACTCATACGTGAACTGCTTGCTGTTTTCCTTCATAGTCCTGCCCTTCTCATTCTTCTCTATGCACCCAGGAAAGTTCTTGACCATCTATTTCTACATGACCCGTGTCTACCCATTCTTGAAAGTGTAGCTCAAATGCTGTCTCCTTAAATTCTTTCCTGACTTCCTGCAATGAGAAGGAAGCTGTTATTTTCCAGGTTTCCTGAGACTGTTATAGCATTGTCATACATGGTATCTTTGTTGCTGTGTCTTAGTTCTACCACTAGATTGTATTAATCTTGCTCCCAAGGAATTTATACATTCCACTTATTTTGTATCCTCCACAAGCATCAGTCTTACTGCATAATTACCATCTGTGTAATGACCTAGATCCAATCAGGTCATTGATCTGTGCTGGCTTCTTTGCATACTTGACTATTTCTTTGAACCTGGAACATAAGACCATGCTAAATTAGGCCTTAGTTTGATTTGAACATTAGCATACACATGATGTTATCACTTGTGTTAGAAAGTAAGATTGAGCTGAAGCTAAATGGTTGTGCCACGGATGAAATATTAAAAATTTATGTGCTCAATATCTAAGCATGATTAAATTTTGAAAAAGTTTAATTTCTAATTGTACTCATGAAAGGAATCAAATTATCCTCTTCTGATGTGATCTTTTACCACGGAGATAGTTGAAAATATGATCGGGTGGTGATTTAATAAATAGAATGAGGAGTTGTAAAGGGATGTGGTTTGTTACAAAGCACTTTAAATTCTTATCCTTTCAAATATATAAAATGCAGCTTCCAGAATTTTATAAGGAACCTGTAGCCTTTTCTTGGTCCATTAGCGACCTCTACTGTTCTTTAATAAAAATTAATATTTCAGGATTTTAAGATGTTGTATTTAGCATTTGTTCCTTTGTTTTTCAAATACAGCTCTATTTCTGGGGTTTTTACATCTTCTATAATCCATTGAATATAGGAATATAGTCAGTACAATTGGATTGTAGTATGGAACTTTGTTTCCACTTACTGTCTTCTACTGGAGCTGAGAATATATCAAAATCAAGGCTTCCTGTGTTCTGTGTCTCAGGTATTTTGTTATCTCTCACCTGGAATCTAGAGGATACAGATAATCCTTGCATTTGCATAAACTTATCTGTCTTGTTCCCTAGGATATGCTTTCTCATGCTTATATATTGAGTGTCTTCTGTGAGTTGAGCGCTGTCCAGACAACTTGATGTGTATTGTTGTATTTACCAGAACATGACATCCCTAAAATATAGGTGCAAACGTTGCTCTTTCTTGTAGATTAAGCTTCTGAGAAGGCCGACAGAGATGGAGGTTAGTGTGCAACAGGCTTATCAGAATGCTGAGGGTCACACCTGTGGAAGGAGAGGTGAGCAGAGGCTGGGGTCAAGCTGATGCTCCCACGAGGGCTGCCTCAGCTGACCATGGGGAGCTCCTGTTGTTGTAATCGGCCAAGGGGCCACAACTGAATCTTCTCCCTCTTGTACTATCTGCTCTAGATCCCCCCCTTCCCTCGGCTAGCAGATCTGGTCTCTGGGGCTTACCTGGTGGTAGGGCTAAGGCCCCCAAGCCTGGAGGTCCAAATCCTTAGATATCATGCCTTCTTAGACTGGGGTTGTTACACTTGTCCATTTACTGTCAAAGTTGGACAAGGAAACACCAGGAGACACTTCAGTGTATCATCTGCACATGAAATGTCCTGTGTTTCTATTGTGTATAGTCCTCCTTTCTTCTGATGTTCAAGTTAATTACCTCTGCTAAGATGGTGACTCTTCTTGCCTCCTGGCCCTTTGACACAGGATCCAAATGTTCAGGTCTCCTCTCTCATCTGGCATAGGAATCAGAACGTTACTGCTAGATGTGGAATATGCTGTCCCCGAACCCAAAGAACAGCCAGGCGTTGTGCTTCCTCCTTTGTTTCAGGAAGTGCAAGATGGAAGTGCATGTTCATCACTTTGGGGCAATGTCCTGACATTACCCATACCACTGAACCCCTGAGAATTTGCTGACACGAAAAAACTCTCTGAATCATAAGAACGCCCACCCTCTGGAGCACATTTCTCACTAAGACCTTCAGCATTCTCCTTCTTGCTCATCTGGTTTTATTAACAGGACACCATTGGTGAAGTGGACCAGGGTGATTTCTGCAGGATGCCCACATGGTTCTGAGGCAGGATTATAAGTGCAAATGTGTACTATTGGCTGTGTGAATACTGTATCTTCTGTCTTTTTTTCTTAATGAGGACAGAGAGGAGCATGTTTGCTAGATCAGTTACTGTGTACTGCGTACTTAGGTAGTAACCAGCTCCAGCAAAGATGCGGCATCTGGCAGAGTGGCTAGAATTGGGGCTGTTTGATTGAGTTTGTGGGATTCCACTGCCACCTTCCGCTTTCCTTCAGGTTTTGCAGTGACAGAGTGGTGAGTTAAATGGAAGCATTGTAGGGACCGTCAGCCCTGCACACTTGGGTTTTTTACGGTGGCACTAACTGCTGTCATCCTCCCCAAGTGGGATATTGGTCTTTATTTATCCTGGCCAGGATAAGGGGTAGGGCAGACTTAGAGCCTTCCATATGGCTTTTTTACACTGTAGACCAAGGAAGGGATGTGAGCATTTGCCAACAACTTAACATGTCTGCTCCAGTTACACATTTAGGGACTAGGAGAGTACCCTCTGGATGTGTTTGTGAACGCGGTGCGTACACTCTGAAGCAGGCCTGGCCCAGATGTCTTATTCTCTCACTCGTCTGCATGCCTTGTGTCTAACAGAGGGACCAGGTAACGCTGAGTCTCTTGCACATTATACTTAGTAACTTGTGAAATGTTTGGGTTTTCCCCTTTCCTCTGCATACAGTTACTTGAGTAAATGGTCCCTGGACCCTTTGGGGATGGTCTGAGAGATCCATGACTGTATATTTGCTTTGAGGCTACAGAATCTTTGCTTCACAGGGTCTGGCCTTTCCTTTGATAACATAGTTCTAAGTCTCAAATTGAATCAGGTCCAGAGACTGGACAAGGTATCATGACTTCTATTGGAGCATCTGTCTTTGGCTTCTGACTATTGTTGATTTCTTTTGATGGTACAAGATGAGGTGTATCTGGAAGGCTCCTTAGCAGCATCAACGAAGCAGTGGCCCCCATTATAGGTGTCAAAATGCCAGAAATGCCATGGCAGATAATTGAAGGTTTTAAATAACCAGGTATGCTGAATTGAATATGGATCATACCAGCTAGTTTTGTGCCCTGGGAGGGCCTGGAGATGCATCATCTACCAAAACACTGAGAAATCGTGGGCAGAAAAGGCCCACTGTGTCTATGTCCTCCGAGGTCCAGGGCTGCTTCTAGGAAATGGCATTGTAAGGAACTTCCCTGGTGATCCAGTGGTTAAGACTTCATGCTCCCACTGCAGGAGGCATGGGTTCTATCCCTGGTCTGGGAACTGCTAAAATCCTGCATGCCAAGAAAAAGGAAATGCCTGTGCAGACCTGCTTCACTGGTAGCAGTGGGGATGTGGTGGCACATATCATAGGACCCCAAAACAACAGAGGCCTGCACAGTGACACTTAAACATTGGAAACCAGGTGGCTACAGTTACAGTAATGAATGAGTGTGTTCAGAGGGTCGAGGTCGAGAGGGCTGAACTGCAGAGAGTTACAGGAATGGTTATCAGGACACGGCATTTCAGAAGGCAGATTGCCCAGGAATTCCCAGGGCAAATGGTAGCAGATGCCGCTTTCCTCATTTTTTTTTTCCTTTTTATTCTTTTTTGCTAGATTCAGAAAGTACTACTTCATGCACGTTCTTCAGTAACTTACTATACATCTGTTAAACTTACACTGTCCACAGACGTGGGTGCTCAGTTCTGTGTGTTCTTTCTTTCCCCTCTTCCTACCACCTCCTCCCTCCACGCCACTTTTTTTCTCTTAGTGTTTGACTAATTTCTGTTGACTTGTCTTCAGATTTACTGATTGTTTTCTCAACTGTGCTCTGATGTCTACTGAGGTCATTAAAAGCATTCTTTATTTTATTTCTAGCATTTTCCTTGGGCTTTTTAAAAAAAAATTTGTATATTTTTATTTATTTACTTGGCTGTGCTGGGTCTTAGTTGCAGCATGCAAACTCTTGAGTTTGGCGTGTGGGATCTAGTTCCCTGATCAGGGATTGAACCCACACCCCCTGTGATGGAAGGAAGTCTTAACCACCAGACCACCAGGAAAATCGCAGTGATTCACTATTTTTAAGGTTTCGTCCCGTATTTTCCAGAGTTGTGCTCTCACAAAGCTGATCACTCCTCTGGGAAAAGGCACTGCAAAGTCCTTTTCTCTTGCTGCATCCTTGGTTGCTCTTCTGGTTCCTACCTTTTTATGTTTGTTCATTTTCCTCACTTTTCATTTTAGGTGTTCCTCTGATTTTTTTAAATCATTCTTCTCTTTCCTCTTGAAACTGTCCCCCTAAGAAACTCATCTGAACTTAAGGCTTCATTGTTTCTCCTGGGGGATTATTTGGAAATTTATCTTGACCTTACACTTTGTAGACGTTCAGGTCTTCTGTCTTCGCTGTGTGTTTGGGCGCCTTACTGCTCAGGGATCTGGAATTTCACGTTTCTAACATGGGATGTCTCTTCCTTCACACAAGTTCTTTATGCAGTGTTTGTATTGGTCATTGAAGTACTTGTCACTTTAAATTCTTTTTTACTGACTGCTTGAGAACATGCTCATTGCTTTTTACCTGGACTGCTGTGTCTCCCAGTGCCTTTTCTTTCTCGTTTCCAATCTCGTAATTCCACTCTGTCCAGCATTGCCCCAGTCAGTATCCTAATCTCAGCTCTGATTTTCATCAGCACTTTCTCTTCTCAGATCCCTTCAGTATTCATTATTTTTTTTTCATTATCCACATGTCTTCCCTGATGTGTGGAGGGCCTTGTACAATATAAGAGCTCAAGTATGTTAACTGAATAATTAATGAGTGTGGAGAGTTGGCAGACAGTGCAGAAGAGAACCACATAATCAGCTGACACAAAATAAACTTGTTAGGAAACAGTGGTTGGAGCTGGAATTTTGTGAAAAAGCATCAGGGGCTGCTCAGGACTATATTAGGAATTCTAGATCCTGAGGGATGAAGAGGAAGATGACAGTTATTCTTTTGGTATCTATACAGAATGTTAGGTCCAGTGCAGGAGATGAAAGAGATGTGGGTTCAATTCCTGGGTAGGGAAGATCCCTTGGAGGAGGAAATGGCAACCCACTCCAGTAATCTTGCTGGAAAAATCACATGGACAGAGGAGCCTGGCAGGCTACACTCCTTGGGGTCGTGGAGTGTCGGACACGACTGAGCATACACAGCGTTAGAGGGCAGGATGGTCTTTAGTTTCGGCATAGAGAAGCACAGTCTGGCTTAAAAACTTCTTTTCCTTAAATGTAAGAATAATGCTACAGCAGACCCTTGAAGAAAACTGAAACTTCCTCTATCCACTGGGATACTAAGAATCACTGGTGACTTCTCTCTTCGGGGTGTTTCATTCCCATCCCTGCAGTAGAATCCCACCACCCGTCTCTTCAGCTGCCTTCTGGTTTCTAATTGTGATTTAAATATAAACCTCTTCTGATGACTTCTGCCTGAGCACTTGAGTTCCTTACCTGGAGGGCTTCTTAACCTACAAGTTTCTGGGCCTTATCCCTGGCATTTCTGATTCATTGGGTCTGAGAGGGGCTTAAGAACTTCTGCCAATCTCATGGTTCTTGCAGATACGGCAGGTCTGGGGCCCACGCTCGGAGAACATGTGCTCTGTCTTCTTCACAGGGTGGTCAGGTGTTCTTTGTAACTTACAGTTTCATATCATCCCTCTGAGCCTTTTCGAAGGTGTTGCTTCCCTTCCCAAATCCTCGAGACTTTCATGGAGCAGCTCCAGCGCTCTGCATTGCTTTGATTACCCCTGTAGCCTGTTTTCACATAATTGAAGCATATTCTCTTTTCTTAAAGGTACCTCTCTGTCTCTCTGCATACCATTTCTTCTGCCCATTTTCTATAGTCCAGCCCTTTGGGGATTTTTATCAGTCTGGCTCCGTATTACTTCTCTTTTTAAAAAAAAGTTTTTAAATTAAGTAATTAATTTGGCTATGTGGGGGTCTTAGGTGTGGTATGAGGGATCTTCATCACAGTGTGTAATACTTGAAACATGTGGGATCTCGTTTCCTGACCAGTGATTAAACCCAGATCTCCTGCCTTGGGAGTGTAGCGTCTTACCTGGTGGACCACTAGGGAAGTAGTTTTTTTATTTTTTTTCACTTTATTTTTTTAATTGAAGGATAATTACTTTGCAAATTTTTGTGGTTTTCTGTCATACATCAACAAGAATTGGCCATAGGTACACCCATGTACCCCCCTCCCAAACCTCTCTCCTTATCCCACCCCTCTAAACTATCACAGAGGCCCTGTTTGAGTTTCCTGAGTCATACAGCAGATTCCCATTGGCTATATATTTGACATATGGTACTGTAAGTTTCCATGTTACTCTCTCCATACATCTCATTCTCTCCTTCCTTTCCCCCCTCATCCCCCACCATATCCCCCATGTCATTCATAGGTCTGTTCTCTACGTCTGTTTCTCCATTGCCAAAAGTTTTACTTTCGTTTCAGGTTTGAAGGAGTCATTAACAAAAGAAACCACTCGTTACACACAAACAATCTCAGTATTTAGTAGAGGACTATATAACCTAATTTCTCTATACAGTCATTAAAAGAAAAGAGGAATAGAACAATAGAGAAGAGGAACAGCACATGCATCACCAAATTGGGCCAACCAACATCCCGGCTTAAACCGCGTGCTAGGGAGTCCTGAGAAACAGCAATCTGGAGTCCTAACTGGGAAAAGGTCTCGAGCAGTGTTTCCACTCTGCAGGTGAGACTTCAAATTGCAGTTTTTGGGGTTCCCGCTTATAGTCCAGGCCACAAACTGGTATCACCACCAGTTTGCATGCAAACATGCAGTTCTGGTTTTACTGTAACCTTTTTACAGTGCTGTTTGTTTTATCTTGTGAGTCAAGATGATGCTGTTGAAGTGCTGCACTCAATATGCCAGCAAATTTGGAAAAATTACCAGTGGCCACAGGACTGGAAAAGGTCAGCTTTCATTCCAATCCCAAGGAAAGGCAATGCCAAAGAATGTTCAATCTACTGCACAGTTACAGTCATCTCACATGCTAGCAAAGTAATGCTCAAAATTCTCCAAGCCAGGCTTCAACAGTCCGTGAACTGTGAACTTCCAGATGTTCAAGCTGATTTTAGAAAAGACAGAGGAACCAGAGATCAAATTGGCAACATCCGTCGGATCATTGAAAAAGCAAGAGTTCCAGAAAAAATCTACTTCTGCTTTATTGATTAGGCCAAAGTCTTTGACTGGGTGGATCACAACAAACTGGAAAATTCTTTAAGGGATGGGAATACCAGACCACCTGACCTGCCTCCTGAGAAATCTGTATGCAGGTCAAGAAGGAACAGTGAGAACTGGACATGGAACAACAGACTGGTTCCAAATTGCGAACGGAGTACGTCAAGGCTGTATATGGTTACCCTGCTTATTTAACTTATATGCAGAGTACATCATGAGAAACTCTGGGCTGGAGGAAACACAAGCTGGAGTCAAGATTGCTGGGAGAAATATCAATAACCTCAGATATGCAGATGATACCACCCTTATGGCAGAAAGTGAAGAAGAACTGAAGAGCCTCTTGATGAAAGTGAAAGAGGAAAGTGAAAAAGTTGCCTTCAAGCTCAACATTCAGAAAACTAAGATCATGGCATCCAGTCTCATCACTTCATGGGAAATAGATGGGGAAACAATGGAAACAGTGAGAGACTTTATTTTTTGTGGTTTGAAAATCGCTGTAGATGGTGACTGCAGCCATGAAATTAAAAGATGCTTGCTCCTTGGAAGGAAAGCTATGGCCAACCCAGACAGCATATTAAAAAGCAGAGATGTTACTTGGCTGACTAAGGTCCGTCTAGTCAAAGCTATGGTTTTTCCAGTAGTCATGTATGGATATGAGAGTTGGAATGTAAAAAAAGCTGAGTGCTAAAGAATTGATGCTTTTGAACTATGGTGTTGGAGAAGACTCTTGAGAGTCCCTTGGACAGCAATGAGATCCAACCAGTCAATCCTAAAGGAAATCAGTCCTGAATATTCACTGGAAAGACTGATGCTGAAGCTGAAACTTCAATACTTTGGCCACCTGATGTGAAGAACCAACTCATTGGAAAAGACCCTGGTCCTGGGAAAGAGTGACGTCAGGAGGAAAAGGGGATGACAGAGGATGAGATGGTTGGATGGTATCACCAACTCAGTAGACATGAGTTTGAGCAAGCTCCAGCAGGGGTTGGTGATGAACAGGGAAGCCTGGTGTACTGCAGTCCATGCGGTCACAAAGAGTTGGACATGACTGAGTGGCTGAACTGAAGTGTGAGTCACAGGATATCATGAAACCTCAGTTGGCAGGCCCATAGGAACTCAATTCCATGACCCTACTACCTTTCTTATTTAAAGTGCTGCCTGACTAGCTGTGCTTTTGGGAGGTACAGAACACAGGCAGTGCTCAGGCAGGTCAGAAGCAAGGTCAGAGGTCTTCTCTCCTGCTTCTGAAGCCTGAACAAGACTTCCTCCATTTTAATTTCCCTAACAGGAAGGTCTACCACATTAGTTCTTAAATTTTCTTAAAAATCGAGACAATTAATTACTAAAACACTGGTGCAGTTGCAGAGATGGTATGAAACAATTACATGAGCTGAATTGAGAAATAACATTTATTAACTTGAATGTGCCATGTGGTACCCAGCTTGAATAATCTCTACTCTCTTTCTGTAGAGATCACTTGATTGTGATCTAGTTCATGTATTTTACAGGTCACCCATATACAATTCAGTGATTCAGGTATGTTGACAGACATGTGCAACCATTAACACAAATCAGTTTTAGAACATTTGGATTACCCCAAAAAGAAATCTTGTGCTTATGGGCTGTTATTCCCTGTTACTCCTTCTCCCCAGGCTCTGGCAACCACTAATCTATGTCTCTATAGATTTGTGCATTCTAGATATTTAACATTAATGGAAGCATGTAATACATAATTTTCTGTGACTGGCCTCTTTTATTGAGCATAATGCTTTCAAGGCTCATCCATGATTGTAATGTATATCAGTACTTCATTTTTTATTGCCACATAATGTTCCATTGTAAGGGCTCCCCTGGTAGCTCAGCTGGTAAAGAATCTGCCTGCAATGCAGGAGACCCTGGTTTGATGCCTGGGTCAGGAAGGTCCCCTGGAAAAGGGATGGGCTACCCGCTACAGTATTCTTGGGCTTCCCTGGTGACTCAGATGGTAAAGAATCTGCCTGCAATGTGGGAGACCTGAGTTTGATCCCTGGGTTAGTTAGATCCCCTGGAGGAGGACATGGCAACCTAATCCTGTATTCTTGCCTGGAGAATCTCCATGGACAGAGAAGCCTGGCAGGTTATAGTCCAGGGGTCGCAAAGAATCAGACAAGACTGAGCGACTAAGCACAGCTTTCCATTGTATGGAACAACATTTTATTTATCCAACCATCAGCTGATGGACATTTGGGTTGTTTCCAGTTTTTGGATATTATGAATATTCTTTGAACATTCATGTGCAAGATTTTTGTCGTGAATATATATTTTCATTTCTCTGTGTGTGTACCTAGGAGTGGAATTGCCACACCACATGGTATTTCTATGTTGAGTATTTTGCAGAGCTGCCAAACTGATTTCCAAAGCAGCTGCACCATTTTACTTTCCCACTGGCCTTGCGTGAAGGTTTCATTTTCTCTACATCCTCATTGCACTTGTTGTCAGTCTTAATTTTAGGCATCCTAAGGGTTGTGAAATGGTATCTCATTTGGTTTTGATTTGCATTTCCATAATGATTTATTGAGCTTCTGTTCATATACTTATTGGCTATTTTTCTTTGGAGAAATGTCTATTGAATCCATGGCCCGTATATTTATGTATTTAATTTTAAAGACAGATTTGTAGAGTAGTTTCAGGTTCACAGCAAGATTGAGAAATACAGATTTCTCATGTATATTGTGCTTACACACATGCATCCCATTATCAACATTCCTCACCAGTGTGGTCCTTTTTCTTTTTTCCCTTGAGCAAGTTATGACCCTACACTGACACATTGCAACCACCCAAAGTCTGTAGTTGACTTTAGGGTTCACTCTTGTTGTATGTGCAATGAGAAAAATGTAATGAAATGTGTCTATCATTACAGTGTTTTCACTGCCCTAAAAATCCTCTATACTCCCCTTGTTCATCCCTCCTCCTGCTCCAGCCCCTGGCAACCACTGATCTTTCTGTCGTCTCCATAGTTCTACCTTTTCCCAAATGTCATGTAGTTGGAATCATACAGTATGTGACCTTTTTCATATTCTTTGCTTGTTTTTAAAATTGATAGTTTGGTTTGTTGGTGTTGAGGTTTAGGAGTTATTTACATATTCTATATATAAATCCTAGATCAGATACATGATGTTCAAATATTTTCTCCCACTCTGGATTGCCTTTTCACACTCTTGATAGTGCTGTTCATTGTAGAAAATTTTTAATTTTGATTTAGTCCAGTTTATTTTTTTTTAACCTATATTTTTGGTGTTGTATCCAAAAAATCGTTGCTAAATCTAATGTCATGTAGCTTCCTCTTATGTTTTCTTCTAAGAGTTTTTGTTTTAAGTTTTCCATTAAGTCTTTCATCCATTTTCTGTTAATTTTTGTATGTGGTGTAAAGTATGCGGGTCCAGTTTTATTTTTTCACATGTGACTATCCAGTTTTTCCCAGCACCATTTGTTGAAGAGACTGTCCTTTTCCCTTTGAATGGTTTTGGCACCCTTGTCGAGAATCATTTGAACACATATGTGACTCTCTGTGTTTTTAGACTTTCTGTGCTCTTCCATTGATCTTTATGTCTGTCTTTATGTCATTATAGCACTGTCTTGACTACTTTGATCAGCTTGGAGATAAATTTTGAAATCTGGAAGTGTGAGTTCTCCAACTTTGTTCTTTTTCAGTATTGTTTTGGTGATTTGGAGTCTCTTGAGATTCCATGTAAATTTTAGGGTGGGATTTTCTGTTTCTGGACAAAAAAACATCGTTGGGATTTGATAGGGATTGTGTTGAATCTGTGGATTGCTTTGGGTAGTGTTTACATCTCAACAATATTGTCTTCCCATTCATTATTCCTAGATGTCTTCTCACTTGGTTTTGTCTTCTTTCAGTTCTTTTAGCTATATTTTGTAGTTTCTTTCGTCTCCATGCTTAAGTTTATGTCAAAGCATTTTATTCTCTTCAATGCCATTGTAAATGGAATCGTTTTTCTTAATTGCTTTTTCTGATTGTTCATTTTATATTTGCCCATTTTTAATTGGATAATCTTTTTGTTGTAAAAGTTCTTTATATAGTCTGCATGAGATTTCCTTTTCAGATATGATTTATAAATATTTCTGTCATTCTGTGTTCTACTTTCTTTACTGATAAGAACTCTTTGCATGAAGCATGAAAACACTTCTCCCAAAATCTTTCCTTTAAAAAGATAAGAAATGTAAGATATAAGAATTTACTAACATATTAGACTTCTTAGCAATCTTTCTATTTGTAAAATGTGGTAGTACATTTTATAGAATAATATTTAGTTAAAAGTATGTTCATGAACACTATAATAAATAGCCTAGAAAATGATATGTTAGGCAAATGGAGTATAACTTAATTATGTCATACAAATAAAATTATTTTTTTTTTTTTGAAGAATCTCAAACTTAATGCATGGGAAAAATGATTAGAAAGAAACCTGCCGAAATGTTTATGGTGGTCATGGAGTGATCAGGACAATGAGTATTTTGTTTTCTTCTTCCTATCTGTGTTTGGATGTATATTTAAACATTTTTTTTAAAACTACAAAAAATTCTCTTTAAACAGTGGTAAAAATTGTATGGCTCAGTGTAAAAATGAAACTCATAAGAAAACATAACACGTAGTGACACAGAATATCAATTCCTACAGATTTCAGTGTACTGTCCACCTAGAGGTTAGGGTACCACTGTGTTTCATCCTGTCTTCTTGTAGAACTAAAGAGCAAGTGTTACCACGCCCCCTGCCCGAGTGCTACACACCCTAGTGAAATTAAACCTCAGATCTCTAATGGTTTCCTGTTAATCTCTTGCACTCTCAGCCACCTGTACTGTCTTAAGGTATATAACTGAACCAGTGATATTGGGTTGACCAGTTTGAAATTCCTAAGAGAGCTGTTAGCCACTTAGAGTAAATATGAAGGATGTAGTTTATACTCCTATCTGTTTGTACTCTGTTGAAAATTGACTTCAGGAGGTCATTTGCTTCGTTATAACCCATCCCTTTTTTTGTTTTGTATCCCATCAATCTATATCACTTCAGAAAATGATGTCTTATGTCTTATAAACATTAAAATTAATTTTTCAAAGATCTAAGTCTGCTGAAGAATTTATTCTTTTTCAACAGGCCTTGGAATAATGTTAAACGAATGTATTGTCTGCTCTAATTATCTAATTTAAATTACTACTTTAAGTAATGGCTTTGTTAACGCATATTTAGCGTGACCACATGAATCAATTTGGTAAAACAACCAGATAATTTACTTTAAAAATCAATTACAGAAGTTGTCTGTGTTAATTGGAGATTGGCAACTGTGTAGGCAGTCAACAGTTATCATAATTAGTTGAACTGTAGAGTATTTCACTTATGATGCTTGCTTAGTAGTCATTTAATTTGAACAGAGCTGAAGGACTTTAAAGATTTCTACGTAGTCATTGTTTCTATTGTAAATATTCAGTAGTAATTAGAAATTTGAAAAAGGGCTATAATACAATAAACTTTTAGTCTAATAATAGCTAAAAATAATTTCTCTGCTGTTTTAGGAGTTGGTAATGCTTCTTTTAGAGTACAACGCTGATACTACTGTTGTTAATGGGAATGGACAGACAGCAAAGGAGGTCACTCATGACAAAGAAATCAGATACATGCTTGAAGGTAAATATAACGGGTCTTATTCTAGACAGCATTTATCTTCATTATAGCCACGGCCCAAGGTATAAGTAGAAAATGGCTTCTGAGATGCCAAAATGGATGCCACTGAGGCTGTGCTCTAAAGATAGTGTAATTTGAGAGTCATCAATTGGATGTAAAACTGTATGAGAGCTTCCTCAGAGCTTGAATTTTTGCTTTATATAACATTATGGCAAGTTTTAAAAATTCAGTCTCCAGCATAATTAAAAATATAAATTAGAGACATGAGCAGGTACAGCCGAAAGGCTGCAGAAGTGTGATAATGAAGGAGTACAGGAGCACAGAACAGGGACACTAGGAGTGTGTGGCTCCTGAGAGACGCGTGATTCTGGCAGAGAGAGCTCTGGCCGCGCTCTCATCCTGAGGGCCTCATTGTAACACAACAGCCACAGTGACTTCTTCATGGATCAGCTTCGTTGCTGGATGAACGTCAAAGATTCAGTTATATTTAAGAAGACATAGGAGGGATTTCTTTAAAAATAGGTTAAGACAAAAATATTTCAATGCTTACATCAGGAAGCATCGTTTGTTAGGATTGTTACTCAGATATCCAGGGCTTTGGCTGTAATTATTTTTGGGTAGTATTTTTGTAGGAGAGAAGGGAAGATTTCTTATTTGCTCCCTTATGAATAAAAGTATTGAATTTTAAGTTGGCAGTTTCACGCACATCCTTTGTTTCTTTTGCAGTTCAGAGGAGGTCACGATAATGTTTTATTTGAAGGGCATTGACTTATTTATTAGTAGTATTTTTATCTATGTACAAAGCACAGTCTTGCATTTTATTACTTTTCCAGCTAGCCTTGAAACCTAAAATCTCCCTTGTTCCTCTAGTTATAAGATAATGTCTGCTTGTCAGACACCATTTAGATCAGTATTTCTACTCACTCTAGCATTTAAAATGAATGCTTTCATTTTTAATACAGAAATCAACACATAACATCTTCTGTAAGGCTGGGTATTATGTGATTTTGGGGGAGATTGAACATGCTAGATGTGATCCCTGCCATTTAATAAATCATGATCTGATTGGGAGGATAAGCTGCTGTCTTTGTTTGTAATAAGTGTTTGTAATGACTGTTCTGTCATTTTGTTTGTAATAAGATGAGAACCCAAAAGTGATGGTCTCCTGATGGACTGGTATACTGGGTTCGCATGACAAGTTGACATTTAATGGGGCTAGTTGTAAAGACACGCTCTAAGCACCAGACCTCACACTCACACAACCCAGCTGTGTTAAGGGAAAGAGTTTGGTTGATTTGATTGCTCTATGATTTATGAGCTACAGTATGATCCTGGCTGGGGAAGTGGAAGTAGAAATTGAGAGATTTTGCTCTGCTTCCTTTAGTCAGATGTGATATAGTTTGTGGATAGCATGATAAATGTCAGGGAGTGCATCCACAATCCACCAAGAACACAGGTAGACCAGAAACCCCATCATAGGGTAATGCATGTAGAGATAAGAAATGTTTCACCCTAGAAGGACAGACTTCAGTAGATGCAATCAGACTCAAGTACTTCAAGAGCTGTTATATTGGAAGGTGGATATTCTTATTTGATGCTGACCGGGGCCAGTTGATAGTCTAGTTAATGGAGTGCCAGGGAGTTTATAGTCTAATCTATTGTAATAGTGGCCTGGGTTGCCTTAAAAGATGTAGTGAGCTTCCCAAACACTTCTAATCCTGGGAGAGGATAGATTACTACTTCTCAGGCACTAGAGAGGACTCCAGTACCTTCTTCATATCATTTGACTTTTTATTTTGAGAAATATGTAACCTATAGGAAGGTTTCAAGAAGAGTACAACAAATACTTGTACATCTGCACTTAGTCACTAGTTGTTAACATTTTGCTACATCTGGTTTATATTATTTAATGTTACGTATGTACTTTTAATTTTTTTCCTGCACTATGAGGGAGTAGTTTACAGACATGATACTTTAGCCCTAAATACTTAAGTATGTATGTCTTAAGAACAAGGATGTTTCCTTTTATAATGATCAACTTCATGAGATTTAACATCAATATCATAATATTACTGTTGTAGAGTACCCCTCAATTTGGGCTTTTCTCTTTTCATATAATTAGATTCAGGGTATCTGTTCTTGGCATAGGTTGTAGTTGGCATAGGATGAGGTTGTATGCTTTATACCAATGCATTGTTTTAGGTACATGATGTCATTTTTGTTCCACTGTTGGTGAAATTATCTCTGATCACTCGTGGTCCACTGTAAAGGTACTTAGTACATAATCCCACTTTTGTAATTAATAAATAATCCTCAGTGAGAAAAATTGAGACCATGGTAAATATCCTGATTACCGACAAACTTCAAATCAGTGATTTTAGTATTCATTGATAATTCTTTCCCGAATCACTCATTACTATAGAAATTGCAAAATGGTGATTTTCTGTTGTTAATGAAGTATATTTGCTAGTTTCTCACCTGCATGTCAGGTGTACTGCTATTTAACCTACGCTGGGCGTGTATGTGAGTGTCTTGTCAGGATGGAGTTAGGCTTCATGACTTTTGTGGTCTTCCCTAACTGAATTCTGCTTGAGAAGAGCTAATTTATAGTCATGTAACATTTAAGATTTAAAGGACAAATTATTTGGGGGTTAGAGTATTGGCTTTAAAAACATTTCATGAGGTATAAAATATATAGATAAAAGTACACATTAATAATGTATGGCTTGCTGTTTTCACAAGGGAACATACCCACATAAACAGCACCCACATCAAGGAATAGAATATTACTGGCACTCTAGAAACTTTAAGTCCCTTAAAATGGAATACTTGTTGTTATTGGCTAGACTAACAGTCTTTTTTTCGGTGTCCAGAATGAGTATAGGACAGGAACATAAGCAGAGTTTTCAACTCCAGATCCTGCTTTTCTTCATTTATGAGCCTAGACAATCTGGAGAGAAATTGTAGGGAAACATAATGACCCTTCCGTAAAGTCTGGAATGATCATTATTAAGCATTGTTTGATTATTCAGAGACTATTTATTGGCTGAATATGTGCTGTGTCAGATACTGTCATAAGTGCCTAGGATACACAGAGTAAGACAGGTACCTGACTTCAGGAATGACTGTGGGGGTAAAGTGCAGCTCTGGGAAATACATGCAGTAACAGCGGTATGTAGGGAAGGTTCGGGACTGTTGTCAAAAGCTCACAGACCAGTGGCCACAGAACCAGTGAGAGGAAAGGCTGAAGAGCATGAATTCCAGCAAAAGATGGCAGTACTGGGAGCCTGTGTGGAGGCTTGGCAGCCTTCCTCCAAGATGGAAAGGGAGGGGATCTGGGTGTGGAAATAAAAATGTGAGAATAGAAGATGCTGGTATACAGTAATGTTAGTTCTTTAGGCAAAGCTAAACTGGTTTCAGCTATTCTGTTATTCAGGCTTTGTGTTTCCTGTAGTTGAAATGCAAGGGCATGCATAGTGTCTTGAACAACTGTTAGTGCATAGTAATTACTAACTATTAATAAATGTTCATTATTTCTCAGGAAGACCTGGGAAACTTTTATATTTCTCCCCTGCAGCCTTTGCGCAGGACATTATACACATATTTTAAGGGGGATTATTGCTAACCTTTCTATGAAATTGCTTCTTTTCTGCAAGCCAAAACAGAACTCCGATAGAGTAGAAATGAGACCTTATTACGTATTCCACTCTCTTAAATCAGATTGCTCTCATTCCCTGCAGGTATGAACAACACAGAGTAATGGTAAGAGCAGGCACCCTGAAACCCACCTGCCCAAATTCAAGTCCCAGCTCCTCCACGTCCTGACTGTGACCTAGGTTAAGTTCTGTAACCTCTTCAGTTTCCATAACCTGCCTCAGTTTCTTCACCTATAAAATTGAGAAAGTAGTAATCTTTCAAAGAGTAGCTATGCAGATTTAATGAGTTAATATTTTTTAAGTGCTTTGAAAGGTGTTTGGCATGTAGTGAACATTATAGTACTTGTAAAGGACATAATATATTCTTACAAAAAAGTATGTACTTTATATATAAACCTAAATATGTGGTTTGTCTCAGTGAACATGAGTATGAACAAACTCCAGGAGACAGTTAAGGACCGGGAAGCCTGGCATGGTGCAGTCCACGGGGTTGCAAAGAGTCGGACACGACTTAGCGACTGAATAACAGCAACAGCGTCTTCCTATTAGCACTATTTATTATTACTTTTCATATTCTAAAGTTCTGGTAGATATGAGTGCCTCTCCCCACTTAATCTGCCTTTCCAAGGTGCATAAATAATAGTATTTCAGTATAAAAAAATAATTCATAATTATCTGTGATGGGCATTATAGTGAGTAACATACTTAGAAGACCTCTGAATTGAAAACATAAATTCATCTGAACCTGAGGGAAGTTCAGCTCTGTAATCTGAAGTCTAAGGCAATGAGAATAATAATGAAGTCTCACAGCATTTGAATTACAATTCAAAACATTGTGACTTTTCTCACTGTGATCCCTTTATTCTTTATACATCTCTGTGATAAATTTGCTAATAGGATCCAGCCTAGAAGTAGAGTAATATGTACTTTTCCTTTTGCAGCTGTAGAAAGGACTCAACAAAGAAAGCTTGAAGAATTACTTTTAGCAGCAGCAAGAGAAGGCAGAACAGCAGAACTTACAGCTCTGGTAAAAAAAAAAAAAATGTTATTTCTTACACTGCAGAAAATTTTCTATTTAATGTTGAGTTCATAACGTAGTCAAACTGTGGGACCAAAGTACTCGAGATCAGAGTAATAGAACAAAAGTCTTTAAATATCTAAAAGCACAGTCTGGTGATACTTTAAGTAGGATTCATTTTACATGATGGTGTTTTTCTCTGAATTTGATTTACCTCCACACTTTCTACTGAAAATCTAATGATTAAGAATCCAGCTTTTCAAGGTAAACATTTAATGTAAGGATAGATTTTTTTTTAATGATTAAGCAAATTCATAATTGACATATCATGTATAGAATCCTTTAAAGGAATATCTTTTTCTAATTTTGATGAGTAATTACTTCTGAAAGGTATGCTGTATTTCCAGAAATTAACATACAGACAAGGGACAGTATTTTTGAAATATTTATACCATGTTAGAATGGGCTAAAAACTTTACCCATTTTATTTTTTTCTTCTTAAGAGACCTACTTTCCAGTTTCCATTTCCTGAAAATAGTCTCATTAAACACAAAACTCTGAACGTGTTCTAAATTCAAGACTGAAGCACTGCTGTTTGCCTTAAAGTTATTTCAGCTTGTTTGAAAAGGCTTCTCTGGTTTCCGAGTATGGGGCCTAAAACGTTTTTTAAACTTTCTGAAATGGAGACTGTAAAGAATTGTTTTCAAAGGGGTCAACCGGGAACAACAAATTCAGTAGACCTTTAACATTTACACATTTAACATTTATGGTTTTAACTCTTCTGAGTGGCTGTCTTTGGTAGACCGGTTTGTAATTCTGTTGTCACAAGTGTGAACTGCAAGACTGGTAGGTGCGAGTGGATCTTCGTGGAGTCCCGGTGCCCCAGCCTGGTGTGGGGGGTCTGTTGTCAGGAAGTGTGGGACCTGAGACCTCAGGGGAGCTTGAGGAGAGCATGGAGGGTGGTGTGGGCTTACTGCTTTTCTGAGCAGGAAGCCACTGACAGTCGAGATGCTAAGGAGCCCAGCTGTGCCCAGGAGCGGGAGAGTCCACCTGGATTATCGGTTGTGCGATACCATCTTGGGTTTTATGGGAGAAAGTCTACCTTCGGCATGTAATCCACGTTGCATTTCTTTAATTGTTAGCTCAACCGGCCGAATCCTCCTGATGTTAACTGTTCGGATCAGTTAGGCAACACACCCTTGCATTGTGCCGCTTACCGGGCTCATAAACAATGTGCCTTAAAGCTTCTAAAAAGTGGAGCAGACCCTAATCTGAAGAACAAGAATGGTAAGCATGTTGGTGAAAGCCATTGTTGGTCATTTTGAAGTTATTAAAAAAAAGTATTTCATTTTAGTATCCAGCCTGTGTTAAACTGTGTGGTCTGTGTTTAATTTTGAAGTCGAGGCATTTATACAAGAGAAAAAATTTATTGATTTACTTCCCAGTTAAAACCTAAATGTTTAATAATGCCTATTTCACCTGAGGCACACTAAGGATGACTTAAAATCTGATTCCTACCCTCAAGGGGCGGAAACGTATGGTTGGTTCTTGTTATTTGTGGTAGTTTTGTTCTATTAATGTTGCTGGGACCTCTGAATTACTGAGCCATTGCTCATAAGGGAAATAGAGTGAGGCTCCTGTGAGCCTTTGGTCAGCTTTTCATCCACAGATCACACGTAACCTTGTTTTATGTGAGCCTCTGTGTAAAAACAATACCTTATTTAATGTATATTATTGATGATTAACATTGAGCTCACTACCAGGAGCACCATAGCTCAAGCCTGAACTAAGATCCTGTAACATGTATTCTCTTTGGAAGGCACATCACAGGCTTCTTGAGCTTATGAGCATTAGACACCACTTCGTCACCATGCTTGGGGGCCAGTTTCAGTAGTGAAATCGCCTGAAACAAGAAGCCAGAAAGGTGAAAACTGCGGCTCTAGGTAGTGACGAGAACACTTGTGTACAGTCTGAGAGCTGAGGCAAGAGGGCAGAGCATCAGCCTTTTCACTTCAGGAAACTGATGCATCAGAAGACTGAAATTTTTTTCTTTTTGGAAAAAAGAAAAGTTTATTTAATCAGCCTTTGGAGACACTTGGTTTGTGTGTTTAAAAAGGCAGTAAAATGGCAAGTGTATAGGGTTCATGGTGGGTAGGAACATGGAGAGGTGGGCAGAAGACTCACATTTTTTATGAATCTGGATGTGTCTGTGAATGACCAGAAAATTGCCATGAGTATTGATTGGTGATTAAAGTAAATTTTAACAACAGGCAAGTTTGTAGAAGTGGAGCTCTCAAATGACGAGGGCAGACGGTACACCCAGGACAGTGTCAGAGACAGAGTTGGGTAACCGGGAGAGAAGCTGCGAGCGTGTCTTGGGTATTCAGTGGAGGGAGTCCAGTAGGGCTGCGCCACATCCCCTGATGTGGACCTGGAGGACTGGGATTTACAGTTCCTGAGACGGGGAAGACTGTAGGCAGGGCAGGTGAGCAGTTGCTAAGAATTAGGGGCTCAGTTTCTAAGACACTACAATTTTGAAGTACTAGTATGTAATCCACATGGTAGAGTTGGAAAAAGAACTTTGTGAGTCCAGGGGGGAGGGGTCCGGGTGGAAATACAAATTTGGGAATCATGTGTAAAAGTTAGGTCTAGATGGATCAAAGAAATGAACATAAGAGTTAAAACCATAAAACTGTAGAACAAAATGCAGGAGAAAATCTTAGTTATCTTGGGTTTTGCAAAGATTTCTTAAATATGACACAAAAAGTATGAGTGATAAAGTGTTGATAAATTGGACTTTGTCAAAATTAGAACATTTTCCTTTTCAATAGGCACTGATACAAAAATGCGTTATTTTGTGGGAGGAAATATTGGCAAAACATATACAGCAGTGAACCTCTATCTAGGATATATACAGAACCTTTTTAACTCTAAGAGGAAGATAACCCAATTCTGAACAGTTTCAGCCATTTCACCAAAGATACACAGATGACAAAAATCACATTACTAAAAGATCCATATAGAGGTACGGAACTTAAAATTTTTTTCCATGAAGAAAGCTCATTCACATAAATACAGGGAGTATGTACCATGACGTTTATTTCAGCTCTGTCTAAAATATTAAAAAGGTGGACATAAGCCTAACAGCTCAAATCAGCTGGAGTTTGCTTCAATACTTGCAGTAATACTAAAATTGATAGAACAGGGGCTCCTTATATCAGTGTGGATAAATAAAACAATGAGCAGAGAAAGGAAGTTGTAGAATAATAGATATGCCATTATTTCAATATTAACATCATACTGAACATGTAGAAGCACTTCTTGGGGGACTTCCCTGGTGGTCTAGTGGCTAAGACTCTCCGATCCCTGGATGGGGAATTAGATCCTGCATGCCACAGCTAAGAGTCCACATGCTGCCACTAAGACCCAGTGCAACCAAATAAATAGACAAATGAAAAGAAAAAATGTTTTAAAAAGCAATTTATGGGTACATTCCTATATAATAAAAGCAGAAATACACTTGAGAATGATGATACTACCAATTTGTGTCATCAAAAAAATGGAAACAAAATAATAAAGCTGGAAGTGGGGAAGAATCATTGTGATAGCTTTTGAAAGTTAGAAGCAGTTTACAGAATGATTGAAGGGTAAACTTCTAAAAGTAATGGAAGGTGGTTACAGATATTTGGAAAGTTCAGCATGCCTGTTAAAAGATGTTAATGTGTTCTTGATAAAAGTTAAGATGGTGCTTTCTGAGGAAGTATTTTTTCTTACCATAAGAGTAAGAAAAAAAAGTTTAAAAAAAATTTAAAAAAAAAAGAGTTTTTCTTATTCTACTACCAGAAGAGTAATAGTGTCTGCATTTTAGAAAGTTTTAAAAATAAAGAAAGAACATAAATTACTCCAATGCAGCCTCTGGTATTTTGGTATATTATATACCATTAGAATTCTCATACCTATTTTTGAGCATTTTTTAAAGTTGTAAAGCATGCTTCTTTTTTGTGGCCAAATGAGGAAAAAAAACAAAGGCGCTGAAAAAGTATAATCACCTCTACCTAACATCCAAAGATTTAGGTTTTAGTTGCTGTTCTATGGTAGACTAGATTTTAAAAATTTTAAATAATAGACACCAACTTGAGAGTGTAAGCAAAAGAAGGATCATATATTATTAATATAAGAATACAGAGATATCTCTCTGTATTTCAGAACAGGAAATGCTGTTCACCATCAGAGGGGATGGAGTCAGGAGACAGGATGCTGTTAGGCCCCAAGAGGGCTGCCACCCGTTGTGTGTGTGTGTGTCTCTTCACCGTGTGGCCCCTCATTTCTGTCTCAGCAGGTGAGCTCTGCGGTTTTCCAGTGTACATGAGGGAAGATGGTAGCTCCATTCAGTGGTCATAATCCCTTACCCTCCGTTCTAGTGTGGTGGCGCCCACTTGTGTTAGATGCCCGCCATTGGCACAGTCAGTAGGAGCTGGGGTGGGGGTACAAACATGGTGGCTAGGGTCTTCCCCTGGGGGGTATGGAAAGGGCAGAGGATGCCCAGAGGATGGTGAGAAGTACAGTCTGGCAAACACCTGAGAAAGGATCTACCATTCTTTTTAGTTTATGGCTTGTAAATAGAGTTGACATGTTAAAATCCTACTTATATTAAGCATCGTTGGTTTTCCATGTTGTTTTTGGAAACATGGTCTTCATAACTCGCCTTCTGCATAGTATTTCGTGTGGATATATACTGTGCTCCATGCCCCCAAACCTTCAGTGATAAGAACAACAATAATTTCTGTATTTTTTTTATGACTAAATTTTCCAAAGATGTTTTAAGTCAAACTTGTTGGTCCTCCTCTTCGATTTCTTCTAAAACCACTAAGCTTAGGTAGCAGTTGGGGCATGTCCGATTCTGTTCTCCCCTAGGGTGTCTGTGGTGTGTTTATTCAACACATGCGGAGCCTCTGCTGTTGTAAGTTACTGGTGACCCAAAAGTGAACAAAATCTGACTGTCTCCACGCTCTTGGAGCTTGTGTTCTGGTGGAAGGAGGCAGACAAAGCAAAAAAAAATACATTCAGTGTTGGGCAGTGATGTGCGGAAAAATAAAACAGGCCAAAGGGAAGAGAGGGTGAGTCAGTGGGGCTAATGTTTTGGAAGGCAGGGAGGGAAGGGAAGGTCACTTTGAAGTGACCTTGAGTGGAGAGCCAGGCCAAGGATGGGAGGAAGCCTGCCGAGGGATTCGAGCAGAAGAGCAGTGGAAGCAGAGGACAGGCCAATATAAAAGCTTGGGGTAGGTGGGCACTTGGCATATCTGAGAAAGAGAGCTGCCTGGGTGCCTAGAGCGGGGTTCATCAGGGAGAGCGGTAACTCCAGACAGTAGCCAGAGGCTCAGCCCTTCTAGCCAGTGTGAAGGGTTTTGAGCAGAAAAGTGAAGTGAGAGTGTACTTAGGATGTGAGACCCTCAACTTGCTGATCACTTACCTCTGTACCCTCCGTCAGGCATCCATTCCTCTTCCATTGTTCCGTTACCCCTTTCTCATCCACTTGAAGAACTGACCATGTGTGTTTTCTGTACTCACTCCTCGCCCCATCCGTCACCTTCCTTCACCAGTGTTGCATTTTTATTGTTTGTTTTTCTAAGGTTTTAATAGCTGGTAATGTTTCCCTGTACTGTTCTTTGCTGAGGATTTTCCCTGACAGTCTTTCCTTAACTGTTTTTCCAAATGGCTTTAATTTTCTTAGGGTCTTAGTAGAAATGCTGCTGGCCCCTAATTGAGATTGCATTCTTTGAAGCATGTTGACATTTGTATTTGGTTTTCCCATTAAGGGCCAAGGCTATATCATGCAAAAATTTAAAAACAAGATCATTCCTGTTTTTTACTTAATTTTGTTGTGGTTGATAAGAGGTGGTGTGATTCTGAAACAGCTGGTTATGGTGCCCAACTAGGAAAGGAGGCTGTTTCATTCAGTTCAGAAAACATTAAATTCTCACGATGTGCTAGGTACTGTGGACATTGAATCTGGAAATGAGGGCTCTGTATGGGATTCAACTGGTTGGCAGGAGTTCAGAATTTATTTTTGGTGTTAGAATTCTGTGAAAGAAATCACATTGTCCTCTCTATCTAAAGGAATAGTTTTTCAAAAGTATGCTGTAGATAGAATAAAAATAATAAGTTGTCAGAGCTTTTCATAAGACATCCTCATATGTGCTGGCTAGAAAACCTAAAGTGATTATCAGTTGTTCAGTTAACATTTTAAAAAGTTTTTTCCCTACCAAGAAAGTATTCTGTGGCCAGCCTAAGTGTTATCCATCATCAGTCTGATAAATCTACCTCAAAAATAAATTTCAAACCCATGTACTTTTCTCCATACCTATTGATGTCTCCAATTTGCTACTAACTTTCTAATTCAAGCCACCAGTATCTCTTTTTTAAAGTCAATTTTTATTGTAGTATGGTTGATCAGTAATGTTTTAGTTTCTGCTGTACAGCAAAGTGAATCATGTACACATACCCATATATCCACTCATTTTTAGATTCTTTTCTCTTATAGGTCATTACAGAATATTGAGTAGAGTTCGCTGTGCTCTACAGTAGATTATTAGCTATCTATAGCAATGTGAGTATGTCAATCCCAGTCCCCCAATTTATCCCTCCCTGCTTTCCCCCTTGGTGACCATAAATTTGTTTTCTAAACCTGTGACTCACTTTCTGTTTTATAAGTTCATTGGTACCATTTTTTTTTCTTGTTTTAGATTTCACATATAAGCAACGTCATATGATTTTTGTCTTTCTTTGACTTATTTCACTCAGTATGACAATATCTAGGACCATCGTGTCACTGCAAATGGCATTATTTCATTCTTTATTTGTGGCTGAGTGGTATTCCATTGTATATACATACCACATCTTTATCCATTCCTCTGTTGATGGACGTTTAGGTTGCTTCCATGTCCTGGCTATTGTAAATAGGGCTGCAGTGAACATTGGGGTGCATGTATCTTTTTGAGTTACGGGTTTTATCCAGAAAAATGCCCAGGAGTGGGATTGCTGGATCATATGGTAGGTCTCTTTTTAGTTTTTTAAGGGACCTCCATGTTGTTCTCCATAGTGACTTCACAAACTTACATTCTCACCAACAGTGTAGGATGGTTCCTTTTTCTCTACACCCTCTCCAGCATTAATTGTTTGTAGATTTTTGATGATGAAGGCCTTTCTGGCCAGTGTGGGATGGTATCTTCTTAGAGTTTTCATTTCCATTTCTCTG
Source organism: Antilocapra americana (assembly GCA_007570785.1). NCBI lineage: Eukaryota > Metazoa > Chordata > Mammalia > Artiodactyla > Antilocapridae > Antilocapra > Antilocapra americana. The sequence goes on from ML662445.1 coordinate 29,905,295, forward strand.
ATTTTGAGCATCTTCATGTGCCTCTTGGCCTGTGAGAAATGTCCATTTAGATCTTCCACCCATTTTTACATTTTTTTTTATGTTGTGCTGCACAAGCTGTTTGTGTGTGACCAGTATCTTTCACCTGGACCTTTGCTTTGTAACTTGTATCCTTGCTTTTCTCTTGCCCACACTTACAAGCTTTTCCCACACAGGCACTGTAGTGATATATTTTTTTTAATTTTTATTACAGAAATTATCAGAGCTTAAAAAATAGTATAATTGATGTACAAATTATTCTCTCTCAGGCATCAATAATCCACTCACCAGATGTCATATTATTTTGTCTATAAATACTTAAAATTCTTTTTTACAAGATATGGTCTCCTTTAAAAAAAAATCATGTGATAGTTGCACAACTCTGTGAATATACTAAAAACCATTGAATTGTACACTAAATGAGTAAATTATATGGTGTGTGAATTCTCTCTATAGAGCTATTAAATAGCCACAGTGGCATTATTCTGTTAATAATTTTATAATTTCTTAAAAGTCATCAAATAGCCAAAGTCCACATTTCCCCAAATATTCTTGAAAAGTTCTTTTAACACACTTTGACAGTGTTTGAAACATAAGTCATTTCATGTTACTCTTTTACCTAAAACCTTTCTGTGGCTTTCCATCATATTTAGAATAAAACCCAGACTCCTTGTACTGGTTCACAAAGGTCTGACCTACCAACACACCCTTACAGGATGTGACTTCTCTCTTTGCCTCTTCTTGCCCACCTAACTTCTTGCCTCAGGGCCTTTGTATCAGTGTTGCCTCTGCTTGCAGGGCCTTTCCCCTGTATACCCTTTAAGGTTAAACATCCTGAAAGGGTGTTTTAGTTTCAGTTTTACCATCCGTCTTCTAGTTTCCAATCTGAAGTGGCATCTCGTCATTCTTTTTCAGAACATTCATTTAAAAGTGTTGAAACAGCATGAGTGGTTGTTGTTTAGTTGCTGAGTTGTGTCTGACTCTTTGCCACCCAATGAACTGCAGCACACCAGGCTCCTCTAGTCTTCACTATCTCCTGGAGTTTACTCAAACTCATGTCCATTGAGTTGGTGATGCCATGCAATCATCTCATCCTCTGTCGCCCCCTTCTCCTGCCCTCAGTCTTTCCCAGCGTCAGTCTTTCCAGTGAGTCGGCTCTTCACATCAGGTGGCCAAAGTATTGGAGCTTCAGCATCAGTCCTTCCAATGAATATTCAGGATTGATTTCGTTAGGATTGATTGGTTTGATCTCGAAGGGACTCTCAAGAGTCTTCTCCAGCACCAGACTTCAAAAGCATTAGCTCTTCAGCCCTTAGCCTTCTTTATGGTCCAACTCTCACATCCATACTTGACACCTGGGAAAACCATAGCTTTGAGTTTACAGATCTTTGTCAGCAAAGTGATGTCTCTGTTTTTAGTATGTTGTCTGGGTTTGTCATAGCTTGGGTTATTATTTGCTGTATCCTGTTTTATTCATTGGTTTTTCCCTTTTTCTATATCACCCCCCCACCAATTTTTGTTCTGTCCTGTTCACTACTGAATCCCCAGTGGCTGAAATATTGTCACATAATAGACTCATTAGACAATTTTACAAAAAATTGTCCTACACATACCAGGTGATTGGTATTTATAAAAAGTTTATTTGATAAAATGTGTCACTTCCTATGTAAATAGAGTTCCAGCCTGATAGGTTATCTTCAAAGACTTGGGGGGTTTTCTGTTTCTCTGTTTGTAAATATCTTTTGTTTCTCTGGACTTCCCTCGTGGCTCAGATGGTAAAGGATCTCAGGCAGTGCAGGAAACCCCAGTTCAGTCCCTGCTTGGGGAACATCCTCTGGAGAAGGGAATAGCTACCCATTACAGTATTCTTGCCTGGAGAATTCCACGGACAGAGATGCCTGGTGAGTTAGGGTCCCTGGGATCGCAGAGTCAAACTCGACTGAGCGACTAACACTTTGACTTCTGTTTCTCTAGGAATTGGAAGCTCTTGAGGGTATGAGATGATTATTTAGTTTGCATCCTTCACATAGTGTTCTGCTCACTTCAGAACTCATTAAATAATTTACAAGCAGGTTTTGTTTTTGTTATTTGGCAAGACACAGTGCTTGCGTGTGTAAGCTTGAGAAAGTTACTGTGACACCTTGCTGGTTTCATTCTCTGTGATCCCTTTTTCCTTTTGGCCTCAGTTGTGGACCATCACAGACTTTGTGAGTTGTCTCTACCACCTGTTCTCCAGTGAGATAGCTTAAGAGAAGCTGTGATGAGCTGAATAATGCTCCCCCAGTGATGTGGTTAGTTGAGTATCGGAGATAGTGAGAGAATCCTGAATTCTCCAGGTGGGCCCAGTGTAATCATGAGGGTCCTTCCTTTTGGGGAGGAGACAGGAGGATCAGAATATTGAGAGAGAAAAAATGTTAAACAGAGGTCGGAATGATGCACTTTGAAGATGGAGGGAGGGACCATGAATCAAGGGGATGTAGGCGACCTCTGGAAATGGCAAAAAGGAGATGCTCCCCAAAAGTCTCCAGAGGATGGCAGCCCTACCAGCAACCTGGTTATAGGCCCAGTGAAACTGAGTGTGGATTCATGACCTCCCCAATTGTAAGAGAATCATTTGTATTGTTTTAACCCACAGTGTGCGTGCTAAGTCGCTTCAGTCATATCCAACTCTGTGCGACCCTATGGACTGTAGCCCCCCAGGGCTCCTCTGTCCATGGGATTCTCCAGGAAAGAATATTGGAGTGGGTTGCTGTGCCCTCCTCCAGGGGATCTTCCCATCTAGGGATCGAACCCATGTCTCTTATGTCTCCTGCATTCCAGGGGTAATTTGTTACAACGGCCGTAGGAAACTGATAGATTGACTTTCGGCAAGAAAGCCTGAATGATCACAGAACTTACCCAGAGTGTTCAGAGTTTAGTTTGATTTGCTGGCTTAATAGTTACTGAAAAAGAGGCTGTAAAGAATTGAGATGGCAACTTCAGGTAGGTGATTTGGGGTGTAGTTGATGGAATAGGAAAGATTATTACTGTTATAGCAGCAGCAGTTTTATAGTAGAATTAAGCTCTTGATGGCTTTCTTCCTTGTATTTTACACAGATCAGAAGCCTCTTGATCTTGCCCAGGGTGCTGAAATGAAACATGTCCTTATTGGTAATAAGGTATGTGGTAATGGATTGCATTTATATATATAGAAAAAAATTTTGAGTTCTTGAAACACATAGATGCACTTTTAACAAAAACATGTTTGTTTTTTTTTAATAGATGGTACACAAAGCTTTGAAACGATACGAAGGTCCTCTCTGGAAGGTAGGTTGGAATGAGTTTTTAATTATAAAAATTTAAATAAAGTTTTATAAACTTAAATTTTTCAAATTTAAATCTGGAAAAATAGATTTCTTAGGTGATCTCTTGTTGAAATGTGTTTTCATTATTTTCCGAAGTATGTGATTTAGTAATTATTTGATCTTATAATGTAAACCATTGTTATACTGCTGGACTTCATTAGGCATCCAGTGATTGTAGCAATCCACTGTCTCTTGTGTGGGTCTGACACTGTTAGGTTGCCAAGTTTGTACACAGCAGAGTGGAGGGATTTTTTTCCTTAAGGATAGGATTACACTATCATTTTTGTTATGAGCATTGATCTGTAGAAGACTCAGGAGGAATTGAATATTTAAGTTGTCACAGACCACACATGTAAAATCTTTCTGGTTATAAACATTTCTTTGAGTTTTAGAGTTCAGTTATTTTCGAGAATTAACTATTTCGAAAGTGCATTTGAAAGTGCTCCTTCTTTTTTTTTTTGGAAGCAGTTCCTTTATTAATAATGAATAATTTACAGACATACAACATTCATAATTGTTAAAGTACTTCAAAGGCTATATAGAAAGAATTTCAATATAACCCTTGTTAAGGCTATCCTTGTTTGACTCTAACATTTAAAAAAAAAAAACCACTTTTGTTAATTTTAGACAGGAAGGCCAACATTCATTACTCTTCTATATGAAAATTTAGGCATAAAAAGTTAAGGCCACAGAAGTCATCAGGAACAGAGTAGAGAATAGAACTGGTTATTTCAGAATTGTGTCCTGCTCCACTAAATTCTCCAGAAAGGCTTTCTCTGAGAAAAATGTAGGTGGACAGAATTTCCCCTTTTCTTTCTTTCTTTTTTTTTTTTCTCCCTTTTATTTTTTTTGCCATACAGTGCCATATCACCATGGGTTTACATATGCTCCCCCTCCAGAAACCCCTCCCTCCCCTCTCCCTCCTCCCTCCCCCCCGAAAGTGCTCCTTCTATATATTTATGTACATGTCTGTTTGTAGTGTATAAAATTTAGGATGGTTTTCTTTTTTTAGAAGCTCTTTCAGAACTTTGAGGAAATTGTCTGTGAAGCCCACAACTGATACATTTCCTTATAAATATCCTAGCACAGTATTGTCAGAACTATAAACTGTTCATTGTTGATCTTACCAATGTGGCATTGCTTCTGTTCCTGTCACTCTGTAGGGTATGTTTTCATTTCTGTGCTCAATTTCTAGGTAATGTTTGATCATTTTTGAGTGTGCAGTGGTACTGTCAAGATGAAAGGCTCAGATAGAACTACCATAACTTAATTACTTTTTATCAGTCAAGTATTTGAATCTCGATGTATCAGCTTGGAAAAACCTTTGTTATTTTTCCCTTAGAGTTCAAGGTTTTTTGGCTGGAGGTTATTCTGGGTAGTGTTAGAACATGGAGTCCTTTCATGGTATAGGAAACAGTAAGTATTACAGTCTTTAATGCTTCCTGAGTTTCACCATCTACATTTTGAATGATAAGAACTTTTCACTAATCTCTTTTCCTTTTGCCTTGATAATTTATATTTATCTTGAAGGCCTGATGCAGTCCATAATACTTATCGCCAGGGATGCAAACACCTAACTCAAGCAGTATGCACGGTAGGATGACACACGCATCTTTTGCTTAAACTGTGAACTCAGTCCCTCAAGTGATTGCGCTCAGTCCTTGGAATAAGCTGCTTTGTATAATCTTGGGGGTGGAAAGCATGTGTGCAGTTTGGCCCTCCCTGTCTGTGACTTCTGCATCTGCTGATTCACCCACCCATGGATCAAAACCATAGAGGAAAAAAATTCCAGAAAGTTCCAAAAAGCAAAACTTGAATTTGCCATGCACCAGCAGCTATTTATGTAGCGTTTGCATTGTAATAGGTATCATAAATAATCTGGAGATGATTTAGAGCAAGCCAGAGTTGTGTGCAGATACTATGCCATTTTATATAAGGGCCTTGCGCTTCTGTAGATTTTGATATTCTGCTCGTATATCTGTTGCCCACAGATACTAAGGGATGACTGCATATGTTTTTACTTGAGAACATGTAAAGTTGTGGAATTCCATTTAAAAGCTTTAATCAGCTTTTCAAACAAGTCTGTGTATTGTGGGATAAGAGAAGCATGATCCAAAAACATTTATCATTTGAATGTGTATGTATATGTTTGTGTATGTATTCACACATGTGTATGCACATAGACATCTGTGTTCCATGCATGTGTCTTTGAACATGGGTACATCTGGATAATGACAATTTTTCTGGTGGTAAAATTTAAAGCCTGTATCAAAATCAGGATGTTTAGGTTCTCCAGAATCCCATCTGGCTGTTTCACTTTTACCAGCCAGGAGAAAGAGTTTTTCCTCCATGGAGATTAGTCTAAGACTGGAGCCTGGACACGCTTGTAAGCTTGCTGCTTCAGTTTCTTTAGGGTGGTCCGCACGCCACAGCGGGGCACCCTTTTTTTAAAGCATAGGACTCAGGACTTCCCTGGTGGTCCAGTGGCTAAGACTCCGCAGTTCTAGTACTTTCACTGCACAGGGTGTGCGTTCGATCCCTGGTTGGGTAACTAAGATCCCACATGCTGCACAGCCAAAAATAAACTGATAGCACCATTTCAAAACAAAAACAAAACCAACATAAAGCCCAGCACCCCCCTTTCTATGGGAACACTGCTGGGGGACCAGCAGCACCACCCTTGAGATGTCACAGGCTCGGTCACCTGCCTCTGCAGTCCAGCCTCCTTACATACCTGGTCCCTTAGTGTCCTCACACCTTCTCCCTTGCATTGGACCAGAGGGCCAGGGAAGTGCTGTCTAGTCTCAGCCATCTAATCTTCTCTTTTGTTGGTGCCTCTAAGCCATTCTCATCTGTTCTAGCGTTTGATTCATTTACTGAACTCAAAGGTTTTTCCTCAATTGGGTTCTTTTTCTTTCTTTTTTTGGTGGTGGTTCTTTCTCATTTTTGTCCACCTTAAAACAAAAAATTACAGAAGTTGTTCCCCTGATCCTTTTAAAATTTCCTGATCTTTAATTTCTTTAGAATTGCTTAGATCTTGCTATATTATGCCTTGCCTTGTTTATAGTTTTTGCTTCTTCTATAAACATCTGCTTAAAGCCTGCATTTATGAACCCATATGGATCCATTGAAGGTAGTGGGCGTTAGGTGAGTGACTACTATGAGGCAGGCTCTGTTTACATTCTAGACCCTAAAGGGAGATGCTTAGGTCATTGATTTGAGACCTTTTTTCTTTACTAATATAGATGTTTACATCTATAAATTTCTTTTTAAAAAAATTATAGTAAAATACACATAATGTATTAGCCATTTTTAAGTTCAGTAGTGTTAACTCTGGGCTTCCCTGGTAGCTTAGCTGATAAAGAATCCGCCTGCAATGTGGGAGACCTGGGTTCAGTCCCTGTATTGGGAAGATCCCCTGGAGGAGGGCATGGCAATCCACTCTAGTAGCACCCCGCTGCCTGGAGAATCCCCATGGACAGAGGAGCCTGGCGGGCTACAATCCATGGGGTCACAAAGAGAGGGACACGACTGAGCGATTAAGCAGCAGCAGCAGTGTTAACTGTATTCACTTTGTTGTCCAGCAGATCTCTAGAACTGTCTCATCTTGCAGAACTGAAACTTGATACACATGTAATAGTACCTCTCTATTTCCCGTACCCCCATCCCCTGGCAACCACCATTCTACTTTGTTTCTATGCTTTGACTACATTTAGATACCTCACCTGAGTGGAATTATGCAGTAATTTTCAGGTTTATTTCACTTAGCATCATTATGCTATGTTATAGCATGTGACAGGATTTCTTTTCTTAAGGCTGGATAGTATTCCACTGTTATGTATAGACCACATTATCTTTATCCATTCCTCTATTAATGGATGTTTGAGTTTCCACCTTTTGGCTATTGTGAATAATGCTGCTATAAACATGAGCGTGAAAATGTCTCATCAAGGTCCTGCTCTCATTTCTTTTGGATGTAAACCTTGGTGTGGAGTTGGTGGGTCATATGGTGATTCTATTTTTAATTTTTAAGGAACTTCCATACTGTTCTCCATAGCACCTGTACCATTTTACATTCGTATCAACAGTGCTCCACCTTCTCTACATCCTTACTGCAACACTTATTTCAGAGGGTTTTGTTTGTTTCTTTGCCATTCTAATAGGTATGAAATGGTATCTAACTATAATTTGATTTTCATTTCCTTGATTACTAGTGATACTGACCATCTTTTCATGTACTTACTGACCACTTGTATATTGTCTATGGAAGAATTCCTGTTTAATTCTCTTGCCCATTTTTTAATCAGGTGGGTTTTTTTTCTTGTTGGTGTTGAGTTGTGGGAGTTCTTTGTATATTCCAGATATTTTCTGCTTATCAAGAACATTTTTTTAAAATATTTTTTATTTAAATATCTGCAATATTTTCTCCAATTTCATAGGTTGTCTTTTCACTCTGCTAATAATGTTCTTTGCATAGATGTTTTCATTATTTATGTAGTCTAATTCATGTTATTTTTCTTTTGTCACTTGGACTGTTGGTATCACATCCAGGAAATCACTTCCACATCCAGTGCCATGAAGCATTCGTCCCATGTTTTCTTATAAGAGTTTTATAGTCTTAGCTCTGACATTGAGGCATCTGTTTCTCCTGAGGCATTTCTCCTTGGCTTGTAGGTGGTGGCCTTCTTGCTCTGTCCTCACATGGCTTTTTCTCTGTGTGCAGGCATCCCTGCTTCCTCTTTCTCTCCTTGTAAGGACATCAGTCTTTCTGGACTAGGGTCCCACCCTTATGACCTCATTTTACCTTAATTACCCCTTATAAAACCTTATAAAAGCCCTGTCTCTGAATTTAGTTTCACTGGGGATTAGGGCTTCAACATATAAAGCCCTTAATCTGGTTGAGTAAGTTCTTTTTCCTTTCCTAGCTGAGAGTCCTCATTATGAAAATCTGTTGAACTTTATTAAATGCTTTTCCCATATTATCAAAATGCTCATATAGTTTTATTCATTTTGTTAATATGATTATATTGATAGACTTTAGGGTGTTAAAATCAATCTTATACTTCTGGGATAAATCTCAGGAGGTTGTGATATATTACCATTTTAATACATTGTTCATAAATACTTTGTTAAGAATTTTTGCTTTTTTGTTAATGATGCATATTTACATTTCTCCTGTGGTGTTGTCTGATCTCACATAATGCACTGGAAAGTGTTCCTTTTCAGTTTTTTAGAAGAGTTTGTATAGGATTAGGTTCAGTCAGTTCGGTCGCTCAATCATGTCTGACTCTTTGCGACCCCATGAACCGCAGCACTCCAGGCCTCCCTGTTCATCACCAACTCCCAGAGTTCTCCCAAACTCATGTCCATCGAGTTGGTGATGCCATCCAGCCTTCTCATCCCCTGTTCCCTTCTCCTCCTGCCCTCAATTTTTCCCAGCATCAGGGTCTTTTTCAATGAGTCAGGTCTTCGCATCAGGTGGCCAAAGTATTGGAGTTGCAGCTTCAACATCTGTCCTTGCAATGAACACCCAGGACTGATCTCCTTTAGGATGGACTGGTTTGCTCTCCTTGCAGTCCAAGGGACTCTGAAGAGTCTTTTCCAACACCACAGTTCAAAAGCATCAAGTCTTCGGTGCTCAGCTTTCTTCACAGCCTAGCCCTCACATCCATACGTGACCACTGGAAAAACCATAGCCTTGTCTAGACGGACCTTTGTTGGCAAAGCAATGTCTCTGCTTTTTAATATGTTGTCTAGGTTGGGCATAACTTTCCTTCCAAGGAGTAAGCGTCTTTTCATTTCATGACTGCAATCACCATCTGCAGTGATTTTGGAGCCCAAAAATACAAAGTTTGACACTGTTTCCACTGTTTCCCCATCTATTTCCCATGAAGTGATGGGACCAGATGCCATGATCTTAGTTTTCTGAATGTTGAGCTTTAAGCCAACTTTTTCACTCTCCTCTTTCACTTTCATCAAGAGACTTTTTAGTTCCTCTTCACTTTCTGCCAAAAGGGTGGTGTCATCTGCATATCTGAGGTTATCAGTATGAAAAGGATTAGGTTACTGCTTCCTTAAATACTCACTAGAATTTGCCTGTGCAGTCACCTGTGTCAGGATGTTTGTGTGTGTGTGTGTGTGTGTGTGTGTATGGGGGAGAGGACTGTTGTTACAAATTTGACTTGTTCAGTTGCTATAGGGCTGTTCATATTTTCTATTTCTTCTTGGGTTGGTGTTTGTAATTTTTGCCTTTCAAGGAATTTGTCCATTTTCTTTTGGCTGTAAAACTTAGGATAATAATATTCCCTTGTGTTTTTAATGCCTGTGTGATAGGTAATGTTTTACACTCTTTCACTTCTTATATTGGTAATTTATGTCTTCTCTTTTTTTCAAAGATCAATCTGCCTAGCACTTTGTCACTTATTTTCAAAGAACCAGCTCTTGATTTCATTGAGATTTTTCTCATGCTTTTGCTGTTTCATTGATTTTTGTTTTTTTTAAAGAATTTTTCCATGTTTTGGGCTTAATTTGCTCTATTTTATAGTTTCTTAACGTTGAAGCTTAGATTATTCAAATTACCGTACAATTCAAAATATATTCTAATTCCTGTTGTGGTTTCTTCTTTAAACAAATGGATGTTTAGGAGTATGTCATTAAGTTTCCAAATATTTTGAGTTTTCATGATTGTGTTTTTAATTTATAATTTCATTTTGGTCATTGCACATTTTCTATATGACTTCCATCTTGTCAAATTTATTGAGATTTGCTTGATGACTCTACCTATGGATTATTGTGGAGAATGCACTAGAGAATAATGTGTATTTTGCTCTTGTTGGCATGTCCTATAAACATTCAGTCATAATGGTTGATAGTGTTGTTTAGATCTTTTGTGTCTTGCTGACTTTTTTTTTCATTGTGTCAATTGCTGAGAATGGTGTTTAAACTCCAAATATATTTGTAGCATTATTTATTTGTTACTGATCACATGCATATTTATAGTTGTTGTCTTCCTAATTAATTGATCCTTTTAGCATTATGTGGTGGCCATCTTTATCTCATGTAATAATGTATTTTATTTTGAAATCTATTCTGTTTGGTATTAATATAACATTTCAGCCCTTCTTATGGTTACTGTTTGCATAATATCTCTTTTTGTGTCTACTTTCAACCTACCTAAATCTTTATATTTATTTTCTGTCTCTTGTAGATAGTATATATTTGGGTCCCTGTTAACCATTCTGACATTCTTTGCCTTTTAATTAGATTTCTTTTGAGATTGTGTTCCACTTTTTTTGATTCTATCATTAATGTTAAGTTCTAGAGATCCTGGGTCCTATTATTTTTTTTCCATTGAAGCTTATTTCCATTATTTCATGTCATTTTCGTGGTTAGGTTTGGATTGTAAACTCTGTTTCTCATACAGCAACTCTGGTCTGCATTCAGCTAGGTTGTATCAAGTGACTGCTTGGAATCTTATTTTCTGCACATCAAGAAATGTGAACAGAGTTGGGGCTTCCCATCTCTGTCTTTCCTTTGGGGGCTTCCCTACTGCCTCTAGTATTTATGGCTGCCCAGCTTTGCTTTAATTTCCAAAGACAGACTGTTAGCCAAGTACACCCTTGCTGCTGTTGTGACTTTGGGTAAACAGTCTTGGGGATCGGAAGTGTTGGTCACTTAGTTGTGTCCGAGTCTTTGGTAGTCCGAGGCTACCTATGGACTGGAGCCCACCAGACTCCTCTGTCCATGGGACTCTCCAGGCCAGAATACTGGAGTAGGTTGCCATTCCCTTCTCCAAGTATCTTCCCAACCCAGGGATCGAACCTGGGTCTCCTGTATTGCAGGCGATTCTTTACCGTCTGAGCCACTTGGGAAAGCTGAACTTGGTCGCATGGTGACGTGCTCGCCCATCAACTCAGCCAGCCCTTGTTCAGACTCCAGCTCTTCCTTTTCAATTTCCTTATGCTTTTACATACAGTTCAGTTTCTGTACTCACATCAAACAAAAGGTTCAGGAGAGTGGCATAAATAAGAAACTGGAGCTCTGGTATTTAAAGGACTTTATAGCCCAAGTGCATGCTATGTTAAATATTTAATAGGATAAGGGAAAAACTATATACCTAGTGTATATTATTAGTATTTACTTTGAGTAATGAGGCATATGAAAGCCAAACTTGATGTAGATAAGCTACAATACATTTGATATTCCCAACATTATCACTTTTTTCTCGGTATTATTGTCATGTTAATAGTGTTGATTTTATGTGTAGATCATTTAAAGGTTCTGCTTTATGGGCATGAATGGTATTGTCTTACTGACTTCTTTGTACCCAAGGTAAAATCCACTGATAGCTGCCTCTTCTTTATTAAATGCTTTGATGACACTGTTCATAGCTTCAGGGTTCCCAAGAACAGCCTTCAGCAGACAAGAGAGGTAATTTTATGCATTTATTTGTCTTTCTTAAAACAACATTTAAGGACATAAAGAATATCAAATAGGCCCAATATTAACATCTACCTTCTTGTTGATTATGCCTTTTTAATTGGAGTGATGATAGAAAACTTTTGAAATTTGGCTTATGAATTAATTCCTTATCAACATGTGCCTGCAGGTATTTTCTCTTCTTTTAAGATTTTGCTTCTGTGAAAGTAAGGGGCCCTTAATGGATTTAGAAAAAAGCCTAAATGATTATTCAGTCTGCCCTGAATTTATAGATGAGCCAGAAGACATTAAGATTGAAGTGCCCTCTTATGGTCGTGCAGCTGGCAAGTGACAGAGCCTGGCTCCGGCCCAGGTGTTCTGATTTATTACACTGTAGACTCAGCCTCTCTCTGTGGTAATTTGAATGATAGCGCCAAGCAAGAAAATTGGGATTGGTGTTACAAAAATTCACTGTGTAATTATTTAATGGAGACTCCATATTCCTTTAGGTCAAGGCAGACTTGTAAACTTACCTTGTTTTTTATAAATTAAGTAAGGGGTTAAAAGGATCTGTTTTCTGGGGGCTTCCCTAAGTAGTGGGCTTCCCTGATAGCTCAATTGGTAAAGAATCTGCCTGCAATGCAGGAGACCCCAGTTTGATTCCTGAGCTGGGAAGCTCCGCGGGAAGCTCCGCTGGAGAAAGAATAGGCTGCCCACTACAGTATTGTTGGGCTTCCTTTGTGGCTCAGCTGGTAAAGAATCCGCCTGCAATGTAGGAGGCCTGGGTTTGATCCCTGGGTTGGGAAGATCTCTTGGAGAAAGGAACAGCTACCCACTCCAGTATTCTGGCCTGGAGAACTCCATGGACTGTATATAGTTCATGGGGTTGTAAAGGGTCAGACATGACTGAGCAACTTTGACTTTTCCCTAAGTAGTACAGTGTATAAGAATCTGCTTACCAATGCAGGGGACTTGGGTTCGATTCCTGGTCTAGGAAGATCCTAAGTAACACCTACTGAGCCTTGTGCTCTAGAGCCCAGGAGTCTTAGCTACTGAGCCCATGTGCCCTAGAGCCTGTGCTCTGCAACAAGAGAAGCCACCACAATGAGAAGCCCTCACACAACTGGAGAGGAGTCCCCACTCTCTGCTCCTAGAGAAAAAGCCTGTGCAGCCAAAAATAAATATATAAAATAAAAAAAAATCTGTGTTCCAAAATGATTAACTTTTGCCTTGCAGAGAACACTAAACAATCCAAACCATGTCTGTCCTAACGTTTCATAAAAGGGTAAGATTTCATCCTGAGAAATGCTGTGAGAAATGAGGTAGAAGTTAGGCAGGTATTTTTAGGGCAAACATTCCATCTTTTTATAATCACTGATTTTTTAAAAAACAGTAAAAGTTAAAAACATCAGGGCAATTTTTGGCTCTCTTAAAATGATCTGAGTTTCTTGTGCTTATGGCAGCTTAGTAGATCTTTGCTAGATGCACTATTATGCAATAACTTATTCAGCAGAGTTGAGAACCTATAATTCTTAAGTGAAAAATTTTCCACCCATTGTTTTGTTTTTGTAATTTGTTTTAGTGTTAATATGAATAAACACACAAACTTACAGATGATGTTTTTTAAAGCATTGGGAAAATTTTTTATCCAGACATGTCATGAACAAGAGACCTGCACCGTTAATTTGTTGTTGGGTGTATTTTGCTTTGTTTTTTTTGAAGCCATAATATTTATTTTCCTCCATGTAAATTTTATGCTTTTCGGGTTGTTGTCATAATGTGTGTTTCAAGTTAAACGTATATTTCACTTATTTAAATCTTTGGATTATCTCAGGACTGGCTGGAAGCAATAGAAGAGCATTCTGCTTACAGCACGCACTACTGTTCCCAAGACCAAGTGACTGATGATGAAGAGGATGATGCAGTTTCTGCTGTAGACTTGAAGGAATCCTTAGAGGTAAGTAGAAAATGTAACTTGACCTGTACAGCTAACTCTTATCACTCAGGTTTTACGAAGAATATTTTGCTGCTTAATAAGATTTCTCTCCACAATGCAAAATAGTATTACTCTTTTAGTAATATTCTTCTGCTACTTATAGTATCTCTCTTATGGTAATAACTATCAAATATCTCTGTAAATAGACTGTAACGATAGGCATGTGCCTGCGTCTATCTTTTTTGGTTAAACTGGTCATGCTGTGATCAGATGGTCATTCTCTTTGAAAGCTGCCGCCCGGAGGGGAGCATGCATTGCTTGCCTTGCTGCCCTTTATGACTTCACTGTTTATTTCAGAGTTTAAATAATGCAACCATAGTGATACCTTCCCTGGTCTGTAGTTTCATTTAAAAGCACGTGCAATCTCTAACTTCCTTGATTAGAGGTAAGGTTAAAGCGTCAGGGATGAATGGAGAGGCCCTCATCTGAAGTGACATCAATGCCTCATCCATAGAGACATACCAACATAAGTAATTGAAATGAAATAGGTATCTTTTTTCTTGGCATCAGTTTTGTGGCTATACCTTTTAAATGAATGAGTTTGGAAGAATTAGAACTACAAAAGGATAATGTGTTTTGATTTCAATAATTATATCAGAACATGTGAATTTGCCTACTAAATTGAATCTTTTTTTAAATGAAATGAATTTATTGCAGAATTTGAATGTTTCTATGTCAACTTTAGTGAATTTAAGTTTACTAATATCTAAGGAGTTTTATTGACTTAAGGATCTGTCAACTTAAAATAAGAGATTCAGATATTTTCAATCCCTAATCTTATTACGGAACATGAAAAAATTTGAGCCCTTCCATGTTTGTTGAAGACATTCCCCAGAAGTTGACTGTTGGCTTACCAGCACCCCTTCTCTCTTAAAGCTGAATATGTAACCTGACACCCATAAACATAATTTTCAGATCAGTGAACTTTGCAAAAGTAACATGTATGGAAACATATAAATAACATTAAAACTGTTCAGATAAATAAAGAAGTTTAAATATCTATACCCAAAGTCATGTTAGACAAGTAAAAAATAAAACTGTGCTACATATTTTAACTTTTAATCAGTGTTCCTTAAGTGAAAAGAAACCCTTCCCTATTTATGTACCCTCAACAAAAAGGTAAATAATAAAACTTGGAAGGGCTTACAAAGCACGACAACTTCTTTCCCAGGATTATGGTAATTTTAAGACCTTTTTAATGGAAGGGCCAGGTAAAATATAAGCACACTAAGTTGCATATCATTAAAAAAACTTCCTTGAAGAAATGTTTCTTCTTTAACTTCATTTTCAAATTTTAGACTTATCAAGCACAACTCTACCTTTTATTCCTCAGTTGAATATTGTATCCTTATGTTAACTTTAAAGTCATGAGGTTTTTGCCTTCTGGATTTTATAGCACCTGAAGTCAGTGAGGGTTTCAGCCAGTATTAAGTTCTTGAGGTTTTTCAGGTTTACACTTACCTCTTTCTAGCAGAAGTTGAATGCTAATTCTGGGAATATTGACTCTGTCTCAGTTTCTGGAGGTTGGTCAGAAAAGGTAAACTCTGGCATGAGCCTGAATTGTAGCTTGTGGTAGACTCACTCCAGAACACACTCAGTCCTTAGACTCTTAGGTTGCAGAGAAATCCTGGGACCAGTTTGTGAAATAGATCTATTCTAGATGTCTGTAGACTTTCTAAAGGAAATGAGGAACTCTCAGGCTGAAATGTTCTGAAACTCCCTGAATTAACATAAAATTAACCTCATTCCCTCAACATGCTTTTGAACGAGTAAGTAGACTTATAAGAAATTGGGGGGAATAGGGGAGTGTCCACACAGCGTGACTATGTCATATGATGCTCTTGGTCCCACTGTACCTCTTCGATGAGGGGCCTTCAGAAACTTAAAATATTTTGTCTTAGCCCTCAGGGAGGGCTTATAGGGAGACAAGTGTAAGACAAATCATAAAAATACTGTATTGGCCTTACAGTCGTTGCCTTCATGGCAACTTGAAAATAGTTCAGAAATAAAACCTGCAAGAGAAATTCAAGGAGGTGTTGCTATAGAACTTTACTGTCTAATATGATTGCTGCTAGATAGATGTGGCTATTTACATTTAAATGAATTAGAGTTAAATGAAAAATTCAGTAACTTTAATTTAATTTTCGGGGCTGTACTGGGTCTTCATTGCTCTAGTTGTAGCGAGCGGGGGCTACTGTCTAGTTGCAGAGGGCCAGCTTCTCATTGTGGTGGCTTCTCTCATTGTGGAGCACAAGCTCTAGGGTGCGTGGGCTTCAGTAGTTGCAGTTCTTTGTCTTTAAAGCACAAGCTGAACAGTAGTGGCACATGGGCTTAGTTGCTCTGTGACATGTACGATCTTCCCTGACCTGGAATCTAACCTGTGTCTCCCGCATTGGCAGGTGGATTCTTTACTACTGAGCCACCAGGGAAGTGCTAGTTCTTTCTTTTAATTAGCCACATTTCAAGTGCTCAGCCTTTCGGACTCTTGTTGACTATGAGGGCTGCTCCATTTCTTCTAAGGGATTCTTGCCCACAGTAGTAGACATAATGGTCATCTGAGTTAAATTCACCCATTCCAATCTGTTTTAGTTCACTGATGCTTAAAATGTTGATGTTCACTCTTGTTATCTCCTGTTTGACCATTTCCAATTTACCTTGATTCATGGACCTAACATTCCAGGTGCCTATGCGGTATTCTTTACAGCATCAGACTTAACTTCCATCACCAGTCACATCCACAACTGGGTGTTGTTTTTGCTTTGGCTCTGTCTCTTCATTCTTTCTGGAGTTATTTCTCTGCTGTTTTCCAGTAGCATATTGGGCACCTACCAAACTGGGGAGTTCATCTTTGAGTGTCCTGTCTTTTTTGCCTTTTCATACTATTCATGGGGTTCTCAAGGCAAGAATGCTGAAGTGGTTTGCCATTCCCTTCTCCAGTGGACCACGTTTTGTCAGAACTCCCCACCACGACCAATCTGTCTTGCATGGCCCTACATGGCATGGCTCATAGTTTCATTGAGTTAGAGAATGCTGTGGTTCATGTGACCAGTTTGAGTTTTCTGTGATTGTGGTTTTCATTCTGTCTGTCCTGATGGAGAAGGATAAGAGGTTTATGGAAACTTCCTGATGGGAGAGACTGACTGACAGGGAGTCTGGGTCTTTTTCTAATGGGCGGGCCCACGCTCCCTAAATCTTTAATTTTCTGTTGATGGGCAAGGCAATGTTCCCTCCCTGTTGTTTGACCTGAGGCCAAACTGTGGTGGAGGTAATGAAGATAACGGTGACCTCCTTCAAAAGGTCCCAAGCATGCACTGCTGCACTCAGGACCCCAAACCCTGCAGCAGGCCACTGCCGACCCATGCCTCTGCTGGAGGCTCCTGGACACTCATGGGCAAGTCTGGGTGGGGTCAGTCTCTTGTGCGGTCGCTGCTCCTTTCTCTTGGGTCCTGGTGCACACAAGGTTTTGTTTGTGCCATTCAAGAGTCTGTTTCCCCAGGCCTGTGTAAGTTCTGGTGGCTCTGTGGTAGGGTTAATGGCGACCTCCTCCAAGATGGCTTACGCCGTACCCAGGTCTGCTGCACCCGGAGCTCCTGCCCCTGAGGCAGGCCATTGCTGACCTGTACCTCCACAGGAGGCACTCAAACACTCAAAGGCAGGTCTGGGTCAGTCTCTGTGGGGTCTCCTGGTGACAGAAGGTTTTGGTTGAGCCCTGCGAGCATCTCTGGCAGGTATGGGGTTTGATTCTAAACACGATTTTGCTCCTCCTATTGTCTTGCTGGGGCTTCTTCTTTGCCCTTGGACTTGGGTATCTTTTTTTTGCTAGGATCCAGCATTCTTCTGTCAATGGTTGTTCAGCAGTGAGTTGTAATTTTGGAGTTCTTGCAGGAGAAGATGAGTGCACATCCTTCTCTCCACCATCTTGCAAGCTAAATGCAGTACTTGGATGTAATCTCAAAAATGACAGAATGATCTCTTCGTTTCCAAGGCAAACCATTTAGTATCACAGAAATCCAAGTCTATGCTCCAACCAGTAATGCTGAAGAAGCTGAAGTTGAGCAGTTCTATGAAGACCTACAAGACCTTCTAGAACTAACACCAAAAAAAGATGTCCTTTTCATTATAGGGGACTGGAATGCAAAAGTAGGAAGTCAAGAAACACCTGAAGTGACTGGCAAATTTGGCCTTGGAGTACAGAATGAAGCAGGGCAAAGGCTAATAGAGTTTTGCCAAGAGAACGCACTGGTCATAGCAAACACCCTCTTCCAACAACACAAGAGAAGATTCTACCCATGGACATCACCAGATGGTCAACACCAAAATCAGATTGATTATATTCTTTGCAGCCAAAGATGGAGAAGCTCTATAGAGTCAGCAAAAGCAAGACCGGGAGCTCACTGTGGCTCAGATCATGAACTCCTTATTGCCGAATTCAGACTTAAATTGAATAAAGTAAGGAAAACCACTAGCCCATTCAGGTATGACCTAAATCAAATCCCTTATGATTATATAGTGGAAGTGACAAATAGATTCAAGGGATTAGATCTGATACAGTGCCTGAAGACCTAGGGATGGAGGTTCATAACATTGTACAGGAGGCAGTGATCAAGACCATCCCCTAGAAAAAGAAATACAAAAAGGCAAAATGGTTATCCTAGGAGGCCTTATAAATAGCTGAAGGAAAAAAGAGAAGTGAAAAGCAAAGGAGAAAAGTCTGAATGCAGAATTCCAAAGAATAGCAAGGAGAGCTAAGAAAGCCTTCCTCAGTGATCAATGCAAAGAAATAGAGGAAAACGATAGAATGGGAAAGACTAGATATCTCTTCAAGAAAATTAGAGATACCAAGGGAATATTTCACACACAGATGGGCAAAATAAAGGACAGAAATGGTATGGACCTAACAGAAGCAGAAGATGTTACCAAGAGATGGCGAGAATACACAGTAGAACTTTATGAAAAAGATCTTCATGACCCAGATAACCACAATGGTATGATCACTCACCTAGAGCCAGACATCCTGGAATGTGAAGTCAAGTGGGCCTTAGGAAACATCACTATGAACAAAGCTAGTGGAGGTGATGGAATTCCAGTTGAACTGTTTCAAACCCTAAAAGATGATGCTGTGAAAGTGCTGCACTTAGTATGCCAGCAAATTTGGAAAACTCAGCAGTGGCCACAGGACTGGAAAAGGTCAGTTTTCATTCTAGTCCCAAAGAAAGGCAATGCCAAATAATGCTCAAACTACTGCACAATTGCAGTTATCTCACACACTAGCAAAGTAATGCTCAAAATTCTCCAGGCCAGGCTTCAACAGTATGTGAACCGTGAACTTCCAGATGTTCAAGCTGGATTTAGAAAAGGCAGAGGATCCAGAGATCAAATTGCCAACATCTGTTGGATCATTGAAAAAGCAAGAGAGTTTCAGAAAAACATCTACCACTGCTTTATGGACTACACCAAAGCCTTTGACTGTGTGGATCACAACAGACTGTGGAAAATTCTTCAAGAGGTGGAAATACCAGATCACCTTACCTGTCTCCTGAGAAATCTGTATGCAGGTCAAGAGGCAGCAGTTAGAACTGGACATGGAATAACAGACTGTTTCCAAATTGGGAAAGGGGTGTGTCAAGTCTGTATATTGTCACCCTGCTTATTTAACGTCTATGCAGAGTACATCATGTGAAATGCTAGGCTGGATGAAGCACAAGCTGGAGTCAAGAATGCTGGGAGAAATATCAATAACCTCAGAATGCAAATGACACCACCCTTATGGCAGAAAGTGAAGAAGAACTAAAGAGCCTCTTGATGAAAGTAAAAGAGGAGAGTGAAAAAGTTGGCTTAAAACTCAGCATTCAAAAAGCTAAAATCACAACATCCGGTCCCATCACTTCTTGACAAATAGATGGTGAAACAATGGAAACAGTGACAGACTTTATTTTTGGGGGCTCCAAAATCACTGCAGATGGTGACTGCAGCTATGAAGTTAAAGGAGACTTGCTCCTTGGTAGAAAACCTATGACCAACCTAGACAGCATATTAAAAAGCAGAGACATTACTTTTCCGACAAAGGTCGGTCTAGTCAAAGCTATGGTTTTTCCAATTGTCATGTATGGATGTGAGAGTTGAACTATAAAGAAAGCTGAGCACCAAAGAATTGATGCTTTTAAACTGTGGTGATGGAGAAGACTCTGGAGAGTCCCTTGGACTCCAAGAGTCCCTTGGACTCTCAAGGAGATACAACCAGTTCATCCTAAAGGAAATCAGTCCTGAATATTCATTGGAAGGACTGATGCTGAAGCTGAAACTCCAATACTTTGGCCACCTGATGTGAAGAACTGAGTCATGTGAAAAGACCCCGATGCTGGGAAAGATTGAAAGCGGGAGGAGAAGGGAACAACAGAGGATGAGATGTTTGGATGGCATTAACAACTCAATGGACATGGACTTGAGCAAGCTCCGGGAGTGGGTGATGGACAGGGAGGCCTGGCGTTCTGCAGTCCATGGGGTCTCATACAGTGGGACACAACTGAGTGACTGAGCAGAGCAAGAGCTCAATAGTCATATGTGGCTGTCACCTTGGACAGTGTAGATACAGATTATTTCCATCATCGTAGGAAGTTCTTTTGGATCAAACTGGGATAGGCTCTTACATTTGGGGTGGCACTAGGAAAGCGTGGATTTTATTCATTGAGGATCTCTTGATTCCTAGAGGCTCTGAACTATACCTGTGTTATAAGACGCAATGAACAGATGATGCTAAATTTTAAACATATGAGAAAGTGATATCAGACTTTCTTGACTGAAAATTAAATGATTCTTATTTAAAATGAATACAGGAAGATGAGTGTACATCAACTCAAAGCTAATAGAGTGGTACCCATAGAAGAAATCAGGCATATGTATATTTATATATATTATTTTTATATATTTATATATGTTATTTATGTATATATTTAAGATTTACAGCTAAGTGAATAGCGCATGGTGTAAAAATCTAATATCTAGTATGCTTCTGGGCTTCCCTAGTGGTTCAGTGGTAAAGAATCCACCTGCCAAGCAGGAGAAGTGGGTCCGATCCCTGCATTGAGAAGATCCCCTAGAGAAGAAAATGGCAACTCACTCTAGTATTCTTACTGGGAAATCCCATGGACAGAGGTGCCTGGCGGGCTACAGTCCATGGGGCTGCAAAGAGTTGGACATGACTGAGTGACTACACAATACGCTTCTACGTGGCGGAAGCAAAACAGTAACAATATGCTTCTACATGCGAGAAAGAAATCAGGGATATACACACAGTTGAGTAGGTGATATCATCCTTGGAAAGATGAGAAAGTATTAGCAGTTGTTGCTTTGAGACTGGGAAAGGGAGAAAACTTGGACTCTAGGACTGATTAGTAAGTGAGGGAGAATGCCTTTCTCATTCTCTCTCTCTCTCTCTCTCTCTCTATATATATATATATATACACACACACACACATACATATTTGTGTAAATAACTAATACAGAATACAACATTAAAAGTATTAAAAATCACTAGGTATCAGAAGGAACCATTGTGCTGTGGACTGGCCTAGACTGAGGGAAGATGGAATATGAGGTTATCCTTGAAGTGGACTTGACTGGGGTTTGGAAAGTTTGGAGATGAGTATGGGGCTCCAGGGCTCAGGATGCTGGCTGTTGTCTGCAGAGAAAGGTTATCTGGGCTCTACAGTCCATTATTTTTAAAGTTTAAATTAATGTTGTTAAGGTACAGTTTTTATGTAACAAAATGAGGGCATTGTAGCATCTTCAGTTTGATGTGTTTTGACAAATACCCTGTGCAGCCATCACTCCTATCCAGGTGTGGAATGTTTTTATCACTCCAAATGATCTCCAGTCCCCTTCCAGACGGTGCTTTCTACTCCATGTCAGGCAGCCACTGAGCTGCTCTGTCATCACAGTCTTTGTCAGCTTTGCCTATTCTAGGGTTCCAGCTACATGGAATCACACCGTATGTCTGTTGGGTGCCTGTCATCTTTTACCCACGATGTTGTATGTATCAGTAGTTTCTTTTTATTGATGAGTGGAAGGCAGTCTGCTTTGGTTTTTTTTAAAAATTGAAGTGTAATTGATTTACAGTCTTGTGTTAGTTTCTGGTGTACCTCAGTGATTCAGTTATATATATGCATAGATACTTTTTCTTAATATTTTTCATTATGGTTTATTACAGGATATTGAATATAGTTGCCTGTGCTATACAGTAGGACCTTATTTTTTATTTTATATATAGTAATTTATATCTGCTTATGCTTTGGCTCTTAATTAACCAACTATGGGATTGTCTGTACGTGGCAAATAGGCTGGAATTAATGACCTCTCTTATATCCTAGCCACTCCTCCATAGATGCCTACTTCATTGATACACATTTTTGAACTGTCTCCTATGTCAGGGTAGACAATGTAGTTTAACATCAGCTTAAAACCAACAGCAGAACTCTGGATGGGAAGAAGGAGCAACAGGAGACCTGTGTCCTGAGTGGGGCGCAGCTGCTCACCTGGGTGTCTGCCACCCAGACGCCCTCTGTGGGTGTGCTCCTGCTCTTGAGCTCTGTGCCCAGGTGTCCTGGGTATAAGATACTGTCACACTTCAGCTATTAGAACACTGCTCTCATGAGAGCTCATTTATGTAGCATCAATAAAAACGGAAACCTAAGAAGAGTCCCTGACACAAGGTGTGTGGCATAGAAGTCAGTGAGACACCATGCTGGGCTCTGCGGAGAATGTATGAACATTAACCTTCCTAAATCCCTGGTGGCTCCAGTGGTAAAGAATCTGCAGTGCAGGAAACCCAGGCTCTATCCCTGGGTCGGGAAGATCCCCTGGAGAAGGAAATGGCAACCCAGCCCAGTATTCCTGCCTGGAGAATTCCATGGACAGACGCGGGCTACAGTCTGAGGGGGTGGCAAAGAGTCGGACATGACTGAGACATGCTATTAGATTTTTAGGTTTCTGTACTATAACCAATAGCCACTAAGAGGAACTGATAACAAATTGGAGAATGTGGATTTTTAAAAATTGTGTTTATAACTGCTGCTTCTTAGCATCAATTACACGACTTCAGCTGTTTAGAATAGCGGATACCTGTTTGCATACAACTATGAAACAGCATGTGTAGATGGAATCTTCTCCAGCTGACCTACCATGTAACTCTTAAGTAAATGGTGGATCAGGGTAAGTTTTTTGCTGTTAGAGATGCTGAAGGATGATGAATATAATTCAAGTATTTGAGAATGATGCAGGAGAGTATTTCTTGTCTTTAATTGTAACCACAGGAACTACAATTATAGATTCACAGTCTGCAAATGAAGCTAGTGCTCGCTTTTGTGCACCCAGCTCACTTTTCACCATAGAAAAAAAAAGAGACAGAAAACAGTAGTCTTGACGTGTGCATGGGCAGGGGTATTAAATATGTATAGTGTGAAATGACAATTATCTATTAATAAATTATGAGTGATACATTTGGTTGTGTAGTACATGTTTTCAGTGGCCCCTGATCGACTTTTTTCTTGCCTTAAATGTGTATTTAAAGACTGTGTCTGAAAGAATTATCCAGCATATCAATTCTGTGGTGGCACAGAAAGGTATTGGCACAGTGTAGGTAGTCTTCCTATCCCCCTCCCCCTTAAAAAATGAACTGCTTTTTTATGTTGTTGGAGCTCTCAAAATGGAGTAGTGTACACTTTTAAAGAGAACATTGCCTGTCACTAATGTGGTACCATGATTAATTCCGCTGTGGTTGAGCTGAGCTGAATCACTGAAAGATTTATCAGGTGGGAAGCATGCGTACCTGTATCACCTTGGCACATAGGTCTGATTTAGGGAGAGTGAAAATGTTGGATGATGAGAGAGTTGATGTTAGGAGTACAGAGTAGAGAAGATTCATGCGTGCATGCTCAGTCATGTCTGACTCTTTCCTGCGCCTTGGACTGTAGCCCGCCAGGCTCCTCTGTCCATGCGATTCTCCAGGTAAGAATACTGGAACGGACTGCCATTTCCTCCTCCAGGGGATCGTCTCGATCCAGGGATCAAACCCTGGTCTCCTGCTTGGCAGACAGATTCTTTACCACTGAGTGACCAGAGAAGAATTCACAGGCTTAATGTATTACTGAACCTAGAGCAGTGTGATAAGGTTGTAATAATCTTGATATGGTCAAGGTTCTCAGAATATTTTCTTATTGCCAAAACCAACCAACTTTACAATGATGATTTTCTTGCTTCTTATTCTTGCTTCTTAGTTTCCTTGAAAGGGAAACTAAAAAAAAAAAAAAAAAAAAAAAACTTATTTCAGAATTACGTTGTTAGATTTATCTGATTTTTCATTTTTGGACTTACAAATCTGTACTAAGATGGGATGCAGTTTACATCATGAACTCTGTATGTTTTGCTTTTAGGGATCTAAATATGTAGAAATTTCAGATTACACAGAAGACTGCCTTACCTTATTTTTATAAGCTTTCACTGAAAAAATGTCCTTACTGGTCTGATTATGTGGGGGCTGTGCTCACTTAAATTTGCTGAACGAAAATCTGGTTGTGGTTTCCAAATGTTAGTACCATCTGGATTTTTTCAAACAAAAACAATTTCTTTTCTTAATGAGTGCATTTTATAATTTCTCAATGAATTTAATCAAGTGTGAGTTAAATTAAGTGTGAATAAATAAATTTAATTAAGTGTGAATAAATCAGAAATCTGTCAGATATATATTATGTAATGAGTTATTAGAAGTAATTGATACAGTTGTGTAGTATCTACTTGACATCTTGAATGTATTTAAAATTTAGAATTTTTTTTTATTAATCTGTACATGGTTATACTCAGTTTCTAAGATGGTTTTCTCTCACCCTTTTCTTTCTGTTAGGAACATGTCTCTATTACATATCAACCTGTGAGATGAAAAGTCTCAATGGCAATGTTAAAGCATATGTACTATAAAAATCCTGTACTTAACTCTTGTTTTCTTTTCCAGAAAGCACAGATGTGCCAACAGAGACTAGATAGAGAAATTTCCAACTTTCTCAAGATGATCAAGGAGTGTGACATGGCTCAAGGTAAACAAAATAAAACCCCACTCTTTAAGACATCCATCATCATAGATGTTCACCCTTTGGTTGGTTATACATTACCAATAATTTTTGGTTTTGAATTCAGAATTGTATTTGAAAAACAAAGTTAACCTCCTGGGGCTGCAATTCATTTTGGCTATAGAGTGAGAGCTCTGTTTGTGAATCCCAGAAGACTTGGGTTTTGGAGTCAAGTTGTCTTAGATTTGAATCCTTGTTCTGCCACTTATTAGTTGTTACTTTGAAGCGGGAAGTTAATTTCTCAGAGGTTTAGTTGCCCTGTCTATAAAATGAAGGGGTTGGCAGTTCCCAGGTCTTGGTCTTTTGCCATTCTGTGAATGTATACATGAACTTGTCTAATGATTAATCTCTTTTCAAAAGTAAATTTTTATGCCTTTACTCTCCTTTAGTTATGAATTACCAAGAGTTAATTATAAATACTCCAGAAATCAAAATACAATCCAATGCAAAATACAAAAATCCCAATATAAAATCCAGTATGCAAATTAGGTTTTGAGAAAAAGTTGATTACTTTTTAAATTAAACAGTTACAGTGTGCCTTAGACTTGAGACTCTTAACAGTTGCTTTAGACTTTAGCTATGATATGTTTGTAGATAGCTTCACTGAAATTTAATCAACCTAGGTGTCCACGAGATTATGACTATATCAATTTTAATCATGATCTAGTTTGTATGTGCCCAGGGAAGGTGAAGAAATGTTGATATCAGAGTAAACTGAGCATAGAAGTTCTGTATCTTTCCAGATGTACCTCAGGCATCACTTTACTTCAGTTCAAAAGACAATTATTTATATGAGTGATGACAGCTTGGGAGGGATAGCAGTCATTTTGATTATTAGCTGCCAGCTGGAATATTTTATTACTTGGTACTCTTTATGTTCAGTGGGCTTTTAAATAATAACAGCTTCATTATATTTAATTCACATAAGCCTAGAATTCACCTATGTGGAGTATATCAGTGGCTTTTAGTATGGTCACAGACTTATGCATCTATGACTATCAATGGGCTTTTAAAATGCCATCCTCACCAAGAATCATCAAAATTCAGCTGAGATAGTAACAACATTTAAAAGATATGGAAACTGTACAGAGTGAGGTGAAACGTAAAGATAATTTTTTTTCTTCTGAACCAAAGTAAGAAATTATATCAGAATTACAACCACATTGTTTTTTGTTTTTCTTCTGAACCTTGAGTCAGATGTATTGGTTCAGATCACCTGTATGACTTGTCGCTCATAATAATGGTGTGCGTCAGTTGTGCTCTTAGAGACATACATGGTATTCAGTACCAAGAGTGAGTTCACTTTGCATGGTGACATCTGGGAAACTTTGAAAAACGTTTGTGATCTGACAGCACTATTTCATGTATCTGTGGTAAAAGTCAGTGGGTTTACACGTGAATGATTAGAGACATTATTTTCTGAAAGACTGGTGTAGATATACAGAACAACACACACTCAGGAAATAGAGTTGAGATCATTTTATGAATGAAGTTAGAGTTTTGAAGGTAACCAAGTCTGCTCTTAATGCCGAGGGATTGTACAGAATAACCTGGCACATGAGTTTTATTAAAGGAAGCTGATAGATACACATCCTACTCCAAACTGCATACGTAGCTATCCAGTGACATCTCAAGAGGAAAAACTAAAATGTTTGTGGACAGAATCCAGATCTTGGGGTTGGGATTGTTAGTTGGTTTACGTTTTGGTACAAAACTATATGAATGTGAGCTTGAAGACTCTGCGCCCTCTTAGTGCATCTTCTGTGGTACACATTCTGCTCTGTGCCGCCCGCGTCCAGATCACTGCAGCGCCTGCCCTTTACTCTCCCTGCCTTCTGGGAACATCCCCCCTGCCCCCTCCCCCAGCATTCCATGCTCAAAGGGGATTGAGTCAGAAGGCTTTCAGGAAGTCTTCCAACTCAAATGCTGTGAAATACTGCATTATTGCTGCCAGATTAATTTTAGAAAGCTACAGTTTAAAAATGATTATAAATGTGGTTTTTTGGTGTTTTTTTTTCGCTTGAGAAAATCTTTGAAGTGTCCTTGAAACTGCAGAATAAAATACAAACTTTTTATCTTGGCATTTAAGGACGTTCTTAACCTGATCACAAACTGATTTTTTAGCTTTATTTATAGTTCTTCCAACCATGATCCCTGTGAACACTTTTGACCAAACATCGTCTTTTAGTCCTCTGTTAAAGTAATACTTTCGTTTTCATGTGTGTGTTAGTCATTCAGTTGTGTCTGACTCTTTATGACCCCCATGGACTCTAGCCCATCAGGCTACTCTGTCTATGGGCTCCACGCAAGAATACTGGAATGGGTAGCTGTTGTCTTCTCCAGAGGATCTTCCTGACTCAGGGGTTGAATCCAGGTCTCCCACATTGCCGGCAGATTCTTTACTATCTGAGCCACTATCGTTTTCATGAGTGGCATCTCCTGCCTGCCTCTCTTAAATCTGATTTCTATCTGGATTAATGCCAAAGTTTTGTATTTGACATGGACAACACATCATTCACAGTGTAAAGAATGCAGTATTGAAATTGCTACAATTTTATTTTTACCAAAAACCTGGTTGCAAAAATGAATGAAATCACTCCAACTTAAAAAACTTTTGGAAGACTTCCTGAAGGCCATGTAGTCAATCTGTTCTACCCGACAACTCTAAATTTACTCTTAGGTGTAATAGCTAGACCATTGTAAATAATGTTGTATTTGATCACATCACTTTATTACCATAGGATTCTTGGCAATGAGATTAACGGGTGAAAATATATTAATGTTTTTCAACCTATTGACATATAAGTAACTTTCCAAAAAAGATATGTTACTTTACATGTCAAGCTTAATGCATGCGCTTTATTGCTAAACGCGTATAGTAAGTCACTGGTTGATGACATTATCAGGTTTTCAGTTACCAAAAAAAAAATCTTGAAAAGCACTTTTATTCAACCCACTTACAACTTTAGTCAAACTCCTGGACTTTGAGTAAAAATTCTTATCACCCTCTCACTGTTGCCATACCAGTCCAAGCCACCCTTGTCTCCTACGTGCACTATTAAAAACAGCCTCCTGACTCAAATCCTACCCGTGTCCCTACAGTCCCTGCCCCAGAGATTCTTGTAAAGCATCAGTGGGTTGATACCCTTAGCTCAAAACATTCCTTTGCTTCCAGATCTTCTCACGTAGCGTCAGTGATGGTGTCCTTCTAATGATCTACAGAGTCTTCCTGTCCTGTCTCACCTCTGTCCTCATCTCCTGCCTGCCTCTCTGTAGCCTCACTGGCCTTGCCCTCCCTCAAAGCTGCCTGGGTGTGCTGGCCCTTCTGTCTGGAAGGCTTTTCTCCAGGACTTTCCCTGTCCCCCTCCCCCTTGCTCCAGCAGAACCTTGCTTGAGGCCCTGGGCCCTTGATCACTATCAACTTCAGAAGCCGCCTTAGGGCTTCTTTGCCCTTGGCCCTCTGACTGTCAGGAGATGGGGGAGGGGTGGGAGGAGGGCTAAGTTGGGGTCACCCCGCTCCCTCCTGCATGGCTGTGGTCTCCTTGTGGCTGGACTCCCCTCTCTGTGGGCCCAGGGGCCTAGTCTGTGGCTCCAGTTCCCACTGTCCCCTCCCTTTGCCGTCTGTCCCAGGGCTGTCCTGCCTGCCTGTCTGTCCACTCACCCTCCTCATCTTTGTGAGTCGCCTCCTTTTAAAAGTCTCATAGTTACACGTTGACTTTGTGGGCTCTTCCTGCCATGACATTATTGCTACCAAGTCCTGGCTCAACGTCCAGCTCGGACTCCCCGCGTCCCCTGCCTTGCATTGCTCTGCTCTTTGTCACTTACCAACCTTCATCTGTGTGTGTGTGTGGAGTTGACTGTCTGCCTCTCCTGTTGGAATATAAACTCCGCAAAGGGAGGAACTTTGCTCTGTTTTATTCACTGATTATCTTCAGCACCTAAACTATGCACAGCACATAGTAGGCGCTTGTATTCCCTTGGTCCTTGTCCAATCCCCCCTCCCCCCTTCCATACGCACACACACACATTTTGAGTGAATGAAATGAGTTAACATACTTACCTAATAAATTTATAACTTATTTCTTTTGAATTCAGGGAGAAACAAGTACTACATTTGTTCTGTCGAGTTAATGAGTATACAGGTCATACGAAATTCAGTATGAGTTTTGGAAGAAACTGTCAGCCCTCCCCTCAGGAGCAATTTGCATTCTTTAACGGATGGGATTTCCGCAGTCAATGTCATTGGTTTTTATATCGGATTCTTAGAATTCAGTGGTTTTCCTGAGACAAACCTTTAAATAGTTCTTTTCCCTGAGGATCTGTGAGTAGCAAACTTACCCTCTTACCTAAATCTTTATTTGACCTCTGCTGGGTTATAGTTACTATTGTTTTGTTTTTTAATATATACTTTTGTTTATTTTTTACTTTTGGCTGTGGGGCTTTTGTCGCTGAGTGGGCTTTTCTCTAGTTGTGGCAAGCGGGCGCTGCTCTCTCGTTATGGTCTCAGGGGGTCTCGTTGCGATGGTTTCTCTTACGGGGAGCGCAGGCTCTGTGGGGCACGGGCGTCAGTAGTTGTGGCACGTAGGCTTGGTAGTTGTGGCTTCTGGGCTTAGTTGCTCCTCAACATGTGGGGTCTTCCCAGATCAGGGATCAAACCTCTGTTTCCTTAATTGGCGGGTAGATTCTTTATCCCTGAGCCTCCAGGGAAGCCGCGCCATTAGTGTTTTGAAGATGCAATTCCAATTTCTTCTGGCTTCTGACATTCTAATGATGATTCTTTGGTAGGCTTTTTTTTCTTTTTCAAGTTCTCTTACTGCTTTTCAAAGAATTCCCCTTTGTTGTTTTGCAGTTTTAAACTGTCTTATATCTTATGTTTGCTATTTGAGACTGTTTTTAATTCAAAGACTCGTTCATTCCTTCTTGAGTCTAGGAAAGTTCTTTGTTGTTGGCGCTTCGCACTTTACTTCTTCATTCCTTCTCTTCTGCAGAAACTTCGTGTGGTCATGTTAGGAGGCTTCTTATTTTATCCCCCATCTCTTAGTGTCTCATTCTGTTTCTATTTTTTCTGTGTTACATTCTGAGTAATTTCCTCAGATCTACTTTCAGTTTCTTTCTCAATTTGATCTAGTTGGTCTGTTTAGTCTTTTGACTTTCTAATCCTAATGGACTGGATTTCATCATTGTAAAAATTCTAGGTGGTGGTTTTAAAAGTTGTTTTTTTTTCCCCCATAGAGGACTGCTCTGCCATAGTACATATATTTCTAACTTTATATTGCTAATAATTTTAAATATATAAAACTAAGCTCTTTTCAGTGTTTTCTTATGTCTCAAGTTGGTGGTGGAGCCGGTTCTTTAGTTTTCTTGGCTGACTGTCCCTTGGAATGGATTGTTTGCTTCACTTGGGATTTTAACTTTTTATTGAGAGTATGTTTTTCCTCCTCCTGGATTATGGAAGTGTCCCTTCACAGTGTTTTGTTTTTGTTGGGGATGTAATCATTTTAAAATCAGATTGCATACTAAATGTGGCACAAGCTAGGGATCTCTGTTTTTCGTGATTCCCACCCAGAGCACTGATAGGAAATACCCTTCTTCACTGCTGCCCTGCCCATTTCTGTTTTCTCCAGGGATCCAGCCCTTTACAAGGCCTCACTCTGCTTGGTGAGATCAGAGCCATGTCTCCCTTCACAAGGATGTGAAGGAGCAGCTCTCCCTGCATTGGGAGTGTGGAGTTGTAGCCACTGGACCATCAGGGAAGTCCCTATATTAACTCTTTTATTCCTTATACCAACTCAGTGTTAGTACATAACTATTATGTCCATTTTATAAATAAGCTGACGGAGGCACAGAGAGCTTATGTAACTTGTCTTGGGTCACACAGTTAGTAAAAACCAGACAGTTTGATCCTAGGCAGCCTGGCTGCAGAGACTGCTCTTCAACAGTAAAGTGGAAGTGAAGTCGCTCAGTTACGTCTGACTCTTTGCGACCCCATGGACTGCAGCCTTCCAGGCTCCTCCATCCATGGGATTTTTCCAGGCAAGAGTATTGGCTGCTGCTGCTGCTGCTCAGTCGCTTCAGTTGTGTCCGACTCTGTGCAACCGCATAGATGGCAGCCCACCAGGCTCCCTGTCCCTGGGATTCTCCAGGCAAGACCACTGGTGTGGGTTGCCATTTCCTCCTCCAATGCATGAAAGTGAAAAGTGAAAGTGAAGTTGCTCAGTCATGTCCGACACTTAGCGACCCCATGGACTGCAGCCCACCAGGCTCCTCTGTCCATGGGATTTTCCAGGCAAGAGTACTGGAGTGGGGTGCCATTGCCTTCTCTGAAGAGTACTGGAATGGGTTGCTATTTCCTTCTCCAGAGGATCTTCCCATCCCTGGGGTCGAACCTGGGTCTCCCACATTGTAGTCAGATGCTTTACCCTCTGAGCCACCAGGGAAGTCAACAGTAAAGAACCTGGACTAAGTAAAAAATTCTGTATTTCCTCCTAAACTTTTGCTCTGTGAGCTAGAAAAGGTTACAGATTTTCATGCCTAGATCTGCATCTACAGGGAAAGGTAGAACTCATTCAGGACAGTCACTTAGCTGCTGCAGCTGAGGTATTGCTCTAGTCCTTAGGGTCTCCCGTTTAGAAGTTTAAGGGGACGGTGGAATTGATGCAGGGCCAAGTCTCCAACTCACAACAAAAAAATCCTTTGTATTTTTTTCTGTCAATTATTATTATTTTTTCCTCTTCTCTTGTCCTAAGGTTCTTTCTGGTATTTTTCATCTCAGAGAACGCATCTCCATTTGATACGCTTCCCCAAGCCCACGCCTTGGAGTCCTCTTAACCTTGGAGTGCCTCCTTGCAGTGATGCACATCCTGTGTCTCCTGCATCTCTCCTTGTCCCTTTCTCCGGTCCTCGGTCCCCGCGCTGACGCAGGCTGCAGCCATCCTGCAGCCCTTCTCATCTGGCTGTGCTGCCTCTAGGGCGTGTTGCACATTGTGGTTTGAGAGGTGCCTCTAAACACAAATCAAGTCTTGAGACCTCAGTGCCTTAGGGGGTAATCGAACTCTACTTTAACCTGTGTCTCCTCACTTTAGCAATATCACCTCTCACCTCTTCCTTCCTCTTTCTCAGAGTTCAGCAACACTGAACTTTTCTCATGCCTTAGGGTCTTGTTCCCATCATGTGAAATACTAGCTTTTCCTCATCTTTTAAAAGTAGCTTCTGGAAATTTCTTGGCTTCTCTTAAGACTAGTCTGCATACTCTTACTTTGTGTTTCCAAATGACCCTCCAACTAATTCGCATCACTGTACCTCTTTCTGTTTCCATTTCCCGCTCTGGGCAGACCTAGCTGCCTCAGGTCTCATATAAGAGGACAGAAAAATAAACAAAAGCTCAGGCCACTACCAGTGCACCTGCCCAGGCCTGTAATATGGGGGCTTCCCTGATGGCTCAGTTGGTAAAGAATCCGCCTGCAATACAGGAGACCCAGGTTCCATCCCTGGGTCAGGAAGATCCCCTGGAGAAGGGAGGGAATGGCAACCCACTCCAGTATTCTTGCCTGGGAAATCCCATGGACAGAGGAGCCTGGCGGGCCACAGCCCATAGGGTCACGAAAGAGTTGGACACAACTTAGGGACTAAGCCACCGCGAACACCACTCTGCTCTGAGAGCTGTCCCTGATCTCAGTAGGGACAGGGCACTGGGTGGAGAGCAGGCTGCGGTCCTGGTCCAGGCTTCCTTTCAGGCAGCCAGGCAGAGGAGTCAGATAGAGGAGACTAAGTGGTTATGAAACTGAGTGATGTAGTACTCTTACTTTGCCTAGTCCATAGGAGAAAAGATCATCACTTTCTCTCTCCTCACCGTACTCATTGGGGCACGCCAGCACTTCCCTCCTGACTTTATTGGATGCAGAGCTCTCTGGGTCCCACGTGACTCTATCATTTGTTTCGTTGATTGGGTTTTCTCTTAAGATGACTCCCATAAGGTTAGGAGCCACTATCAGGGCAGTTTAGTCAGGGGTGATGCAAATCCAGTTACAGCCTTTGGTGGAGATTTTAATCCAGTTTTCCTCCTCTCTTCTATTCACTCTTATTTGTAAAAGAATGCAAAATACATTTCATAGCTCTGCTGGCTTCTTCCTGATTTTGACCCCAAAAGGTCTTCCCAACTGGCGCTTTCTTTTCTAAAATTGTTTAATTCATTTTAGTTTTTCTAACAAATATATGCTTTCCCTCTGACTATTCTAAAGAATACCTCTGATCAATACTGTTCATTCAATAATAATTGTTTAACTTGCTGTTTTCCTTGCTAGACTCTTATAAGGACAGAAACTGTTTCTCAGTTACCTACTTACCCCTTTATCTCAAGCACCTGGAATGTAGTGCCTGCCACATGATAGACACTCAGTAAATGGTAGATGCAAATCCGCTTACTTCTCAAGTTCTTATTGATCATAATTCCGAGACTCTCTTCTCAGAACCAGTATTTTCAGACTATCTGAACATAATAGTTATAGATATTTTGAATAAATTTGTTTTATTGGGCATTGTGTTTAACAATAATAAACTTATTCTTCAAGATCTGACCCAAGTACCATTACTTTTATCAAACTCCCCTTTATAACTCCATCCCATAATAGTAGCTCTTTTCTCCAAATGTGTGACGTTTATGTATGTATAGTTTGTTTGCTCTTTATATCTTATAGCATCCCCGATATGATCTTTTTATTCTTATTTACGCTTTTTCACTTAACACATGCTGCTTGAATTATATATCTTATACTTCCATTACAACCTGTATAAATTTATAGATGTAGATACATAGGTCAGATGCCCAGTTGTACTTGTTTAGTGGGTGATTGATTTCAAGCTAATCATCTTAATTTGAACAAGAAATAGATAAATTTATATTTTTATATCTTATATGATGTCACCAATCTTGATTTTTTTTCAAGTTATGATGTTATGTAGTAGAAGTTTTTTAGAAGAGTAGTTGATTTTTTTTAAGTTTTATTTATTTATTTTTTATTTTTATTTTTTTTAACTTTTCTTTACTTTATTGTGTTGTTTTTGCCATACATTGACATGAAACCGCCATGGGTATACATATGCTCCCCCTCCAGAACCCCCCTCTCCCTCTTCCCTCCCGATTCCCTCCCCCTGGGTCATCTCGGTGCACCAGCCCCGAGCATCAACCCTGGGCTGGCGATTGATTTCACATATGATAATTAACATGTTTCAATGCCATTCTCCCATATAATCCCACCCTTGCCCTCTTCCACAGAGTCCACGAGTCTGTTCTATACATCTGCATTTCTTTTGCTGTCTCACATGCAGGGTTCTCGTTACCATCTTTCTAAATTCCACATATATGCGTTAGTATACTGTATTGTTGTTTCTCCTTCTGGCTTACTTCACTCTGGATAATAGGCTCCAGTTCCATCCACCTGAGTAGAACTGATTCAAATGAATTTTTTTTTTAATGCTGAGTAATATTCCATTGTGTATATGTACCACAGCTTTCTTATCCATTCGTCAGTTGATGGGCATCTAGGTTGCTTCCATGTCCTGGCTATTGTAAACAATGCGGCAATGAACACTGGGGTACACGTGTCTCTTTCAGTTCTGGTTTCCTCGGTGTGTATGCCCAGCAGTGGGATTGCTGGGTCATATGGCAGGTCTATTTGCAGTTTTTTAAGGAATCTCCGCACTGTTTTCCATAGTGGCTGTACTAGTTTGCATTCCCACCAACAGTGTAAGAGAGTTCCCTTTTCTCCACATCCTCTCCAGCATTTATTGCTTGTAGATTTTTGGATGGCAGCCATTCTGACTGGTGTAAAGTGGTACCTCATTGTGGTTTTGATTTGCATTTGTCTGATAATGAGTGATGTTGAGCATCTTTTCATGTGTTTGTTAGCCATTTTTATGTCTTCTTTGGAGAAATGTCTGTTAAGTTCTTCGGCCCACTTTTTGATTGGGTCGTTTATTTTTCTGCAGTGGAGCTGCAGGAGTTGCTTGTATATTTTTGAGATTAATTGTCCGTTGCTTCATTTGCTATTATTTTCTCCCATTGTGAAGGCTGCCTTCTCACCTTGCTTTTAGTTTCCTTTGTTGTGCAGAAGGTTTTCATTTTAATTAGGTCCCATTTGTTTATTTGTGCTTTTATTTCCAGTATTCTGGGAGGTGGGTCATAGAGGATCCTGCTTTGGTTTATGTTGGAGAGTGTTTTGCCTCTACGAGTTTTATAGTTTCTGGTCTTATGTTTAGATCTTTGATCCATTTTGAGTTTACTTTTGTGTATGGTGTTAGAAAGTGTTCTAGTTTCACTCTTTTACAAGTGGCTGTCCAGTTTTCCCAGCACCATTTATGTCCAGAAATCTTTTTCTCCATTTTGGGGCGAGATTATTGATTGTCTTGAGGGATTTATATAATTCCAATGGAGTATGAATCAATTTCAAAAATACCTTTTCTCACGCACATAGTCAGATACATTACATTTTCTGTTTTCTACCACAAGAGAAAAATTGTCTTATGATATTTTCTTTATTTCCTGTGACCTTAGCTTTATCACTAGATAGCTTTGGGACTATTTATTCTCTCTACTGTTTGTGTTTACTTAAACCAAAAGCACTTAAGGCAACGCTGTGTCCAGAAGGACTAGGGTGAGAGGGTGAGGAAATGCCATTCATCCAGTGTTTTTCTCTTAAATATCTTGTCCCCAGTGATAGAAATATTTGAGTTAAAATTGAAAAACAGACAAAAGAGATTTTCTTGTGCCTCAAGTAAAAAGAAAATGTAGTTTTAAATAATACATTTATCGACCTGCACTAATTAGCCAACCTGTAGTAATATAAATGAAAATGTTTACATTTTAAATATTTCTGGGGCTTCTCTGGTGGCTCAATTGGTAAAGAATCTGCCTGCAATGTGGGACACCCACATTCGATCCCTGGATTAGGAAGATCCCCTGGAGAAGGGCATGGCAACCCACTCCAGTATTCTTGCCTGGAAAATCCCACGGACAGAGGAGCCTGGTGGGTTACACCGTGGGCTTGCAAAGAGTCGGACATGACTGACTAATAACACTTTATATATTTTTAGCTAAAATATAATAATTCTTCTGTTGTAAATAAAATAACGCAGAGTGTTTTGGATTTTCTATGCAAGTCAATGGAAATAAAATATGTTTTATTATTTTTCCCTATTCTTTTAATATTTGAGTCTTTTCTTTGTACAAGGTTTGGTGTACCGTATGGGGGGGCAGTAGATGAAAAGGTTGAGAGCTTACCGAGAGTAGCAGCGTACAGTGAGCATATGTCCCGTGTACATATGAGCAGAGTGACAGAGCACGTGCAAAGGGCCTGAGTTATCAGCAAGGTGATGTGGCTACACATGGAGTCCAGTAGAAGAGGTCGTCTCCCACAGTGATTTTTAAGGAAGGTTTCATGGAGAGAATGGCATTTGAACTTGACCTTAACATTTTTTTTTAGTTAAGAGGAGAAACGTCTTAATATGAATAATTACTGTTTCCAGTATTCATAGAAAAGGGAACATCTTTTACAAAAGTTTAGAAGTAGTAAAATAGGATCATATTTCTAGGAAAACAGATATTCCCGGGAAAATAGTCTGGCTGAAACTGACTGTTTATGGAATGATTTAAATGATAATATAAGGACTGTAGACTTTTTCTGTATACGGAGAACAGTGGAGGTGTTCTGTATTAGGGTTTAGTTTAACAGCAAGAAAGAAACACTTCCCCACTAGTTTTAAAACTTACCCAATTAAAAATTGTACATTGTAATCATGGAAACGACAGCTTGTGAGCTTTTTATACATGTCTCTTTTAAAGTTAAGCTTTTCACATATGATCTTCCAGCATCTTTCCTGAGTTCAACAATATTTTTAGTACAAAAAATAACTTCTTCTCTCAAATTAACTGGTACTATTTAAGTTTCCAATCCTCAGGGTAGGCCAGATATGGTAACATACCGCCTTTTTGCGTTTATTACAGCTCAGTGTCTAAATATTAGTTGGCCAAAGCATATTTGCAGTGATTCCCAGTTGGTAACTTTTCTAGAAGCTTAGCAGTTCTCCTTTATGTAATCAGTATGAGACGTCATCACGTAAGAGGCATGCCAGTGTCAACCAACTGGCCTTGATACGTAGCCCTGAACCAGCGTGTTTACCAAAGTCCATGGTTCTTACACCATCCCACCGTGCAGGTTAATAGTGATTCTAGCATCTTGTTTGGACACTTGACTGTCAGAGACATTAGATAACTTTTGACTATTTTGGACAGAAGAATTTGACACTCAGTAAGAGATTCTTATAAAAACATGTCTTAATATATATTTCTTGGAATACCTTTTGAAAGCTTGTTTAAAAATTTGTGAAGTGCCCCTAAAACTCATGGGAAAAGACCCTGATGGTGGGAAAGATTGAGGGCAAGAGGAGAATGGGATGATAGAGGATGAGTTGGTTGGATGGCAACACTGACTCAGCGGACATGAATTTGAACAAACTCTGGGAGACAGTAAAGGACAGGGAAGCCTGATGTGCTGCAGTTGCAAAGTATTGGATACAACTTGGTGACTGAGCAACAATAGTAAAATTTATTTTGACATTTAATATTTTATGGTAATCAATAAGTATCTTTAATGTGAGATATCTAAAACATAGTAAGAATTGGAGATGATGATGGCATTTAATAAAAAGAAATATATCCCTGAATGACTGTGCTTCCATTTTTCTATCCTTTGTGCCATGAAGATGGAAGATTACTAGATTACCAAGATAATTTACGGGAGGCAGAGGCTGTGTCTCTTTTTTCTTGTGCATCTCCTCACATCCCCAGTCCCCAGCTCTATGTTAAGACATCTGTTGAGGTACTATTTAAGTCACATGGCATCTAGCATATGGTACTCTCTTTTACTGTTTAGCAACTAACTACAGAATAAATCTTCACAGTGTGTATCAAAGATTGAAAAAGTATATAAAGTCAAATTTACTTTAGAATATAGTACTTTTCAATTATTTGGTTGTCATTAATAGCAAACCCTAGGAAAATTTATCCCATGAAATGAAAAATATGATAAAATGTCATTTGGTCTTTATATCAAGATACTAATAACAGACTGTTCTTACTTCATTCACTATGATCTTTTCCTTTTATTGTGTACTTTTACCCTATGAGTTTTAAGAAATAATTTTTCCCAGAAAAGGACTTGTCTTTGCTAAAATAAATCTCACTCATATAAAACATTTGGAAATTTTAAAAGGAGAACAGGTTAATACAACTTTATCACTTAAAAATAATGGCTAAATAGTTTGTCATTTTATACAGATTTCCTTCCTACTGGAAAAGTTTTGTTCAGATTTGTTGGCATTTGGTACACTTGATTCTTATGGAATCTGGTCTATGAAGTCTAGTTTATTGACTTCATTTACTATGTTTTAAGAATAGTGGTTTAAGTACATCAAGATTCCTTATAATACAGAGGATGTGACAGATTTAATTGTCTTTCTCCCTTTATTTTTTTCTTAAAGCTTTCTTAATACTATGATTTTTTTCTGATGGAAGGGACAGATTTAAAGGTTCTTAATGTATAATTAACATAAAATTCTAGGCTATTTCAGCTAAGTACACTTTTCTCACATTAATATGACATTTTACTTGTTTAAGTGACATATATGCTTTTTGTGGTTTTCTCTTGCAAAAAAAAACATTTAAATGATGGGAAAAGTGGATTAAGATTTTCTTTAGGGGTCCAAGGAAGATACTGGTATTATCATTTATTTCCCAACTTACATGTATACAGAAAGATACTGGACCTTGACAAGGCTATATTTTTGAGAGCGAAAGACCTATTTATACAGAACATTTATCCAAATAAGAAGTAGAGGAAGTTAATACCGCCTTCAGATCTCTTGGCTGTCATGTCAACTACAGGATTATTTTTGTCTCTTTTTAGCACTTTGCCTTGGAATAAAATTACTTATCTAGTAATGAATATCATGAAAGGAAGTGTTAATGTTTTATAAGTAATGATGTCAGTCTTTCTTGACAACTGTTTTTCGTAAACATTATTTATGTCTATAAAATGTTTCTTTTTTTTTTTTTTTAGTCCTGGCTCTTCTCCTTTTAAGATATAGGCTTTTCTAGGTCAAGGCTTTTTCCTTTTCTTTTTCTATATGTATTTATATGCCCTGCATACAGTAGGTGCTTGATACAGAGGAATAGTAATTGTATGCTTAAAGCAGCTAGAAGGAAACAAAAGGTTGGTAGATATGAAAATATGTTTGTGGTCTTGGTTTACTATTACTTAAAATCCCACTCATTATATTTATTTTCTTTATAGAAATGCTTCCATCGTTTCTTCAGAAAGTTGAAGTTGTCGCTGAAGCTTCTAGAGAAACTTGTGTAGCTTTGAGTGACTGCCTTCATCTCTTCACTAAACAAGAAGGGGTAGGTCGTTTGGAATTGAATTTTTACAGTCATTGTTTGGGTGTCACATGCTTGATTATCCAGTACATCATTGCTTTCAAATTGTCCAAAGATAGGAGGAAATAGAGTTAGTAAAGGAAATAAAAGCTTCATTTTTCACCAGAAGTTAGAACTTACTTATTCTTGATTATGTAGGGTGATTCTGAAATAACTTCTGTTCATATCATCTAATTTGTTTATGAACCCATGTTTAACAAGTATGTTTATAGTTGATCTGTTCAGGGTTGTTGTGGTGTTTCGATAAGAGGGGTATGAAAATATTCTAGAAACAAAAGGTCTGTTAGTGAAAAATACATACTTTTGTTTAGATAATATATTGCTCTCACACTTACCTATGTGAACTGAGCTTAATGAATTAAATATTCTTTTGTATTCTTTGCGATTTATTCTCTCCCATTTAAAAACTTGTCATTTGATCTTCCAGATGTGAGTAAAAGTGGCATGCTATCCATTAGTAACTGTTTTTCTAAGGACTGAAAAGTCGTAAAAGTGCGTTTTGGCTGCCTGAACTTGGACATTTCTTTGGTATGCTTTTCCCCCCATTTTCATGATTCTATGCGTGCATGGATGTATGTTTACCTGCCATGCTGCACGGCTCACAGGATCTTAGTTCTCCAAGCAGGGATTGAACTTGTGCCCTTAGTGGGGAAACTGCAGAGTCTTAAACACTGGACCACCAGGGAATTCCCCCATTTTCATGATTTTAATGCAAGCCAAGTAGCAATAGGCATTCTTCCATATAAGTTCTAGGTATATGTTTAATCTTCAGCTTTCTAGATTGACACCAAATTTCTGTTTTGTTAATTTTTTTAGATTCCACATATATGTAAAATCAAGGGATATGTTTTTCCTCTGTTTGACTTACTGGACTTAGCACAATACCTTCCAAGGACACTCAGTTTCTTATTCTTGTTACAATTGATTTGTGCCTTTTGTTTAGAGTTGAGGTTTTGGTAAAACAAGGTAGATGAAAATGGTTTTATTTATATATATATGTTTCTCTTATATATAAGGATCTAAAATTCTGTTTTCCCGTCTTCAGAATAGAAGCCTTGAGAATTAATAGGAAATTTAAAAATGCTGTTTGTTATCTATACTACAAATTCTGTAATTATTTTATTTGGGCAATAAGAAAATCTGTGTGGGAAGTCCCTGGCTGTTGAGTGGCTAGACTTGGTGCTTTCACTGCTAAGGGCCTGGGTTCAATCCCTTTTTGGGGAACTAAGATGCCAGAAGCCGCGAGGTGTTGCCACAAAAGAAAAAGTAATAATAATCTGAATTCATTTAAACAAACTTAAAGAAAACTAATAGAATTCTGTTAAATACCATAGGGAAATATAATTGTTCATTAAGCATGTTAAATGGCTGAGTCATCTCATATTTGAAATCATCACTTCTCAGCATTTCTATTTTTGGTGGCTTCTGAATTTCATATTCTAGCTTGTTTACATGAGGAGTGACTTCAGTAAATCCACATAGGATGATACCATTCTATCAGAGCAAACACAACAAATTTTGATGTTAACTGATTCAGGTAACGTTTATTACATTGTAAAACTAAATTTGCATCTCCTGTGTGGTACAGGAGAATGTCTTATTGATGGCGCTTTTGTTTTAGGAATGTATAGTTTTAAGGCAAACACTAGATTAGAAGTAATGTAATTCTTGAAGAAGCTGATCTATTCTAATCTTTAACTGATTAGAAAAAGAAAAAGTTTAGGTAATCACCTCCATGTGGAAATTTACATGTACAAGAATATTAGCTTAAAGTTTAGCCTAAGTGAACTCTTAAGTCTTTAAAATTTGTCATGAGGAGATGATTGTGAGCAAAATGCTTAGCATGGTTCCTAAGTATTTCCTGAGTATAAGTTAGGATGCTGTCTAATGAACACTTATGACCCCTTTTCTCTGATGCCTCGTGCTTCCGTGTCTTTACTATTGGTTTTATCTTGTTTTGGATGGAGGTGGTGTGGTATAAAGAATATTTACTGGACCATTTGTGGAATGACTGTGCTGTGTTTCCATCCTTATTATTTAAGAGATGATAGTCTGCTTAAGTTCTCTGAACTTTGATCACGTCATCTTTGAAATAAGAGAGACCATGTAGAAAGTGATTGAGAGCCCTAGTCTGAAAGTCTAATAGACCTTTTTTAAATCTCAGTCTTTCTCTAACCAGTTGTAGGACCTTGGTGAGTTTCTAAAGAATGAAAATATGTGAACTCCTGAATGTTGGGTGTGGTGATCAAATGTGTGTTGATGAATAGTATGTACTAGAGCATATCAGCATATCAAGGGCACAAGGTAGTCATTTAGTAAATAGCATTTATTGCTTCAAACTTTCAGAGTATCTTCAAGTGTGTGTGTGTTTTTTCCTGTAATTCTGTGAAATATCACCCCATGGGTCCCTAAGTAGAAATCCATGGATTTCTTTCTGAGAAATATGATTATAGACTATGAGAAAGCCTAAAATATATTTGAAAGATAAATGGTATCACTGAAGTTGGTCTTATCAAGTAGCTAAGGATTTATAACATAGAAGTTTAATAGCTTAACTGAGGTCAGAGTGGAATAATTATGCACCATAATGCCTTATTTATCAGGTATCATAAATCACATTTTCATCATCTAGAAATTCTATTCAAAGAGCATTGATAAGATTTGAACTCATAGACCTGAGTCCAGTTCCTGACTCTGCTGTTTAATCCCTGTCTTTGACTCGGTTTTAAAATACAGTCTCCTTTTTAAAGTGGTAGCCAACCAGAAAAGAGTGTTTTGAGGAGTAAATGAGATCAGATTAGCAAACACGTCCTATAGTACCCAGCACAGAATAGGGACCAGTAGATGTAAGTGATCCCAGGTCCAAATTTCTTACTGTAATCTTTTTTGAGGACAGTTACTCTAAATGTTACACATTTAACTTCTTAAACTAAAATATTCATCCTTTATCTCTCCTGGTTGCCTCAGGATTGTCCTTTTGTATGTTCATAATTACTCTGTGCCTTAATACAGAGATACCTTCAGGGAATAATGTTTATAGGACTCTTTTTTATTAAATGGTCCAATCTTGCTACTGCGTTTTGAATTCCTTTTTATACTCTTTTGGTTTAAAATTTTTTTTCTCTCCTGATTTTTATATCAGCTGGGTGCCTATCTCTAGCAGTGGAATACTGATTCTTTCTCATTTACTCATACTAATTGCCTGTTTGGTTACTACTGTTTTGCTTTTTAACAATCTTGGCAAAATTACCTCCACAGTAAGAATAAGATGTTCTTTATGAGGGTTGACAATGAGCACAGACCTCAGTCTGGACCTGGAGCATTCTAGCCTGTGATGTTCTTTGCTTACTTGAAGATGCTCTGATATGGCCTAGATACTCCAAGTATCCATGTGACCGCTCTATAAATGAGGCATTATGTAGGCATATTTTACATGACATAACACTGCTTATGTTGTTAAAAGACAAAAAAATCTAGCAGTATATAAAATAAGCTGTAGAGTCTGTGATTGATCTACTAATAAAGGAACCTTGGTTGTTGTTGTTTAGTTGCTAAGTCATGTCTGACTCTTATGCGACCCCATGGAATTATAGCCCACCAGGCTCCTCTGACCACGGGATTTCGCAGGCAAGAATACTGGAGTGGGTTGCCATTTTCTTCTCCAAAAGGGAGCCTTACTATATGTTTTTAGAGTGATGTGCTTGGGAAACATAACAATATAATGGCTATGGTTTTTCTTTAACTTTGTGCGCAAATTCTGTTGAAAAGGCTAGAAACTGGTTTCGTGAATCATTGTTTCTGTAGTTTTTCTCACCAGTGGGTGCTATCAGTGGTGAAGAGGTCACTCAGAAGTCATCATTGGTGCCCTTCTGGCTCTGTGTATTATTGAGCTCCCCCCATATGATTAGT
This sequence comes from Antilocapra americana, assembly GCA_007570785.1. Lineage (NCBI taxonomy): Eukaryota > Metazoa > Chordata > Mammalia > Artiodactyla > Antilocapridae > Antilocapra > Antilocapra americana. The sequence continues at coordinate 29,948,585 of ML662445.1, forward strand.
CTGATCAGTTTTTAAGGTAAACTTGCTTATGTTTTATACTTTCCCATTAAATCTTCTGGTAAAGAGATATAACTCAAATGTATGGTTGGGACGGTAGTAGTGCCAAGCTCGTGGTGTAATGGAACGATTCAGACTCTCCATTGGAACCAGCCAAAGGAGCTCCTGCTCTGGGCCAGATGCTAAAGTCTTTGGAGAGAATTCATGCCTTCATGTGGATTCCTGCCTTTAGCAAGGCATGGTTTGTGTTACTCATTTAGCTTTCTGAGCTGTTCGTAGGCCTTTAATCCCCCTCTTTTTCATCTGCAATGATTACATCTTTCAGGTACCCTTCTCTCATCTCTATTCTAAGCAAAATTCTTTGTTAAATATTAGGTGATCAGTGTATTATGCTATCAACTCCTTACCACTCCCTGATTCCAGTTTTTTTTTTAATCTATCGTCTTTCTTTAATTGGTGACATCTGTCTCCATCTTGCTTCAAAAAGCAGCTACGCTCTTCTGAATTCTCCCTTATAGCTTCTAGTTCCCTGCATCCCTTTCCAGATCCATTTTTGGAAATGTGATACCGTCTGTTTCTACTTTTATTGCTCAGCTGGTCCACCAAGCCTCTTCTTGCCAGTATCTCCTTGTTGCTAAATCAGAGACACCTTTAAATTATCTTGCTTGTCCTTTGAAGGATCTGCCATTGACTGCTGCTTGCCTTTTGGAATGCTTCTCTGTGATGTCCATGGTGCCTGCCTCTTCTGGCATCTCTTTTCTATATAGCCACTCCTCCCCAGTCGTCTTCTAAAGCATCTTTCTTCTGCCTGTGCTTTGCATGTTGGTAGTCCCTAGGTTTCCGGGGACTACTACTTCTCACTCAGTATTCTCCATGGATGATTTCACCTACTCCTTCAACCCAGCAATCCATGATGATTCAGATATCTCCACCTTGGATCTCCTGAGCTATGAACCAGTATATCCAGATGCCTCTTGGACATTTACGTATGGATACATCAGAGGCGTTTCAAAACCAGGTGTCTAAAACTGAGTTGTTGATCAACCCAAAGTTACCTGTTGGGTAGCTCAAGCTGTAAATATGGTAGCTGTTTGCTTTGTTTGTCCTCATCTTCTCTTTTAATCAAAGATTATTTTTTTACTTCCTGAATCTTAGTTGTCTGTCTTCCCTAACTCAGCACACAGATTTTTCCTCATCACCATTCTGTTAGATAAAGTTTTCAGGATTCCTCTCCGTTGGAGAACTGCTACCATTTCCCAACCCCAGGTTCCACCTTTGAAAACTGAGTTAAAGTTCCTCCTATTCTAGGGCTTCCACACTGTTGCATTGCTTATGACATTGTGTATATTTACTTGTCTGATTATATATTTACTTAACTAGAACTCAAGTGTCTTGTTTTTCTAGCATCTGTGTCTAGTATAGCGCTTGCTTACTTTGTTGTTGCTCAATCGCTAGATCTTATCTGAGTCTTTGCCACCCCATGGACTGCAGCACGCCAGGCTTCCCTGCCCTTCACCATCTCCCAGAGTTTGTCCATTGAGCTGGTGATGCCATCCAACCATCTCATTCTCTGTCATCCCTTTCTGTTCCTGCCTTCTGTCTTTCCCAGCATCAGGGTCTTTCCCAGTGAGTCAGTTTTTACATCAGGTGCCCAAAGTATTGGAGCTTCAGCTTCAGCACCAGTCCTCCCAGTGAACATTCAGGACTGATTTCCTTTAGGATTGACTGGTTTGATCTCCTTGCAGTCCATAATGAATGGACATGAATAAATGAATAATGAATGCACAAGTAGAGAGGACAGGCTTTTGGGTCAGACCAATCAGGACCTAAATTCTGCTATCTGGACTCTGAGCAAATTAATGTGTTTGGAAATTACATTTCTAAATCTGAAAATGAGGATACAAATGAATTGTTTTATGTGACGCTCCTCAGTACAGTGCCTGGCACATTTTAGGTGCTCTGTAAACTGCCTTCTGAAACAAAGTAGCCTTTATTATTGTTCATTGTTTCCTCTTGCTGCCTAGTACTACTTTTGTAAACGAAATTCATTCTCTAATTCTTAGGGCCTAGGAAGAAAGAATCTGCAGCAAGGTCTCCTCTCCTTTAAGTGCCAAATATGACTTTTCAAAATATGGTAATATTTAGTGACCAATTTAGAATGGGAAGAAAAAAATAGAAAGCAAACTGACTTTTCAAAGACACTGTGAAACCTCACTGACATTAATTCCCCCTTTTCCAAGTGTGGCCTTGTCTCATTTTTTACACATTTCCCATCTGTAGTGTATGTTCACAGCTAGAAGAGTGAACTTAAAGTGCCCTAGGATCTTGTCAACGAAATATTTAATTTTGTTCAGTATTCCTCTGCTTCCCAAAGTGGAAGACAGATTTATATACCATAGAAAGGTTTAAAACTACTGTTGGAACAAAAAGGTTTTTCTTCAACAGAGTCTCATAATTAGGAATTTCATTAGCCTGAACATCCCACTGAAGTATAATATTTACATGGCGGGTCTGCCTGACCACTGCGCCTTGGTCCACCCTTTAAGCGTGGCCAGAATCTCAAACCATCTATTTCACGCGAGTACGTTTCATATTAGTACGTTTCACGTTAGTAGGGTTAATTACTGTTGTTTTCCTCATTGCTCAAAGGGAAGCCCAAGGAGTGCATAAAAAAATAAACAGGTGCCGACTAGCTCAGGCTTTGCAGTTAACTCTTCAGTGTGAGCCTGCGTGTCAGTTACCTTCACGTGGAAGACCGCAGAAGAGAGGATCCCTCTGCTTTCCTAGGGGCGGATTTAAAAGTTGTCAGGGCCGCGTCTGCAGGACGGGCGGGGACGCAGCGCCCGATCCAGGGCCGGGCAGGGCCGGGCCGGCGCCTCCGCGGATGCTCGCCGAGAGAGCGCGGGGAGCGGACCGCCTTCCCCGGAACCCCGGCCGGGCAGCTCCCGGGCCGCGCACAGCTCCCGCCGCCCCCCCGGCAGGTCCCTACCTGCGCCGCGGAGCGGGCGGGCGAAGGGGCGGGGAGGAGGGACGGACGACGCCAGCCGCCGCGGAGCCGCCCGCCGCAGGCCATTCGCCGGCTGTAGCCCCGGAGGGCGGCGGTGCGGCCGAGCGGCCAGCGCGGACCGCGGCGGCCCGGGCGGGCGCTAGTCCTGGGCCGCGCCTCTCTCCCTGCTCGACCTCGCCGGGAGCCGGGGGCGGGCCGCGCGAAGGTGACTTAGGGAGACCTTGCGGTGCCGCCCTGGGTCGCGCCTCCCAGCTGGGCTGGAGGGGAGGCGGAGGGACAGGCCGAGCGCATTCGTGCGGGAGCCGCGAGCTGCGCCGGGCGGAGCGCGCCGCCGGGGGGAGCCCCGACCCCGGCCCAGGTGGGTGGGCCAGTGCCGGCGCCCGGGCGGCCTCGCTCGGGGCGCCGGGGAGGGGGGCGGCCGGGCGGGATCGGGGGCTGTGAGTGGGTCCGGGGAGAGTTGGACGCGGGCGTGCGGAGCGCGGCCGCGGGCGCCTGGGGAGGGGTGCGCGGAGCCCGGGACCCTGCCCGCACGGCCGCGGTGGGTTTGCAGTGGCTCCTGCGGGAAGAGCCGCTGGGGTCGGGGGTGGAGGGGGGACGGTAGTGGAAGCCCCTTGAACGGGTATTTTTCTCGGCTCAGTATTGGTAGTAGGTCAAGTAGGGCCGGAGTGGGAGGAGTAAGACAGTGAAAGACATTGTTGTCCTAAATAACCTTCCAAGTTAGTGATTTTTTCGTTTGTCTCTACCCTGGCTGACATTGAGATGAACTTAACTGTCCGCTGTTCAGAGGCTGCTAAAATTACCCCCAAAAAACGGAGGAGGGGGAAATGCTGGAGTGGATTGAGGAGAGAAAGGGAAATCATACTGGGGTTGGGGAGCGGGGAAGTGGCTTTTAACTTTGTTTTGATTAGCGATTTTTGATTACTCATAGGCTTTCTTTGTAGCCTAAACCAGTGGAGAGTCGCGTTCCGCAGCCTTCATTGCATGTGGCTAATTGTTTTGTGTTTTCTGTTGTACGGGTTTTATTTTTTCTTCCTGGATTTGGAGGGAGGGTGGTACTGGGGAAGATGCCAGAGAAGAGCTTCTGCAGCTTTAGAGAGTTATTAAAGCTATTAAAAGTTTCTTAATTTTAATCAGGTTCAAAGACAGAAGGAAGGCATATCATTTAGAAGGCATTGCATTGCTTAGCAGGAATCTTTTGCAGAAGAGAAAAATGCTTGAAATGCGTGTTGGTGGAGTAATGTGTAGGTTAGAATCTGGGGATCCAAATATAAATTTCCTTTTCAGTTTGAGGACACACCAGAGTTAATTTTTGGGCCAAATAATGTTTGATTTTAACCTGGAAGCTGTTGACTTTGGCAAGTTAGCTCAGCTTCAATTGAGTAGATACTTAATCTGATCGTGAAGACCTGAGAGCTATTTTAGCCTTTGTCACAGTGCCGCTTTTACTAGATTGGGGACCTAATGGGATTTGTATCACTGTGAATATAATGGCAGAACTCTAGGCTTCCCTCTGTAGAAGCTCTTTAAACGTTAATTTCAGGGGATTTCTGTGATGGTGAAAGTGGCCCACATAATCTCCCTTCCTTTAATAATCTACTGTGCAGAATGAGGGGGGTGGAATTAAAAAGTTTATTAGGTTTTCTATATTAAAAGCAAATCCATCTACTGATAATCAAGGTAGTATATAGATACAGTTCAAGCACATTTTAAATATTGTACATAATTTGTAAGATAATTGTGCAGCATCCTATTTTAAGCTCTGTGTATCGAATTTTACTTTGTTATTTACATTTTCTTAAAAAGGACTATGATTTGTGATTACATAGGATTGTTTACCAACTCCATGAAGATTGTAAGGAAACTTCTAATTCCTTTAAAAAGTAGAAATTTAGAATTTTTGTTCAGTCTGCATTATTCCTGGATTTTTAGCTTGTTGTGTATATAATCCAGAAGTATACTGCTGCAAACTAATCTTAGAAGCAGCTGGGACATAAGTTAAATAAATACCAAGTTTATGTACAGTTAAGCTGGTTTTCATTTTGATAACTTTTTGAACAGAAATACGTAAGGTTTCTATTAGCATGAAGTGTGTGGTTTGTGTGTATCAGCCTTGTGATGCTTGATGTGATCCGAGACTTACCCTGATACGTTTTTGTATCTCAAACTTATAACCTGCATACGGTTGTGTTAATGTGTTTGCTGCCATTTTCTGCCATCAGAGTGCAGTGCCCGACTTCTACTCTAGCTAAAGAATTTTGAATGAGTTATAGGCAGACATAATGTTCCTCTCATTTTTAACTTCAGAGTGTTAAAGATATAACCCCTGTACATCTTTGTAATAATCCACGATGGACTTGATATCTATTACTTTATGCAAAATCTTCTCTTTAGTTCAGTAAGTATTTACGGAATGTTCATCTTATCAGATACTGCTGTACCAGTCTGTCTCCATAAAACTTAATGGTAATCTCCACAAGAGCCAGATGACTGGCTTAGAGAAAGCATATCCAGTGGGGAAGAGAACGGGATGAATTCCAGCAAGCAGTTCTTTAAGACCTGAACAGAGTGGGATGAGTAAAAAAAAGTCAAGGCTAGATGAATAGAAGCAGAGTCTTCTTGAAAGACTTTGTGAAACATACCTGAAGACTTTGGATTATTTGGGGCAGTTAGAATCACTGAAAGATTTTAATCGGTGGAGAGATTTAATCAGATTTGTTCCTTATGAGAAGGATTAGAGGGCCTGCGGGGTGGCCAGGTGCAGAAATTCAAGAGAGAGATGATCAGAGTCTGAGCCCAGCTGGTGGCTCTGGAAAGGAAAGAAAGATACAGAGCAGAGAGAAGGAGGAGACTTTGAGATCAACAAGATGACTAGAGCCGATCATAGATTGGATAAAAGGAATGAAGCAGGTGGAGTCAGATGACCTTAGACTCGTGGGGTAAGTCATGGGCTAGAAGGAGTCTGACTTAGAGGGTAAAGGGGAGAATGAGTTCACCTTTGAACACGCTGACATGCAAATAAGATCCTCCTGACTCGTCCAGTAAAAACTTGGGAATCTTTAGATTGGGAGTCTCCTGGGTTCAACTCTAGGCTGAAGGAGTAAGCATCACTTAGGAGAAGTGTCCTTTGAAATCAAAGGATTGATTTCTGCCTGTGGAAGAGAGCCAGTGGAATGGACTGAGGAGAAGCAGCCTGAGAAGGCAAAGTCTTGACCAGGGAGCCCAGAGGACAGGATGCAAGGAAACAACTCAGACTCATCTGTTAGATTTGGTAGCCAGGTGTCTTTGATGAGGGACTTTTTCAAAGCAGGATAGCATGAAGCCTGGCTGCAGTGAGCAGAGGATCGAGCGGGGAGTAGAAAGTAAAAATGATGAAGATAGACTGGGATTCAGTCTCTGTAGACGGTCTGTGGATAATTACACTTTTGTTCTTTCTTTCAGTCTTTCACCTCTTGTTTATTTTTATTCTTCCTGCCCTGGTAGGGCCTTCTGGACAATGTTGAAATAGAAGCCCAGATAGTAGGAATCTTTTTTGATGCATGGTAAGTTTTTTTTGGCCTTAAGGTATGTGGGATTGAACCTCTGTCTCCTACATTGGATGCGCAGAGTCTTCACCGCTGGATCAGGGAAGCCCCTGTCCCTAGTGTTTAAAAGGAATTGAATGATTCCTTGTTAAAAATAGTTGGTGCATACTGTTTATAAGATAAATGAAGTTCCCTATCATTCTTACATTGCTGAGGAGTTTTTAAATCATGAAAGGGTGTTAAACTTACCAAATGTTCATTTGTCAAGAGAATCATGAGATTTTTATTTGTTAAGGTGACAAGTTATATTTTTATATTCTTTTTAGGGATAAACCATCCTTGTGTACCTGAAATAAACTTAATCTGGTCATAATGTATTATTTTCAACATTAGCCTCAAGTTAGTTTCTTTTGGTTTTTAGCATCTTTTTATAAGTGAGATTGGTTTGTAGTTTCCTTTTTTGTTCTGTTCTCATCAGGGTTTAAAATCAAGGTTACACTGGCCTCATATAATGAGTTCAGGAGTGTTCCCTTTTGCTGTTCTCTGAAAGAGTTGTATAAGATTAAAATGGTCTATTCTTTAAAAATTAAGTGGAATTTTCTTATAAAACCAACTGTGAATTTTTTGACTGCTAATTAAATGTATTTAATGGTTATAGTGCTATTTTAGTTTTCTGTTTCTCTTTGGGTCAGTTTTGGCGAGTTATATATTTCAAGGAATTATACCTTTTCCATTTAGGTTTTGAAATGTGTTATAAGGAAGTTATTAATATCCTTTTATTGTCTTTTTCACCTATGTTTGTTATGTAACTATATATTCCCTTTTCTAATCTTTTCCCATTTTTTCTAATATTTGGCCATTTCCAAATGAATTTTGCTCTCTTTGTAAGATCAGACTCATTAAGGCTGTGATTATTTTTCAAAGAAATATCTAGCTTTTATCTAGTTCATCCTTTTCTTTTAAACTTCTGTAGTTATCTCTATCTTTTATCCTTGAGTTTCTATACATTTACTCTCTGTCTCCTTAAAGTGGACAATGTGTTCAATTTTTTTTTTCAGATTTCAAGTTTTATGTGTAATTCTAGTGTTTTCTAATTTAGTGACTATATCACGGTTAGCATTATCCATTATTTTGATTATTTTATGGACCTGACTAAAATATTTCCTAGACTTCATCATTCCAGACTAAGGGCTGCTAATGTATGTGGAGTTGTTCAGTCGCTGAGTCGTAGGCGACTCTTTTGCCGTCCCGTGGACTGTAGCCTGCGAGGCTTCTTTCCTGGGATTTCCCAGGCAAGAATGCTAAAGTGGGTTGCCAATTCCTCCTCCTGAGAATCTTCCTGACAGGGGTTGAACCGCATCTCCTGCATTGGCAGGTGGATTCTTTACCACTGAGTCACCAGGGATGCCCATATGTAGAATAAAGCCCTCCTAATATTTAAAATACCTGAAACTTCTGGAAGGTTTTGGTGACTTAGTTTTGTTTTTTCCTCTTATCCAACTTTCCTTGTTTTCATTGCTCAGTGTTTCCGTTACTTTTCCCCACCTCACCGCTCACTTTCTTCCTCTTTCCCTCTCACTGCCTCTTTTCTATCCCTAGATACTTTGTGCAGTGGAAGAAGGATGACCACCTTCCCTTCCCCTCTTCCCTACTTTTTTGTTCTGTCTCCCGAGCTTTCTACCCTCTGACCCCCACCCCACCTCCATACCCAGAGAATTTTTCCGTTATCTGCTTCCACATAGTCCATCTTTTTCCTTCCTTCTTAGAACCCTGGCTGTAGCACAAAGGAGGAAGATGCCAGTAACTTGGGTCTAAATTTCCTTTAGATGCTCAACAGTTCATCATTCTGTATCTCATGAGTTTTGTTATTCCTTAGGCAGTCCAGCTGGCAGCAAGGTTAAGGGGAGGATAGGGTAGGCCTAGGGAGGTGGCCTAGATGGTGCAGTATGAGTTACTGTTACTTAGAGTCCTGAAATGTGGTCCCCAGGGTTAACGACTCAGGACCTCACATTCCTCCTGTGTAACAGGGTTATTGACATAGATCCCTTCTCTCTACTTCATGAGTTGGTGCGAGACTCAAATAAGATAAGCATAGACCTGTCGGTTGGATGTAAGAGAGCCTTCCCGTGCTCGAGTTTCAGAAAAATGTCTTGAAAGGATTTTGTGCTCAACTCAGGGACAGAGACGTGGCATAAAAGTGGTTTGTGGCCTGGGGTGTTGGATCAGAGAGACCCTGGTAGGAAGAAGCAGGTGGTGGCAGGAGTGACCGGAGCCCAGGAGCTGTGCTCAGCGATTCTGCGGGATTCACAGGGAGGCCTTCGTCCTCCGGGATGGGGAGCGCACAGCCTCCCTGGCTGGAGACATGGGTGCGTTGTTGCATGTGGTGGCCGGATCCTAAACTGCACCGATGCCATCTATTCCTTAACCTGTGGTCTTATTTGCTGCATTCAGGACACTGTGCCTTTGTGAGGTGCTTGAGAAAGCACCCTGCACTGCAAAGGTTGATATGAGGGAGGTTTTGTTGTTCCAGGGTCTGAACAACTGCATTACAAATGAACTTTGGGGATACTATTCTCCTTAATAAAATTTCTCAAAAATGATTTAAACTTTCAGTATTTGCTTCTCTTATTTTTGTTACTTTATTTTGTGTTATGGATGAGTTTAAAGTCAGCAATGCATAGGTCCAGTCTTAGATTGTAGAGTGTCTCCTCGGGTGCTGTTAAGGTTTTATTGCGGGCTGAGGTAGCTCCTGAGCTTCCCAGGTGGCTCAGTGGTAAAGAATCCACCTGCCAAGCAAGAGACTCTGGTTCAGTCCCTGGGTCAGAAAGATTCTCTGGACTAGGAAATGGCAACCCACTCCAGTATTCTTGCCTGGGAATTCCCATGGAATTCCCTAAGCAGCAACAAAGGTAGATGGGCTGTGTGCAATGGAGAGAAAAGTGAAGGTACCTCTTTCACTATGGTGCCTCCAAACAACAGAATTTGAAATGGTGGATACAGTTGATCTCTTCTTCATTTTTACAGATTAGAGTAGGGTCTGGGGCGAGAGCTCGATGCCTCCCTGAGTCTGTGTAGTTAGAAGGGGCTACTCTTGGAGCCAGGGCCAGGAATCTGCCTCTAATTGCCATGCTGAAGAACAACCGCTACATCACACACAGCTTGAATTAGGAAAATTCATCTGTTGTAGAGAAGACAGTTCACCTTGTTTCAAAGCTGAAATGCCCATTTATACGCTAATTTCTCAGCACAACAAAAGGATACCAATTTTAAAAATAAGCAGATGGCCAAGAATGTTGCCGTGCCTTCACATTTTGCATAAAATAGCTGTGTTCCAGGTCTTTAACAGGAAGCACTGTCTATCTTTTTGTGAAAATTTTGTTTGGTGTAGAGATCACATTTTTGGAGTACAAAAAATTTATCCATGTCTCCAAAATTCTAAATTTCATCCCAAAATTAAACGAGACTATCAGAATGCTACAAATTTTCTTGATTTTCTTAAAAATGTCCCTCACTGAATTTTAATTACACCTTTGATTTCTATAGAGGGGCATTTAAAGAAAATTTAGCTGAAAGTGGCATTATTGGTTATTTTTCCAGAAAATACCATTAACCCTCTATATATTACACTGAATGAGAAATTAGAGCCAAGGGCAAAGAGGGTGTTTGTTTTCCCCAAAGAACCAGTTTTGTTTTGTTTTTCCTTGTGGATAATTAAAAGGGCATAATTGTATTTCACTTTCTGTTGTGGCCTTAAGAGAATTCAGCCCAGGTTTGTGACTTGTCCGTGGTATCGTGTAGGGGCCACTGCTTGTAGGTCCTACCCTAATCTGCGCCTGAAGTCATTGTTTTCATGGTTTAGAAATCGCTGGATTACAGCATTCTCCTGTAAATCGACTGGATGTGGTTGGGCCTCAGAGTCCATTCAGATGCCATGACAGTAATTGGAGTATTTTTCTGCAAGTAGTAAGTTCTAAGTAAATAGTTGTTAAAATGTTTGGAACAGATTTATACTTAACTGTGGTTTTATCTTATGTGAAGAATGTGCTTACTTTGATATTTAGTTGACTTAGTAATAGATCATCGTAAGGACCCAACTTACACTGGATAATGGAAGCCTTTTTTTTTTTCCACAGGTGTATATTTTTTATTTGCAGAAAAAGTTTAATTATTTTTATTTGTTATAAAATTCACATAGCATGAACTTTACCATCTTAACCATTTGTAAGTGTGTAGTTCAGTGGCACTGAAGTACAGTCATATTATGGTGTAATCATCACCACCCTCTATCTCCAAAACTCTTTTGTTTTCATCTTCCTAAACTGAAAATCTATATCCATCAAACAATAACTCATCATTCTCCTCTCCTCCCAGTCCTTGGAAATCATTATTCTACTTTTATGTCTCTCTGAATTTGACTACTTTAGGAATCTCATATAAGTGGAGTCATACATTATTTGTCTTTTCTTAACTGGCTCATCTCAGCATAATTCCTTAAAGGTCCATCCATGTTATAGCTTGTGTTAAAATGTCTTTTTTTTTTTTTTTTTAAAGACTGAATAATATTGCATCGTATGTATATATATCACATTTTGTTTACCCACGCATTCATCAGTATTGCATTTGGGTTGATTCAGCGTTTTGGCTGTTGTGAATAATGCTCCTGTGAACATGAGTGTACAAATGTCTCTTTGTGTCTTTGCATTGAATTCTTTTAGTGTATACTCAGAAATGGAATTGCTGAATCATGTGGTCATTCTATTATTTGGTTTTTGAGGACTTACCATACTGATTTCCAGAGTGGCTCTACCATTTTCCATTCCTACCAACAGTGTGCAGGGGTTCTAATTCCTCTGCATCTTCACCAACACTTTTTTCTGGGTTTTGTTTTTGTTCTATGGTAGCCATCCTGTTGGGTTAAAAAAAAAAAGAATTTTTTATAAGTGGAGTTAATCCTGTTTTCTATCCAAATATTACCCCCATGGTTGCCAGACTCTTTCTTCTTATATTGGTTCATAATTGACCTCCAGAGCAGAGGGCTTCCTCTTACTTGTCAGATGACTCAGAAGTTGCCCTGGCTCACATGTGGTGAAGGGTGCACACTCTCAATTCTCCTCAATTCCCCTCTTTTTCCTCTAGCCAGTAAAAAACAGCCACACAAACCAGGGATGATTCTTGAGGTTTCCATGGACTTTAGACTTTTGGTTTAAGTCCATGAATGTGTTTTCTACTTTAATATTATCTTTCTGTACTTTAGATACTAAATGTTGATTTGCTGTTGTATTTCGAAGGATAATTGCTTAGTTGAAAAGAATTTTGTCTGCATAGGAAAATGAAATGTTTGAATTGTAGAAGATATAAAACATGAGACAAGGAAACTGATACACAGTTGACCCTTGAACACCATGGGTTTAAATTGCATAGATTCACTTACATGCCATTATTTTCTAATAGACAATACCATAGTACTACACGGTCTGTAGTTGGTAGAATCAGCAGATGTGAAAGAATCTTGGATACGGAAAGCAGATTATAAGTAACAGTGGATTAACCCCTGCATTGTGAAAGATCAGCTGTACTTGAGAAAAGTCAGGCCTACCTTCAGTTGTGTAAGGGAAGTAATCAAGTAAATGTAATCAAATAATCAGGTAACATGTGTTACTTAAGGCCAAAGCATGATAATTCTAAAGTGTCAGAATTGGACAGGGAATTTAACATATTCTGTAGTGAAATTATTATTTAATCTTTAGCCATATTTAAGAGTACAGAATTTCTGTAAACTCTGAAGTCAAAGAAATATTTTTTAAAAAAACTTAGGAAAATGTAACCACAAAATTATAAAAAGGGATCTTAGAGGCTATCTAATTTTCCTCCCTTTGCAAGAATCTCATCTCCATCCATCTTCCTGCCAGCCAGATGGTACTTTTACACGCCATGTAAACGCTGCCATTGATGGGCATACAGGTGGTGGATGCCAGTGGTTACAGGCTTGGAGCCTCAGTCAGGCAGACCTGGGTTTGAGCCCCGGCTCTATCATTTACTGGTTCTGAGATCCTTGGCAGGTCATGTCATCTCAGTGAGCTTGAGTTGCCTCATAGTTAATAAAACCTGCTTTATAGGATTGTGGGAGGATTACAGGAGGTGGCGCACCAAGTATTTATTGCCACAGCATTTGCCACATGGAAGACACACCTGTACGTTAGCTCCTGCCCTTCGAGGTGCCACTACTGCTAGTACACATGGATAATCTTTTAGGGCCACCCAGCCCACTGTAGGAAAATAATGAATGCTAGAAAATTAAAAAATTAAGATGAGGTTTATCTTTTCTCCTTTTCAAATTCATGTTTTCAAATCTGTGCTCTGCACCTTTTTCACAGAAAAGTAAAAGGAACTATTTGTCGTCATCATTCAGGAGCTCCATCGTGTCTAACTCTTTGCGACCCCATGGACTGTAGCCTGGCAGGCTCCTCTGTCCATGGAATTTTCTAGGCAAGAATACTGGCGCTGGTTACTATTTCCTACTCCAGGGGGATCTTCCTGACCCAGGAATCAAACCCTAGTCTCCTACAATCTCCTCAGAAATTCTTTACCTCTGAGCCATCAGAGAAGGTAGCTCTGAAAAGGAACTACTCTTAACAATTCCTTGGCTATTTGGAGCATCCTGTAAATTCCTCCTTTCCCCAAGGCAGACATCTCCAAGTTCCTTCTGCAGTTACTCCTATGTCAGCCTTTCCAGACCCTTCCTTCTTACTCTTCACCGAGCCCCCTCGGGTATTGTCTTGAAAATACGTCCCCCAGAAATGAGCCTGGCACGAGTCCCATATGAAGCCCCGTGGAGTGAGGCTGCCTCTCTGGCCTCTCCTTTGCTTCCCTCTCACCCAGCTCACTTTGTTCAGAGCACAGTGGCCTCCTGCCCCTTCCTGCCTCGGAACTTCTCCTCCTCCCCTCCCGGAGCCCTCTTCTCTGACACCTGCCTGCCTCTCCCGCGCTTGCCCAGGTGAGTCCTCTAGCCATCCTGGCTCCCAGGGCTCCCTTTCCCCTCCCAGCTTTATTTTTGTCATTAGCGTTTGCACTGCTTAACACTCTGCGTGTTTGCCGCCTTCACCTGTTTCTATCCCCACGGTAGACCGGAAGCCCGGTGTGCACAGGTATTTTTTGTCTGCTGCGTTCCCTGCTGATGCCCGCAGCCTGGAATGCCCGGCATGGTGTAGGTGGTGGATGAGTGTTTGTGGCCTGACAGCTCAGTGCCAGCGAGGACTGACTTCGCTCTCCTTAGAAGCTGGATCATACGCTGCTGGGAAGGGGTGCTTGGGCACCGGTTCAGTCATGGCTCATCTTTTTTTTTTTTTTCTTTTGAAAAAAAGTCAGGAAAAGATTTAAGTGCACTTGAAGTAGGAAAAATTAGAATCCATGTTCATTGTTCTAAGACTTTGAAAAATTTTCCAGTCGCTTAGATTGCCTAATCAATCTTTTATATAGAATCTTATTTGCTCATAAGGTTTTTGTTTTGCAAAAATCAATATTGGTCATTAAAACAAGAATATGTATTCTTTAAATGTAGCTTAACAGAGCTTTCCAAGTAGTGGGCTTAAGAGTCATGATCTTTTCAACTCTTCGACTGGCTGGTACCCTATACCAGGTGCTTGGTCTCTGCTGGGTGTCAGGAGTTGCAAAACTGGGAAAGCACTGCTTTAAGACACTTAATTCATTATATAAAACAAAGTTGTTTATTTTTAATTGGAGGATAATTGCTTTACAATATTGTGTTCGTTTCTGCCATACGTTAGCATAAATCAGCCATAGGTGCCCCCTGGCTCTTGAACCTCCCCTGCCATCCCACCAATTGTCACAGAGCACAAATTTGAGCTCCCTGTGTCATACAGCAGTGCCATACAGCCGTTCCCACTGGCTATTTATTTTCCTTAAGTCATTATTGACTGGGGGATTTTTTGCAGAAACTGACCCCTGTGGCTGGCGATTTGTTTTGTAAACGAATATTGAACAGTGTCCAGACAGTAAAGTCTGTGTAACAAAAGACATGTTGTAAGTAATACATCTCCGGTCAGTAAGGTGTTAAAATGTTTTCTTCAGATGAAGTTAAAACCTGCTTAGTTGGGATTCCGGTGTATCATCCCACCCCTCCATCCCCAGTGTGAGAACCATGAAAACACTCATCAGAACAGAATAAACCATCAAAATTCTGTGGACTTAGTGGTGTTCAACATGTATGCAGAAAGGTATTTCCAGAGGCAGAGCTGAAGGCATTAGAAACAGGGAGTCAGTGATGGTGGCGTGGCTGTGCAGTGGATTAGTCCTCGGTGCAAAGGACAGAACTGCTCCTACTCGCAGCAAGATGAATGAATCTGAAAAATGTTCTACTGAGCGAAAGAAGCCAGGCACAAGGAGTACGCTGTGCATGATTCCATTTCTTTGAAGTTCAGGAGCAGCAACTCTATTGCCTGAGTTACAGAAATCAGAGCAGTGGTTGCCAGAGCTGGACCTGGGGAGAGCAGGGGGAGTGACTGTAAAGGGGGCAGGGGACCCCAGGGAACAGGCAAAGACAAATGGTCTGTATCTTCATAGGGGTGCTGGTTACATAGGGTGTACGTTTGTGACTGTTCACTGAACTGTACATTTAAAATTGATGTTTTATTTTGTATAAGTAATCTTTCAAAGTTCATTTAAAAAATTAAGAGTCAATAGCATATTTCTTCTGCTATTTATAACTTTTTCTGTTTTCATCAACAGAATTCTCAACTACAGAGCCCTGGAATAACATCTGACAATAAGATCTGTTTAGATTAGGATTTAACTTCTTTGCTTTTAAAAATGATTGTTTGTCTCTGGTGGCATATCTCTAAAACGAGAAATGCATTTCAAGGATACATAAGATATATAAATCTGTGGTGAGTGATTATATAAGAGTAAGCTATTTTTAGGTAGGAGCTTTGCAGCCATGGTGAGACAAGAGTGTGCTTAACAGAATCTCAGATTGGGTTCCTATAGTAGATGGCTAAGAGGGCCTTGCACACTGCACTGTTGGAAAATACCTTATAAGTAAGCATCATTTTGTGTTTGATGCAAATAGAGATTTTTCATATTTGGAATCTAATGCAGAAGTTTGCAAACATCATAAATAGACACATTTAAAGGTATTTTGCTTATTGTGAAATTATGAGATACACAAAAGACATAAAAATTTCTGTAAAGTGTAGGCAAGAATATAAACATCAGAACCTGGCAACTACTGGCAGGAGGTTTTGATTTGTCTTGGTCTGTTCATATTGGCAAATACACGAATACAGTATACAATGCAGTTTAATATCCTTCATTGTCTTCAGTAGTATCGGAATATTTTTCTTTGTCATACATATTCTTTGAGAATATTTAAGAAATGTATTGTTTAAATTCCCATTGTCACTAAGTGAGCGGTCTTTTCACTATGCCCTTGCTAAATATGCTCAGTTTTTTAGCTGTATTGAGGTAAAATTGGTACAATAAATCGCACACATTTAAAATGTAGTTTAGTGAGCTTTGATGCATGTTAACATTGTAAAACCATCATCACTTTCAGAATTAGGAATAATTCTATTACTCACCAAAGTTTATTCCTGCCTTAGTAGTACCTCACCCTCTTTTCCGTTCACAGGCTTTGGTTAGCTTTCCATCACTGATTAACTAGTGCCCAGTAGGCATTTCCTAGAATTTTACATATATGGAATCATACCTTGTGGGCATGGAGGAAGTTCAGCTTCTTTAATTATTTGCAGATCCATCTGTGTTGTTGCTCCTGGCAATAGTCATTCTTTTTCGTTGCTGAGTAGTGTTCCATTTTATGGACGTACCGCAGTGTATTTACCTCTTGGTGGGCATTGAATTGTGTCCACTTGTTGGCTACTGCACGTCTTTTCTGGACATACCCTTTCATGTGTCTTAGGTGAATACCTAGGAGCAAGTAGAATGGCTGGATCATATGGGAAATGCATCTTTGGGGGGGCTTTTTTGAGTTTTTAATTTTTAAAAAGTTACAGCATTTATGTAGCATAAAATTAACCATTTTGAGCATAAGGTTCAGTGGCATTTGGGAATTCACAGTGTTGTGCATCTGTCACTCAAAACATTTTCATCACTTCAAAATAGAACCCTGGGGATGAGGTGAGATGGGGAGAAGAGTGGGAGGGGAGATTCAAGAGGAAAGGGGACGTATGTATACGTACGGCTGATTCATTTGTCCTATGGCAGAAACCAGCACAACATTGTAAAGTAACCATTCTCCAATTAAAACAAAAACCCTGTACCCATTAAGCAGTCACTCCCCGTCCCATCCCCAGTCCTGCCCCCAGCCCATGAAAATGACTAATCAGTGTTTGTCTATGTGGATCCGACAGTTTGGGTTATTTCCTAGAAGTGAAATCATTCAGTATGTGACTTTCGTGTTGCTTCTTTAGCCTGTTTTCGGGCATTGTGTGCACTGTGGTGTGTATCAGGACTTTCTTTTTTATGGTGGAATGGTTTTCCATTGTATGTGTGGAACACATTCATTCATCCATTTATGGATATTTGAGTTGTTTTTACCTTTTGGCTATTGTGAACAGTGTTACTCTGAACATTTTTACGCAAGTATTCGTTTGGACACATTTCAGTTCTTTCGAGTATATACCTAAGAGTTAATTTTCTGGGTCATAGGGTAATTCTGTGTTTAGCTTTTGCAAGGAACCACTGCCTGTTTTCCACAGAATCTGCACCATCTTGCGTTCCCACCAGCAGGGCACAGGGATTCTATTTTTCCACATCTTTGCTAACACTTATTTTCCTGGTGGGTGTAAAATGATAACCTCATTGTTATGGTTTGCATTCTTCTAATGACTAAAGATATTGAGCCTGTTTTCTTATACTTATTGGCCACTTGTATATGTTTGGAGAAAAGTCTGTTCAAGTTCTTTGCTCATTTTAAAATTGTGTTGTTGTGTAAAAACCTGTGGTCAAAATAACTGCTTCATCAGGATATTACGTTTATATATATACACAATTTTTCCATAAAGCATTTTTATTTATTATTGAAAATATATCTTCTTTTTTTCCCTTAAGGGTTCATTAAAAAAAAAACTGATTCTTGTAGTTCATTACTCTTAACATGGTTTAGCCCAGACATGTTCAAAGCAGCTGTAATTTTCTGTAGGTCAAATATCTCACACTAAATTGATTTTCTAAATATCTTCAGCAGTTTTTTCGATCTTACAGCAGTATTTTCTGACAAAGGAATATATCTGAATTTTTCATCACATTATTTTCTGTCTGCTGTTTTTTGTACTTTCAGAATAAGTATTTTCTCAAGTGATACGTAGCTTTTTGTCTTTTCTATTAAAAACCATTGAAAGACTTGCTAAATATTTGATTACATTTAGTGAAGAAATTTAAAGGCTAAAACTTCTGTATATCTTGTGACAAACCTCCTCAGATTTCTTCAGTGATATCTTTACCTGCTGGATGCTCAGATTTTAAGTGGTGAGGAAAATGTCACGACTTCATATGCTGATTAGTTTGTATCTCAAGACATAATGCATGCATACGCGCTCAGTCATGTCTAACTCTTTGCAACCCTATGGACTGTAGCCCACTAGGTTCCTCTGTCCATGGGATTTCCCAGGCAAAAATACTGAGATGAGTGACTATTTCCTTCTTCAGGGCATCTTCCCGACCCAGGGATCGAAAGAAAGAAAGAAAGTGAAGTCGCTCAGTTGTATCCAACTCTTTGGGGCCCCATGGACTGTAGCCCACCGGGCTCCTCCATCCATGGAATTATCCAGGCAAGAGTACTAGAGTGGGTTGCCATTTCCTTCTCCAGGGAATCTTCCTGACCCAGGGATCGAACCCTGGTCTCCCGCAATGCAGGCAGACGCTTTACTGTTTGAGCCACCAGGGAAGCCCAGGGATTGAACTGAGACTCTGACATCTCCTGCATTGGCAGGCAGGTTTTTTACCACTAGTGCCACCAGTAACCCATATGTAGAGGGTGACTTGCACACATCCAGATTTCTAGGTGTGTGTGTGTGTGTGTATATATATCTACATCCGTATTTCATATGGTCTTCTGGAGAACTAGCTTATTGTCATCTGATTATATGTGCTCTGCTTTGTTTTTTAACCAGGGTAGCTGACAAAGAGCTCCCACTGGCAGTAGAAGCCTTTGCTCTGTTCTCCTTGTTCCCTTTGTTACCATCATTAGTATTATCTTCAGTCTGGAGCTCTTTTGGCATGGTCTTGATGCTATGGTTGTATTTTGTGAATTAACAAAAACTAGGTAGCACAGTCCGTAAGTCCTCGTAACCACACTCTCATGAAGTGCAGTGTGCATCATGATACCCTGAAAGCAGGAGCTTCAGTCAGCCTCTGAGTGGGGTCACCACTCTTCCCTGAAGTTACTGGGCATCCTGCACTTGACCCTTGACCGGGTGATCCATGGACCATGTGACGGCACCATTGCCAGTCTGTCTATATTGCATCTGTATATGTAACATATGGTCTAACATTTTTACAAAAGTAAATATAAAAGACTTTATAATATTCGTATGTCTCATGGATAAACACACTCCACTTTGGAGACTGTAAGGGAAAGCCAATAAAGAACCATTGAAAAGCTTAAAAATTATGCTGAGTTTGCATTTTAAATAGGTGTACAGGGCAGGAGTGTGACGCGTCTGTCTTTTTCTCCTTCTAGACCATAAACGATCCAAGGATTAACCAATCTCTTTTTCTCCTTGTATCCCTAGCACTACCTTGAAATATAATAGTATGTGCCCAGCAATTTTTTTTTTTAAACTAAATTGGAATCCTCCTGAATTGGCAATTCTTCTTGTAAGATTAATGAACTTTTTGGCTGCACTGGTTCTTCCTTGCTGTGCATGGGCTTTCCCTAGGTGCCTCGAGCTGGGGCTGCTCTTTAGTTGGGGTGTGCAAGCTTCTCTCTGTGGTGGCTTCTCTTGTTACGGAGCACGGACAGGGGCATGGGCTTTGGGAGTTGCAGCATGTGGACTCGGTAGTTGTGGCTCGCGGACTTAAAGTTGCCTCATAAATGTGGAATCTTCCTGGACCAGGGATCGGACCCGTGTCCCCTGCATTGCAAGGCAGGTTCTTAACCACTGGACTACCAGCGAAGCCCATAAACTGGCAGTGCTTATCCAGAAGCCACATTAGAATACTTCATGGTGCTTTTGAAAAAACACTACATGGCAGTTTCAGGTGCTGGGGGTTGTTCCAAATACCAAATTCCGTTAGGAGGAAGGAAGCAGATAAGCAAGCAGAAAATAGGACTGTGCCCTGCCCTTTGAGGAGACCCAATGGATTCCTTAAATGACTTCCATCTTGGCCAGAACTTAGTCATGTGGCCACAGCTGCCAGAAAGACTGAGCAATAGTCTTTAAGATGGTGTTTGTTTTTGTTCAGCCGCTAAGCCCTGGCTGACTCTTTGTGACCCCATGGACTGCAGCATGCCAGGCTTTCCTGTCCTCCACTATCTCCTGGAGTTTGCTCGGATTGATGTCTGTTGAGTTGGTGATGACATCCAACCATCTCATCCTCTGCTGCCTGCTTCTCCTTTTGCCCTCAATCTTTCCCAGCATCACATTCTTTGCATCAGGTGGCCAAAGAATTGGAGCTTCTGCAACAGTGCTTCTGATGAATATTGAGGGCTGATTTCCTTTAGGATTGACTGACATTGTTAATTGTGTTCCAACATAAAATAAAAATTTTTTAAAAAGATGCAGGGCAGTGAGTTCAGTTAACAAGTTCAGGTTCTTATAAGGAAGAAGAGGAGACTGGATATTGGAAGAAATCATAGTACACAAGACCTCGTTCATTCATTAACTCCTGAGGTGGTAGATCCGGGCTGAACCTGGGCCTTCTGATTAAATACCAAGCCAACTCTCCAGCTGCTCTAGGTACACTCTTCATAATGGAGAATCTGAGCTCCAAGCCAGGTTAGGAACAGAAGAGATCTTAATAAAAAAGAAACCCTTCTCCTGGAGGGTGTGGTTGTAGTCAGGGTCCTAGTCTATGTAACAATCTCACCATTTTATAGTGATGGTGTTCCTGACAGGAGTCAAAGGGATGGTTTTATAACAGGTGCTCTGCTGTGGTCCAGGTAGCTCTGCTTGCCCTCCCTCATCTGTCTGGCCCATCAGTGTAGTAACCTCATCTACCCAGAAACGTGAGACCCTCTGGCAGTCGTGTACGAATGTAAGAGTTGGACCATAAAGAAGACTGAGTGCCGAAGAAGAGTTGGTGCTTTCGAACTGTGGTACTCTAGAAAACTCTTAAGAGTCCCTTGAACTGCAAGGAGATCAAACCAGTCAGTCCTAAAAGCAATCAACCCTTTTATGTTCATTGAAAGGATCAATGCTGAAACTCCAATACTTTGGCCTCCTGATGCAAAGAGCTGACTCATTGGGAAAGACTTTGACACTGGGAAAAATTGAAGGCATAAGGGAAAGGGCAGCAGAGGATGAGATGGTTAGGTGGCATCACCGACCCAATGGACATGAGTTTGAGCAAACTTTGGGAGATGGTGAAGGAAGGGGAAGCCTGGCATGCTGCAGTCTATGGGGTCGCAAAGAGTCAGACATGACTGAGCGACTGAACAACTACTTCTCAGACCCTTGATCGTGGGTTGCTGTCGACAGTGTTATTGGGTGTTTCGGTTATTGGCAACACCGTGGGTTGGAAAGCTTACAGGATTCCAAGTTAAAAGCTCTTGATTTCAGTTTTTTATTCTTCTACTAACCTTTGGCGAGTTACTTAAACTTTATGATCTTCAGTTTATACATATATGCATTCCTCACAGTATTGTTAGGAAGATTTAATGAACTCTAACAGTGTGTAAAAGTGCCTTTTAAACACTAAAATGCTATGCATATACTTTGTCAGTTGTAAACACAGAAACAGCCCTGTGTAAGCAGAACCATTGTTTACACAAATGCTTACGAAGTCCTTTTTTCCCTTTTTTTGGCTCGGTGAACTCTCATACTGAAGTTAAGAATACACAGATTTTAAGAGACATTTTTGCTCAGGGTCCTGCACTTAAATGATTGGTTCTGGAATAAACTGCAAAAAAGAATACTTATTAATACCGGTTAAAGAGATTTTATGATAAAGGTCATTTTGTATGGCATCAGTCCCATCTATTTCTTCTATTACCACACTCCTGAGTTTTCTTCTTTTTAAATTGCTGTTTCAGCACTTAACTGTTGAGCATGTCATAGGCAATCCATTCTGGGCACTTAGGGAATACAGTCATGAGCAGCTATTTAATGGAGAATTTAAGAGACCTGGTTAAAAGAATAGGCCTCTTAGAATTCCAGAACATTTATTGAGTAAGTTGATTTGGAATTTTACCATTTTCATATAGCCACCAATGATTTTTGACATCACACTGAATCTGTTTGCAGTGCATTTGATACATGCAATTACATGGCAGTTTAACATCCTGTTCGATAATATACATGATACATAAAAACCTTTTTTTTTTTCCTCCCTTTTATTGTTTTTGCCATACAATGCCATGATATCACCATGGGTTTACATATGCTCCCCCTCCAAAACCCCCCTCCCTCCTCCCTCTCTCCTCCCTCCCCCCCGGGAAATCTCGATGCACCAGCCCCGAGAATCAATCCTGGGCTGGCAATTGATTAGACATATGATAATTAACATGTTTCAATGCCATTCTCCCATATCATCCCACCCTTGCCCTCATCCACAGAGTCCACGAGTCTATTCTATACACATAAAAACCTTTTAAAATTTTTAACACACTATAATCTAGAATAATTTGGAGATTATATATTGATGTAGTGCTTTTAGGAATGTAATTCTATAGGTGCTAACTTCTGGAATATAAAATGTTCTTAGTTATGGAAATTACTGGTTATTGTAGTTCCTTATGTGACTGTTACGGTATCAACTGACTCAGCTTTGCAATTGAAAGAGAAAATCATTATGAGATCTTAGTTGTACCGAGTTATTTTAAATGCCAGAACTATTGAGCAAGGGAGTGAAGTTCATGTGTATTGAATCTGCTATTGGTGGCATACCATGGAAGTGAATGGTACTTCTGTTTTAGAAGACATTTTTCTTTTTTGCTTCTTTTTTTTTTTTTAAAAAAACAAACATGCAAAACCTCAACTTAGACATATTGTCATTTGTCTAGAGCATTATTCTCCCATTGGTTTTATTTTTATGAGAGGTTATTTTTAAATCATTCTGACAAAAATAACTATCAAATATTCTGGGTTTGTATTGATTCAAGGATCTTAAAGCCCTTGCTTTTAAAACTCCTCATCTTTTTATTACATTGCTCAAGTGACTATTTACTGAGCTCTGTCCTACATGTAGGACTACACAGTTATTGCACAATTCCTCCTGGATTTAAAATGTCTGAAGATAATTTGAGAGTAATGGATTTAACAGATTATCAGCAATTACCAAGCTCCACTGCAGTCATTTTACTTAGAGCTTTATCAGTAAGTCAACAAGCAGATAACACCCTCTCCTTCATTCCCAAGACAGAGCTGAAGGACAGGGAAGTATAGAGGCAGCTCCCAGCAGGGTTTCCTCTCCTGTTGGCTGGAGCCAGGTTGAGGAGCATGGTAATGCCTGTAAGAATGGAGTGAGTGCTAGGAGCAAGCTGTGGTCTGCTATAAGCAAAGGGAAAATGCTGGAGCAGCTTTGTGTTGGGTTGACCAGATTATTAGTGTGAGTGAGGCTCTAGAGGGCCTTGGAGCTGGTCTCCTCCTAAATCTCAGGGTGCGCTTTTCAGTGCTGTGTGTCACACGCATGCTGGGACCTACGGGTTGAAGGCCTCTTTGTTTCCTGTTCAGTGTAGTTCTTACGTGCACCGAGACCAGAGGAACCACTGAAAGAACACTCGGGTACACATACCTACCTGTCTGCATCTGGACATGTGTTGTTCAGTCGTTCAGTCGTGTCCAACTCTTTTACAAGCTCATGGACCATAGCCCACCAGGCTCCTCTGTCTTTGGGATTTCCCAGACCAGAACACTGGAGTGGGTTGCCATTTCCTCCTCCAGGGGGTCTTCCCGACCCAGGGGTCAGACCCTCATCTCCTTCTTTGCTGCTGAACCACTGGGGAAGCCTGCACCTGGACACATACATGCTGCTTTTTCCTCCTCCAACTAAGGATGAGCTGTCCTGTCTTAGCGAAGGCCAGTTGTACATGTGTGGATTAGATCCCATCCTTTTTGGAAAACTCAGAAACACTATTTCAGCAGTTCTCTCCTTTGACTCCTATATCATTAAGTTCCCCTTTGTTGAATCTTTCCCATCGATGTAGAAATATGCCGGCATATATTTCATAATAAAGCCTTAATGACCCTCACCCCCTTCCAGCAATTGCCCCAATTGTCTCCTTTCCTTTCTAACGGAAAGAATGGGCCATACTTGCCCTTTCCAAGTCCCCTCTCATTTCTTCTGAGCTTCTCCCGTGAAGCCTTTGTCTCCAGTGTTCTCTCAGTGCTCTGCTAAACCTGTCCCTGTGAAGGTCACCTCTGACTTCCTCATCATCAGATCCAGAGGGCTTTTCTTAGTCCTCATGCTATTTGATCTGCCATCAGTGTTCGAGATAATCACTTGTTCCCCCTGCTAGTACTTTGTTTAGGCTTCTAGAATTGGCACACACTCCTGAGTTTGCTTCAGTCAACCCCCCACCTTCCACCTTTTTCTTTCCTTTGCTTCCTTTGCTGGTTCTTTCTTGTCTCTCCCATCAGAGGGAAATCTCAGTCCTGAGATTCCTTCCTGTGCCTGTCTCACTTTCTCCCTTAGTGATTCTATCTAGTTTTACAGCTTAAAACATAATCTA
Organism: Antilocapra americana; assembly: GCA_007570785.1. Lineage (NCBI taxonomy): Eukaryota > Metazoa > Chordata > Mammalia > Artiodactyla > Antilocapridae > Antilocapra > Antilocapra americana. The sequence continues at coordinate 29,972,976 of ML662445.1, forward strand.
TTTGTGAAGGACTCTCAGATTGTATCTCCAGCCTGGAATTTGTCCCTGAAGACCTGATTTGATATCTAGTTATCTTCATGACATCTGCGCTTAAATGCCTGATGATACCTCCCACTTACCATGTATGAGTTCCTGCTTGTTCCAAGTCCTTCTTGTCTTCCTGCTTCGGGTCAGGATGACTCTAACTGTGGAGTCATCCTTGACTCTTGTCTCACATCCCGTAGACTTGACTTCAGAATATATGCAGAATCTGACTACTTCTCATCACCTCCGTTGCTATTACCCATCTCTTGCTGGGATTGTCGCAGTAGCTTCTTAGAGATCTTTTTGATTCTAAGCTTGCCCTCCCTTCCAGGTCTCTTATTCAGCTTATCAGTCAAAGAGACTGTGTTAAGATGTAAATCAAATGTTTTGTCCTCTGCTCAAAGCCGTCCAATGGATCCTCGTGTCAGTCAGAGTCAAAGCCAGAGTTTACATGGGTTTAGCAGAACACTGAGAGAACATTGGAGACAAGTCTGTGGGCTTCCCGGGTAGCTCAGCTCGTAAAGGAGCCTCCTGCCATGCAGTAGACCCCGGTTCCATTCCTGGGTCGGGAAGATCCGCTGGAGCAGGGATAGGCTACCCACTCCCATGTTCTTGGGTTTCCCTTGTAGCTCTGATGGTAAAGAATCCACCTGCAGTGCAGGAGACCTGGGTTCGATCCCTGGGTTGGGAAGTTCCCCTGGAGAAGGGATAGGCTACCCACTACAGTATTCTGGCCTGGAGAATCCCCATGGACAGAGCTACAGTCCATGGGGTCACAAAGGGTCGGACACGACTGAGCGACGCAGCGCACAGCACAGCAGGCTCTGCAGCCCCCCTCCCCATCCACACCTTCCTTCATGGCCTCCCTCATCTGAATTTCCTCCCATCAGACAAATCTGGTTGGCCACTGAAGCATCTTTATTTTTATATGTCTTTCTTAGTAATAGGAGAACTTGGTGGCGGTGAGGTGGGGGGACAGGGAAGGGCTTGAGAGACATAAGAAAATGTGTGCAGCTGGAGAGGCATCGGTGAGCGGTATAGAAGCAGGGCCTGAGAGTCGATGGAAACCCTAAAATCTAATGTGTGCAAGGGCACTTTGTATATCAGTAAAGCAAAGCACGTGCCTGCCATCCAGTCTTGAAGATATGTTTCCATACTTGATCATGCCTGGGGCATGAGATCAAATCTTATTTTTCCTGGACTGAGAGCATGATTCAGCCTAGCTATGAGCCTGGAATAACGTCTGCATGCATTCACATGAGAGCTCTGTGCCTCCCACCTCCAGCAATGCTGTCATCTTCTGCAAGCAGAAGAGCCTTTGTTGTCATTCAGTTAAGTCATGTCCGACTTGTGACCCCACGGACTGTATAGCCCACCAGGCTCCTCTGTCCGTGGAATTTCCCAGGCAATAATATTGGAGTGAATTGCCATTTCCTACTCGAGGGGATTCCTGTCCCAGACATCAAACCTGTGTCTTCTGCATTGGCAGGTGGGTTTTGTTTTGTTTTGTTTTTTAAACCACTGAGCCTCCAGTGAAGCCCAGCAGAGCCCTTACCCAGCTGTCAAGGACCAGACCCACTTTTCAACAGCAGTGTGGCAACAGCAGAAAAAAGTCAGCATATCATCAGTCCTCTAACCACAGAAATAAGTGTTAATGTAATTCCTTATCTAAGAGGTAAGATTAGATGTTTTTGGATTTAAGATGTATTTCAGTCTGAAGCCAGTATGTTCTGTTTATAGCCATACATCCAGTAATAAGAAATGAGAAGGACTGATGCTGTTAACTGACTGGAGTGTAGCCGGTTGAAAGAGCTTTACTAGATTGATCATCAGGGCCAGAATGTCACCTAACCTGTAACTGGATAATTGGACACAGTGTTCTCTGAATACTAATCATTTACTCCTGCTTAGTGGGATGTCTTTGCCAGATTTAATCATTGCCTCTGCCTGACTTAACCTCTTGGAAACATAGGTAAATAGCAGAGTGCTTTATAGAAGGAGAAGGTTGATAAAACATATATTCACTGGCTAGCACCAGGCTTTTTAAGACTCTGAATTCTTTTGTTGGCATCCATTCACTGATGGAATGAAGAACACTTTGGAAGTATTCCTTGTGAATTTCTTCTGCCAGCATGAAATTGAGTAAGATGAAAGGGGGATTGTGTTAAAGTGATTTGGGGAGATTATTGGAAAGGCTTGAATGCATTAGTCTGAAGGGGCTATAGACACAGAGCACTATGTCTATTAATAGTTAATGTATAACTATTAAATGTGTGATGAATCAGCCCTTAAATGTTTTCTAATAAAAAGTTTGACATTTACGTTTACTTGGTTTTATGTTGATTTCTGTTGTGGCTAAGTGGCTGAGGGCATGAATTTTATGTGAATTTGAAAAAGAAGATGTCATCCATATGCTAGAAATGGTCTAATTATAAGCACATGTTGAGTTTTGCTAATTTTGTGAAAAAAAAGTCCTTTGAACAATAACAGGGTAGTTATCATCTGAGTCATCCGTGTGCGTACATGGATACACAGGAAAGTGAAGAGCAGTGCTTAGAACTGCAGAGAGGGACTGCCTGAAGGTACTGTTTTTCTCACACCATAGTTGCTAAACTAGCAAATGAGAAATTGGAGGAGTTTATGAAGTTACACTCTGCATAACTTGATGAGTAGTTTACACTCTTTCCAGTGCAGGTATCCCCCCAGTGTTTCTGAAATACGAGGTGATAGCGGATTTAGAATTGAATTGTTCCAGCTGACTGATCTGATTGACCAAAAAGCATCCATGCCAGTGAAGTATGTTCTTAGGTGCTTCCTTGCAGCTCTTCACGGGTGCAGTTTCTATGCTACACAGACCTGCTCTCTCGGCTGCATCACTTTTCTGGATGGGGAAGTATTGCCATTCAGCAGGAAGTTTGAGAGTAACCTGCCTTCAGTATCGCAGATCCTATTAGGCTTGAAACTAATACATAGGTCCTCAGATCAGCTGACAGATAACAGCGAGGTGAGAACCAGTCTGTGGTCAGAGCCTCCTCTCGTCCTTTTGTTTCCATCCCTTTCCCTCCTTTTCTGAAGACTATCTTCTCTGAGAACAGATGTTGAGGCAGCAAAATACAGGGATGCTTGCTTTTCATGGATAAAAGATCAGGATTTCGAGTACAATCTTGTTGGGAGAACTTGATATTTTGGAGGCTTAATCATTTATTTTGCCCCTTTTCTGAAATCCAGGGATTGAATTTAGGTATTTAAACATAACATAATTTTTTTTAAAGCAGTGAAACCAATTTTTTTTCAGTAACCATAGTAGTTCCCCACTTTATCCTTGGGCGAGGGTGTGATCCAGGACCCCCAGGGGATGCCTGCAACTATGGATTTACCCAACCATATATGTATCTACTGCTTTTTCCTATACATGTGATTACATACATAATCATATACCTGTGATTCAGTTTAACTTATAAAGTGGGCACCATAAGAGATTAACAATAAAATTAATAAAATAGAACTTACATATTTTTTACCCAGAAGAGGTAACTTAGTTGATTCTTAGGTAGAACAGTACAGTGTCAACAGCACATTTGCATTTTGATACTTGAGCAGCTAAAAAAAACCAAAGCTTAATGAAAGAGGAGTGGATGGGGTGAAAGAATTTGAATCTGCAATGGCGTTTTTTGGAATCTGCAGCAGTGCTGATGTTTTTGTGTCTAAAGAAAGGTTCGTTTTCGATGTTATGAATTTTGTAGTTCTTGTTTATATATAAATGAATTGTTTGACTGGTCAAGTGGAGGAAAAACAGCTTTTTTTTTTTTTAAAGGTTGATTTCAGCTATACCAAGAGTATTTCCTCCTTGGATATAAAATTTTAGATTATAGGAACATTTGCAAGTATTTTTCAGTTTCTTAAAAATTAATTATATACCTATTTAATTTTTCTTGTTTTCTGGGTCTTCTCTGCACATTATTGCTTACCATTTATTGCTGTTTATATTTCATTATTGTAATTCTAATAATAAGCATGTTCCTATACTGATAATAAATACTAAGGTACCCGAGGACTGGAGTTGTTCCCCAAATAATGAGGGTTTAATTCTGTTTTTATTACACACTTAGCATTTTCTGGTAGGGCTGTATTTTAAGTCATATCCGGGATTCTTGGAGCACTGTCCCTATACGTGTAACTGTGGAGTCAGAATGTGGAGGAAGATGCTGTGTCTTTGGGGACCACAGGAAGGAGACTGAGAAGGGAGGCCAGGAAGTGGGAGGCGAGTTCTGCAGAGCGCAGCTGGGAGCCGTGGGGTGAGATCACCAGGGTGAAGACCCAGGGGCAGATGTTTCGACTGGAGAGGATTTCGGAGGTCACCCCATCTCATGCTTCTCGAACATGAACAGCCCTTGGCTTTGGGCCTGGAGGGAAAAGTCCAAGAGGCTCCCTATCTGGACCCAGCGTCCTCTTATGCAGTACTGCTTCCTGAAACATCTGATTTCATGTGTTGAGATTTGAGAAATAGGTTGTGCTGTTGAATTTTTTTCTTTTTTTTGAAGACCACTGAGTTGAAGCCACCGATGAGACTCTTCCATGGCATTAGAGTCTTGATTTTATAGGTGAAGAAATGGGCACAAGAAACATCTGAGATTAGGTGGATCCCAGCTCTTCCAACTCCTGTCTAAAGAGCCACATGGGCCCTAGAAGTTGAAGGAGTTGATGGAGTAGCTGTGATTTTCAGAGTTCTGATAGAAGAGTGGATGAAACTGTTTGCGCCAAATCTGGTACCTGCTATTTTATATGAGAATTAGACTACTTAAATTTTAGAAGGCTTTAGTTAGCTTCAAATTCAGAAGCTCTTGAATTAGATAGGAAGAACAGATTATATCACCAAAGGAGTAAGACTTTGCCTTCTCTATAATCTTTTACTTATTTTTGTTCACTAAGCTCAAGGTGGAATATGGAACCAGAATCAAAATCTGAATTGGAAAATGGTAATTAAAACGTCATTACCTCGCCTCTTGTTTCTCTTTGATATACCAACTGTTTTGAAAATAAACTAGAGGATTATGTCTTAAGCTTTGATGTGGTTCACAGTTTAATATTTACAACAGTTCTGATTCTTTATTTTGTTAAAAAACTGGCTTAATTTGGTTAATGTTGAATGAAATACTCTGTTTAAAAAAAAAACTTTATATGATTTTCAAATTGACTAATGTCCTTTTCCTAGGGTCCTGATCACTTGGGCTGAATTTGTTTGCTGTTTCTTAATCTATTTGCATTGGTTGAAGCTGTTGTGAAAAAAAGCCCCACGGGAAGAACGAAATTAGCTTAGTAATTTTGCTCATCCAGCCGTGCATATGTCGCGACACTGTTTTCATGCCTGATGTTGCAATTGAACCGGATCTAAAGCGAGTAATTTTCACGTCCTTTTGAGTAAGTCTGTCTCTCCTGTCACTCTGAAGTCTTTTTTGTATTATCTGTTTTCTTCTAGGTGAGGAATTTTAAATTGGAACAGGAACAAGAAAAAAACAAAATTTTATCAGAAGCGCTGGCGACTCTAGCCACTGAACATCACGAATTAGAGCAGTCTCTGGTTAAAGGTTCCCCGCCTCTGAGCATCTTTAGTGAGGACGAGTTCTATGATGCACTGTCAGGTAATTCTAGAACCCTGCCATCTGTGTCTTTGGTAATTCACAGTTGACCACCTAAATGTCGTCCTCGCGTAGATGTCACCTTGAGTTCCCTGGAGCAAACAGATGGAAACGTATTGCTACAGCTCCCCAGTGACCTACTTTTTGTGTGATGTTATTAAGGCAGGAGCCCGAAAGTTTGAAATGAAAGTCCTCACTGAGTCTGCCTTTGTTGACAACCTGTGATCTGCTAGGGCCAGAGGGCTGTGAATCTGGTTTTATTTGCTGACTGTTAAATACCTCCTGGTACAAGGTGCTATTACCTGGTAAAGGACAGAGAGGTGGATGGTTTATATCCTCAGAGAGGTCTAAGAGTAAAGGACACAGATAAGGAAGAATTGGTTACAATGTGGTATGCTGTTGTGCTGAAGGAGAGGTCAGGCCACGGTGTACCCAGAACAGAGAAAAGGAAGAACTTAGCTTGTCCTCGAGGTGCAGGCCTCAGAGCAACACAGCACGCTGGCAGCGGGCAGGGGCTTCAGAGCCAGATCCTCGGAATTGAAATCCAGCCTGTGACACTGGTGTGAGCTGTGTGACCTTGGGCAAGTCCCAAGACCTCTCTGGTTCTCAGCTTTTACATGTTTAAAATGGGGATAATTACAGGTTCTATTTCAGTGGGTCGAGACGGGATTAAATGAGTTCATATGCTCAGTAGTGCCTGACAGGTACCAGGTATTCAAAAAATGGGCAATATATGTGGAGGGGTGAGAATGACTTTTAAGAGGAGGTACTGCTGAGTAGTTTTGACATTTTATGAATTTCCTTTAGAATTTGAGGTGGATGTGGGCAGAGTCGTGGAAGGAATCATGGAGGGGATGGCTGGAGATGATTGAGACCGAGAACAATTCTTTTATGTGAGGAAATTAAGTGCGTATTTAGTAGATGAACATGTACAATTGCGGGGTCTCACAGAACTTGACCACGGAAGCAGGCGATCTCGTGATATGGAGTTAAAGGGTCACATTCATAGCAGGAAACTAAAGGAAACGCAGTGAGAGGTCACAGAAATGAGAACTACAGAAAGTTTGGTTAAGGAAGTTAAAGTGGTGTGATGGTACAGGACAGGGAAAGTGATGCTGGCGGCCTTAACAGAGAAGAGGTTCCTTACAGACAATCAGCAGAGCACACAGGAGCATAAATTTTAGAGGTGTGACGCGATCAAAAGATGGGGGAAAGCTAATTCTAACAGCCAGATTGGGGAATAGTTAGAGAAAGGATTGTAACAACTATGTTGATGGCAATTAGATGGGGTGTTTGTGAAAATAGTGATTCAAATTGGGAAGAGAAAGTAGAAATCAGATTGGAAAGCAGTGGAATGAGTGGCAGGGTTAAAGGAGGCTTTTAGCCTGACTAGGGGAAGAGGGGATAGGGCACTCGGGCTGCTGACATGTCTTCCCGTCTGACCTCTGCCACATCCTGTCCCTTTATCCCCTGTATGCCTTCTGTTCGGACATCCAGAAAGAAATGTGAATGTAAAAGAACCTAGATGCTTCAGCTGCTTATCATTGATAATCTTTTCTTTTAATATGTATATATTTTACTTGAAATATAGTTGACTTACAGTGTTTCACTTGCACAGTGAAGTGATTCAGTTACACGTATACACATATATTATTTTTGAAATTATTTTCCTGTGGTTTATTACAAGATACTGTAGTTCCCTGTGCTGTGTAGTAAACCTTTGTTGCTTGTTGCATTCATCACTGATGTCTTTTAAAAAAAATAATAATTTTTAAGAAAACACTTGTTATAAACAGTTCAAGAGAGAGGTACTTATAGTGCCCAGTGAAATTTTCCCTTCATCTCTCATCCTGATTGTGCACTTGCTCAGGGGTTCTTGTTAAGAGCTTGATAGATTCTCTTGCAGACCTTTTTAAAGCAGTCCCATGTATATATGCCCGTGTAACTGTATTGTTTTTTTTTAAATTGTGAGTGGAAGTAGCTGTGTAATTGTCCTGGGTCTGCTTTTCATGTCACAGTGTATCTTGGAAATATACACAGTATATTTCCCACCAGTACTACAACTCTAGCTCATTCTTGTTGAAGATCCCATGGAAGTCAGTGATGTGGTAGAGCAGAATTTTCTGTCATTCTCTGCTGGATAGACACTTAGGGGCTACTGTTATCTTTCTGCTTCTCAGGTGTATTTTAGCATTCATTTCCATAGTTGTCTCCTTGAGGAGAAGGAGATGAAAAGAACTACAGTCCCTCGGTCAGGATTGGAAAATGAATTTCCTCTCAAGGGCCAGTTCAGATCTGTTTGCAGTACCTGCCTCTTGATGGGCTGCTGTGTTGAGAAGGATCCCGGCGCGGAGTCAGTGCTGCGTGGAGCCAGCGCGTTCCACGTGGCTGGAGGAGGTGAGGGAGAGGGACTGGGGCCCTGAGTGACTGACAGGTCCCTGCCCTGAGTGACCCACGGAGTTTTATTACGTTTAGCTGAACTTTGTAGCCTTTCTCGGGTCCCTCCTCCTACTTCCTGCCGCAAATCTTGGGAATCCTTAGGTGCAGTGTAGAACTGTTTTAGAATTACGAGTCGCTGGGCAGGGTTGAAGTCTTGCCCTGCTGGTGACCTAGCCACGTAATTCACCGAGATCATAAACACCATCATTTGGGAATGACTTCATCTGCTCTCTGTAATCTACACATTAACCTTCATTCCCATTTCCTGTTTCTCTTCTGTCACAAACGAAGTGTTCCCTTTTAATTAAGGCCATTTCCTCCTGATTCGTTATGGTACCCATCTCCTTGTGCCTCCTCCAGAACTTTGGCTTAGTTATTACTTTTTTCACATATAGTTTCTTTTTCTTTTTTTTCTTCAAATTTTATTGAAAGAATTTGACATAACAGCTGTACATTAAGGTGTACAGCATAATGATGGGGCTTAAATCATGAAATGATTATCACAAGTGTAGGGAACATCCATCATTTCATAAGGTACAAAATTAAAGAGATAGAAAAAAATGTTTTTCCTTGTGATGAGACTTCTAAGGATTTACTGTTAACTTCATGTATAACATACAGTGGTGTTGATTATATTTATCCTGATCTGTGTCACATCCTTAGTACTTAGTTATCTTATAACCAGAAGTTTGTACCTCTTGAACCTAGTTTCATCTATTCTCCCTCCCCTTTCTCTGCACCTCCAGTATTCAAAAAATCTCATCTTTTTCTGTGGGTTTATTTGCTTATTTGCTCTTGAAGTATAACTGACCTATAACACTGTTAGTTCCTGTGGATGCCCTTCCCTGCTATTTGGGCTTCCCTGGTGGCTCTGACAGTAAAGAATATGCCCACAGTGTGGGAGACCCAGGTTCGATCCGTGGGTTAGGAAGGTCCCCTGGAGAAAGGAATGGCAACCCACTCCAGTATTCTTGCCTGGGAAATCCCATGGACAGAGGATGGGCAGTCTACTCTCCTTGGAGTCGCAAAGAGTTGGACACGACTGAGCGACTAACACTTACTTACACAACATAGTGATTCGATATTTCTGCACATTTTTTAATGGTCAGCTTAAGTCTAGACATGTGAAAGTTTGTACCTCTTCATCTCCTTCACCTGTTTCTTTCAATACCACATCATCTTAAATACTAACTTAGAATTCCTATAATAGTTTCCCATTGCTGCCAGAAGAAATTACCATACATGTAGTGGCTTAAATAATGCAGTTATTTTCTCAGCTCTGGAAGTCAGAAGTCCTGTAATCAAGGTGTTGGCAGGTCTGTGTTCCCCTGGAGGCTGTAGAGAGAATCTGCCTCGTTGCGTTCCCAGCTCATAGAGGCCACCTGCACTCCTTGGCATGAGGCCCCATCCTCCCATCCTCAAAGCCAGCAGGTTGACTCCTTCCAGTCTCTCTGACCTTCTTCCCTCCCTTTTTATAGAGACCAGAGCAATCACAGTGGACCCATCTAAATAATACAGGGCAGCCTCCCCAAGTTAAGGTCCTTAACTCCGTCACACCTGCAGAGTCCTTTTAAAATGGAAGGTGACCCATCCACGGGTTCCAGAGCCTAGGAGGGACAGTTGTTCTGACTACCACAGTTCCGGAATTAATTTCTCCAGCCCTGACCTCTTGTGAGATACATATATACTCAGTTGTTAGCTGGACATATAAAAGATGGATTCTTGATATTCCTCCTAGGTCCTTTTCCTCCTGGAATTTGCTTAATTTTAGTAAATGGTGCCTCTTTCATCTCCTAAAGCTGGATATCTGGGCGATTCATGGCATTCACATGCCCCCTCCATGAAACACTGGCTGGGGCCCATCCCTTCTGTCCTTCCGTCATCCCTTGAATCCATCTGTGTTCTGTTACTGCAAGGTGATCGTTAAAGGTGTGGGTGCTGCTGCTGGAAGACTGTTGATAAATGGTGGTTCTACCAATTCCTGTAGCCTTTGGAAAATGACTTCACTTTCCTGTGCTTCATTTCTTCCTCTGCAAGTGGGTCCCAGAATTACCAGGGGGAATAAACAACGCACATTTGTACTGTAATCGGCGCCTGGCACACTGAAGGGCTGCCCAGCGTTCACACACAGCAGCATCACCTGCACTGCACCTGCTCTCGTCCAGCCTCGTAAGTTGTGGCCGCGCTTCCTGCCTTGCCCTCTTGACTTTGACTCCATACATACCATCCACATGATGCTTTACAGACAGTCACGGCATCACATTCCCCTGCCCAAAATCCTTCAGTACCTCTTCGCTGCACCTGGAATAAAATCCAGACTCCCTAACGGGCCTTCCAGGCTCCTGACATGACCCCCACCCTGCCCGTCCCTGGTTCGTTCCAGCCACACCTGGCATCTTCCGTCCTCACCACACAGCCGTGACAGAGGCTGTTGGGTGGGAGGCAAACGAGAGCAGGAACAAGTATACAAACCTGCATTTTATGTAATTTCTGAATCAGAATAATAGATTAAGTCAAGCCTACCTTAATGTTTAAAAGAAATGAGAAAAAGGCATTTAAAACTACTCTTAAAATACTTCTAAATAATTTTCAGTAAATGCTTAGTCTGCTTTTTAAAAAAAGTCAGTTATAACTTGTTACTTCCTTTAAAATTAAATCCATGTGACTTCCTGTTTTCCCTTTAAATTTTTTCAGATAAGCAGGGTCAGTGAAAATGTAATACAGTAGGTGAGACAAACCTTGATATAAGCCTACAGTGTAGTGTATTTTTTCCAACCCCATATGGGTCTTTTAATTAGTTAAATTTTTTTCCAGTATGTTCAGTGACAAAGATTTCATCAGATCCCATATAGCAAACATTCTTTCTCACAATTGGGTTGAATTCCATTCTATAACAGATGAGAAGGCATTAAACCTGATGAAGCATCACTTCCTGTCTTCATTACCTGTCTGTCTGAAGGAATGAAATGGTTATGTTGAGTGAAATTTCTGATATTGCTACCTGTAAGTGAACTCTTCCTGGGAAGGGGTGTAAACATTCATACGTATTAAAACAAAGGGTTTAATGAGAAACTAGAGACTGACGAGTTCCGTAGAAAAATTCTAATCTGCCAGCAAGTAAAATACAGAAATTATAATATGTAGTAGGTTCCACTTAGGGAAGAATGAAGCAGCTCCTTCTACATGCTCCTGCCGTCTTTCTGCTCTTTCCATTTCACCCTCTTCTACCAAAACTCTCACGTGTCTCTAAATGATCAGAGTCTCCTCTTCTGGGTAGCTTTTCCCACCCCCTCAGGCACAGTTAGTGGTTTCATCTTTTGTGTTCCTTAAGCTTACATCTCTTTCAAGGCCCTTTGGTTGTATTGTGTCTGTCGTGTGCTCAGTCGCTTCAGTCGTGTCTGACTCTTTGCAACCCCGTGGACCACAGCCCTCCAGGCTCCTCTGTCCTTGGGATTCTCCAGGCAGGCATATGGGATTGGGTTGCCAGGCCCTCCTCCAGGGGATCTTCCCAACCCAGGGATCAAACCCGAGTCTCTAATGGCTCCTGCATTGGCAGGCAGGTTCTTTACCACTAGCACCATCTGGGAAGCCCATATGATGGTAGAGACCCTGTCTATTTATATTCCTGAAGTACTTAGCATAGACTTAAGTTGCTCTCTAAACGTTTATTGAATGCAGGTTGTTGAACGAATGTCATTTGATATTTCTGTGCTCCCTAAAAATATATTGGTTTTCGATTAAGAGCACAAAAGAATCCATAACACTTGCTGATTTCATGTGGCCTGCATGTTCCACTTTGGATACTGTGTGGAACAGGAGGGGTGGGTGACAGAGGGAGTGAACTGGGATGAGATGTTATTTAAAAGGTAAAATCTGTTCTCCAGAAATTTACCATCATGTGGGAGCTAAGAGACTGGCTGTCAGAGAGAGGAGTGAATGAAAAAGTAGCTAAGGGGGAGAAAATTAAAGGTGCTTGACCTGATGAACCTCCAGTGATTTCCTAAGGCATTATTTTTGAAAAGTTTCTTAACCAGTTAATAACTTCATGGCTCTTTGTTCTTTAGTACTGGTCTGAGATAGAAGTTGCACAGAAATTTCTGCCTTTTGAATTTTAAAACTTCAAAATTTATTGTTTTTCTTACTGTCTGTTCACTTTCCTTTTTAGAAACATGTTGAGATCAGTTGTGCAAAAAAAGGCTTTCTTGCTCGGTTTTTCTCTTAATGCTATTTTGGTCAAAATGCGCATGAATAATGCATCCCAATGCTATAGTGTAGATTGGCAAAGCCAGTGGAAAGTCAGGTTATGAAATTGAAGCCTGCTTTAGCGTGTCTCAGCGGTTGCCGCGGTGGGTGCTCATGTCTTTTTAAAATCAGAGCTTTAAGAGTGCATAGTGGTAATATAATGGCTTTGATTTTGTCTGGAGGAGAGTAACAGAGGAAGTTATGACCCATGTGAGATAACGTTTAATCCAACAACTGCAACTGGCAACAGCTGAGAAAAGGAATGACATCTGCTGAGAGTTTCACATAGAAGATGCAGGGTTTGACCAGAGTCATCAGAAGGGTTGGCAGGAAGGCTGATAGATACCATGTGCTCTGTTCTTCATGTTCGTAGGCCCATTGTCCTCTCCTGCATTTTGGTTTTCGGTTTATTTGCACTTATTCAGGTTTATTTTGGCTCTTCCTGGTCTTCCTTGCTGAGTGTGTTCTTTCTCTAGTTGTGGCGAGCCAGGGCTGCTCTTCACCGCGGTGCCTTTTCTTGCTGTAGAGCACAGGCTTTAGTATTTATGGGGCATGGGCTTAGTTGCTCTGTGGCACGTGGGATCCTCCTGGACCACAGATCAAACCCGTGTCTAACTGCATTGGCAGGCAGGTTCTTATCCACTGTACCACCAGGGAAGTCCTGTGGTTTGGTTCTGAAATACCTGGGCCATTTCTGTGAGTCTTTACTGTGGTCTGGACCTGCCCAGGACTTGAAGAGCTTACTCCCTTCTGTATTCCTAGCACTTTTTTCTCTTGTCCTTATTTATTTATTTATTTTTGGATGATTAGCCATCCTTCCTTGTTCTTGCCCTGTTTCTTGTTATATAACTTTTTGTGCATTCCCCTTGAGGACAGAGATCTTATCATGTGAACTTGTATATTTCCTCTGTTGCCCAGGACAAAACACATTTGTTGGTTGGTGTAATGCGTGGCAAATTGAGTACCACAGATTGTGACTGTTATTAAACACCTTTTGTATGTAATGTGGTACAACACTCTGGGAAAAATCTTAAATAGTGCTAGGGCCTCTTAATCTCACTTTATGCTTATAGCATTAAAAATTGTCCAGCAGCTTTCTCATAATGTGTGGTAAACACTGGTGAATGTAATTTACCCTTTGTGTGTGTGTGCATGCTCAGTCATGTCTGACTCTTTGCAACCCTATGGACTATAGCCTGTCAGGCTCCTCTGTCCGTGGAATTCTCGAGGCAAGAATACTGGAGTGGGTTGCCATTGCCTACTCCAGAGAATCTTACCCACCCAGGGATTGAACCCAAGTCTCCTGCATTGGTAGGCGGAGTCTACCCCTGAGCCACCTGGGAAGCCCCAGTTTGTCCTTTAGGTTTGAGGTTAATCTTAGGGGAGACTAATGTCTCCATCAAATGCTCCCTGTAAAACCATGTGTGTTTTGTACTGTCCTTCGCATTGAGAGGTTGTCCTTAACCAGATGCCCTTACCCAATGCCCACTGTGTGCTGAGCTTTGCCAGGTGCTGTGCTACCAAGGGAAAGAAGATCCAGTCCCTGAATTGGGGTTTATAATCCGTGTAGGGGAGGAGATGAGTGGAAAGATGGGCAAAACATGATATGAAAAAGGTCTTTGCCTCCAGCCCACCGCGGCTGCTCACTCCCGAAATCAGCTCCTCGACTTTGCCTTTTTCCATAACTGTGTCTACGCCTTCATCTCGGTCTTACCCATCCCATAGTCTGACCTCTGTCTCCTTTCAGCCCATTCTCTTAAAAAGCCCGATCGCAACATTTCTTTGACCAAACCCAGCGCCTTCTCCATGTTTTCACTGCTGCTCCCTCCACGTGTGTCCTCAGTCCCTCTTTTCCAGGCTCAGATCCCATGGGCTGTTGTCTGCTCCCTCTCTGGCCCTTCCCTCCCTGCCCTGTGCTCCCCCAGCTCATCCCTCCCCACCTTCCACACCCATCCTCAAGTGACTGGCCATGCTGGCCACTCTTGCTTGAGACCCACGGCTGTTAATATCTGTTGTGCTCTCTGGCTGCCCATTTCTCTGGTCCATTCCTTTTGCTTTGCTTGTCTCATCCTCTTCTCATTTAAAATCACTATGAATAATACCTTCTGCTCCATCCTGCTCCATCTGAGGACATGGTTTATGTCACTGAGAAACTCCTCATGTTTCCACAACCAAAGCCGCCCACACACCTGGACGTGTTTGTGTGTGGACATACTCTGCTTTCTCTCCTTTACACGGATGAACGTTGTGCCCCTAACAGATGCCAGCCCTCCTGTGTGCTTGGGGTCCTAGCACTTCAACCTCCATCAGGATATTAGTACAGCTCCTTCTCTCTCTCAGGTAATCAGTTATTCCTGGTCCCCATCAGCTGTCTAAGCTTTCAAAAATGCTGTATCCTATACAAATACCTTTGACCTGCATCACTTTCCTCTTCAAGCATTCTCTCTTGAACAGCCTCTATTTATGTTTGTTCTCCTGATTTCCCAGCAGCCCAGGTCACCGCTGTCAAATGCTCAGCTGCCTAGCTGCATGGTCCTGTCTCAGTCTGCATCCTTGTTGACCTCTTGCCAGCACTTCAAGTTGCTGATGCCCCCTTCCTTCGTGGAATGCTCTCTTTACTTGGTTTCCAGAATACCACTCTCATTTGATTTTATTTCTGTTTCTTTCGCTAGTGTTCTTGCATCCCTCTCACTTTTGGTAGCCGAGTGTCTTAGAGTGCAGTCATTCTTTGCTTTTCTGCATTTACCCTCAAGATCAGAGGTCCCCAATCACCTGGTCACAGACCAGTATTGGTCTGTGGCCTGTTAGAAACCAGACCACACACCAGGAGGTGAGTGATGGGCTAATGAGTGAAGGTTCATTTGTATTTACAGCCGCTCCCCATTGCTTGCATGACCGCTTGAGATTGCAAAAGATGGTGGCCTTAAAAATATGTTTGAGACAACTTCAGATCTCCGTGCATTCTGAATTAAAGTCAAGGCGGAATATCTTAAGACTGCTACCAAAGCGCTGAAAAAAGCCTGCTTCCATTTCCAGCATTCTCTCTTTGTGAAGCAAGGTTTTCTGCAGTGTTAGCAATGCAAAAGTTCACGCGGTAGACCAGACATAAGCAGTGCACTTCGGGTGTCACTGTCTCCCATCACCCCTGATCTAGTTGCAGGAAAACAAGCTCAGGACTCCCACTGATTCTGCATTATGGTGAGTTGTATAATTATTTCATTATATATGCCAGTTTAATAATGATAGAAATAAAGTGCACGATAAATGTAATGTGCTTGAATTGTCCCCAAACCATCCCCCACCATCCAGTCTGTGGAAAAATTGTCTTCCACAAAACCGTTCCCTGGTGCCAAAAAGGTTGGGCACTGCTGTTCTAGTGCCCTTGTGCTCAGAGTGTGGTCTGAGTAGCATTAGCTTCACATGGGAGCTTGTCGGAATTGCAGAACCAGAGGTCCCAACTCAGACTTCATGAGTAAGAATTGGCAGTTTTCTTCAAATCTGTAGGGGATCATCCAAACATTAAAGCTTGAACAGCTTGCCTTGCATGGCATCACCTTGTCCCACACCTGTGAATATTGCCCAAATTCTGGTAAATCCGCCAGTTTGTGTCTGTAGACTCAGTCTTGTCTCTGAATTTTAGACTCCTGTCTAATTATCTACTTGGCACATTCACTTAAGTGAGATCTCCTAAGTGTCTTAAAATGTCCAGAAGAGAATTCTTCACTACTGCTCACAAGCCTGCCCCTCCTGCATGTTTTGGTGAAGGATGCAACTTTACAGTTGCTTCAGCTGAGATTGAGAACCTCTGAATTATCTGTCATGGACTGTGGGTTGTTTTGTATTGTTTTTTTTTTAATTGTTGTTCTTTGATTTCTTATTTTTCAAGGGAGTTGGGGGAAAGGCCTTGTATTCACGTTCAGTCCATCAACACATTCTGTCAGCTCTTTCTACCACATTTAGCAGAATCTAACCCCTTATCATCATTCCACTCCCAGACCCCTGTCATCTCTCGCCTGGATTGTGACAGGGGCTTTCTGATTGGTCTCTCTGCTTGCATCCTCGTCTCCAGCAATATTTCAAGCACAGTGTTCAGAGTAATTGTTTCCAAACGTGAGTCTCTTCAGGTCAGTTCCCTGCACGGGACTCTCTAATGGCTTTGCTTCTGGCTGGTATGAAAGCCAGAAGCCCTCCATCCGGCTGCCTGCCACCTTCTGAGATCTGCCCTGTCCTCCTCATTCCCTTCCTTCCATCACTGATCTCAGCAGCAGTCCCTGCTCCTGCCAGGTGTGTCCCCCCAGGCCTTCGCTTCCCCTCACCTGGAGCTCTCTCATCCCAAATATCTGCAGGGCTTACCCCTCCACTCCGTTCCTTTTTCTGCTCAGAAAGACCTTCACTGTATCATTTTTTCTCCTTTTTCTCTTGCCTTAAAAAAAAAAAAAATCCTTCACACATATTGTTCTTTCGTTCCTGGACTCCTGCAAGTAGAGTGTAAGCTCTTCCATGAGGGAGGCGGTTTTCTTGGTGCCTGAGTCCATCCCAGCCCCTGGACTAGCCTAGACAGGGAAGGAGGTGCTCAGTATATGTCTGTTGGACAAGTGAATGCGTAAGCACCACCTCCTAGTACATAAGCAGTGTTGCAGAAATTCAGAAGAGGCCCCTAACTGCTTGGGGAAATTGGAGTGTCACAGAATAAGTGACACTCGAGGGGTGTTGTAAACAGTCAATAAGGAGTTCTCCAGCAAGATAAGAGGGAGGTGGAATATTCTTTGTGAAAAAAGCTAACACACACGAAGGTAGAGAATTGTTTTCCAAGACATTATGAAAATACACTGTAGCCGAAGCAGGGGTTGAGTGTTCCAAATGCTGAGAAATGGTGATGAGATGAAGCCACAAACCTGTAATGTCTTGTGGTAAGGTTCTGCTGAAGAATTTGCTTTTTAATTTGTAAGTGATGGGAAGCAGCAAACAAGTATATAGATGATATCAGGTTAGTATTTTATAAAGTTTCCTTTTTTAAAGTAAATATTGTGGATTTTTATAATATGCTCACATTATACTAAGATTGGAAATTAGAGCAAATAAAGCATGGTCCCTACTCAGGAGTTTACAGTCTGTTAGCAAGTGAGTATGTTGAGAGTTAAAATTGATTTGAGGTCCAACTGTCCTTGAGGAGAGATGACAAGAGTTTGCATGAAAGCAACTTAGATGGAAAGTTTCAGTTCCTCTGTTTATTGCTTTAATGCACACATATCCTGACCTTTGTTCCTCAGGGAAGCCAGCTTGACTTTTAGACTAGATCAGACCCCCACTGTTGATGCCCCATGCATTATTAGTTCAGTTGCTCAGTTGTGTCCGACTCTTTGAGACCCCATGAACTACAGTACACCAGGCCTCCATGTTCATAACAAATCAGGTTCCTACTCCAGAGCTTACTCAGACTCATGTCCGTTCAGTCGGTGATGCCATCCAACCATCTTATCCTCTATCATCCCCTTCTCCTCCCACCTTCAATCAATCCCAGCGTCAGGGTCTTTTTCATGATGAGTCAGTTCTTTGCATCAGGTGGCCAAAGTATTGGAGTTTCAGCTTCATCACCAGTCCTTCCAATGAATATTCAGGACTGATTTCCTTTAGGATGGACTGGTTGGATCTCCTTGCAGTCCAAGGAACTCTCAAGCGTCTTCTCTGACACCACAGTTCAAAAGCATCAATTCTTCAGTGCTTAGATTTCTTTATAGTCCAACTCTCACATCCATATATGACTACTGGAAAAAACAAAACTTCGACTGGACAGTCCTTTGATGGCAAAGTAATGTCTCTGCTTTTTAATATGCTGTCTAGGTTGGTCATAGCTTTTCTTCCAAGAAACAAGCATCTTTTAATGTCATGGCTGCATTCACCATCTGCAGTGATTTTGGAGCCCCCAAAAATAAAGTCAGCCACTGTTTCCATTGTTTCCCCATCTATTTGCCATGAAGTGATGGGACTGGATTCCATGATCTTAGTTTTCTGATTGTTGAGCTTTAAGCCAACTTTTTCACTTTCCTTTTCACTTTCATCAAGAGGTTCTTTAGTTCTACTTCACTTTCTGCTTAAGGGTGGTATCATCTGCATATCTGAGGTTATTGATATTTCTCCTGATCTTGATTCCAGCTTGTGCTTCACCCAGTCTATCATTTCTCATGATGTACTCTGCATATAAGTTAAATAAGCAGGGTGACAGTATACAGCCTTGACACACTCCTTTCCCAATTTGAAACCAGTCTGTTGTTCCATGTCCAGTTCTAACTGTTGCTCCTTGACTTGCATACAGGTTTCTCAGGAGACAGGTAAGGTGGTCTGGTATTCCCATCTCTTTAAGAATTTTCCACAGTTTGTTGTGATTCACACAGTCAAAGGCTTTGGCATAGTCAATAAAGTAGTAGTAGATGTTTTTCTGGAACTCTCACTTTTTCGATGATCCAGCAGATGTTGGCAATTTGATCTGTGGTTCCTCTGCCTGTTCTAAATCCAGGTTGAACATCTGTAAGTTCATGGTTCACATACTGTTGAAACCTGGCTTGGAAGATTTTGAGCATTATCTTGCTAGCATGTGAGATGAGTGCAATTGTGCAGTAGTTTGAACATTCTTTGGCATTGCCTTTCTTTGGGATTGGAATGAAAACTGACCTTTTCCAGTCTCGTGGCCACTGCTAAGTTTTCCATGCATCATAGTCCCATCGCATTTCCTATAGTTGACATTTTATATGATTTTTTTTTTCCTGCCCTGTCACTCAAGCAGACCGAACATTCCTTGAAGAATTTTGCACCCCTAGCAACTCGTATAGATTTCGGCACAGATTAGGAGTGCAGATCCTTGAGTGAAAAAAATTTGAGGGTACATTTCAAAGGCTAAATTGAAGTTGAGGATGAGTTGGTTGTGGAGGATAGTGATATTCTTAGACTTTCCATCTGTTTACTGAAAAGTCCTACTTTGGCCCAAAGCATCTCAAACTGCAAATAATGGAAACTGGACTTGTCATCCTCATCTGCCCTCTTATATATGGCCTGTCTTGGATGATGGCCTCCTCGTCTACCAAGCGTGCAAACTACAAATGTGAAAGTCATCTCTTCCCTGCTTTCCTCACATCCTCCCCAGTTCTGAGTATCTAGTTGTCTTCTTGTCAGTCTGTTTCTCCCCCAGTGTTCATGGTCAGTGAGTCCATTAAGTTACGGTCATTGTTACAGTGGCCATGGGCTGCTCATGCATCAGAAGGTGAAAATGTTAGTCACTTGGTTGTGTCCCAACTCTGAGATGCCAGAGACTGTAGCCTGCCAGGCTCCTTTGTCCATGGAATTCTCATACTGGAGTTACCCACTCCAGTATTCTTGCCTAGGGATCTTCCCAACTCAGGGATCAAACCCAGGTTTCCTGCATTGCAGGTGGTTTCTTTACCATTTATTTACTGTTTGAGCCACCAGGAAAGCCCACAGTTATCTGTAAAGTCTAAAATGGGTCTTAACCTCTTCCTGACAGAGCATCGAGGGGCCCATACTTCATAATTACAGGGTCAGTATAAACTCTGTGATCTGACCCACTTTTCGGCTTCATCTCTGATGACCACATCTTTTCCTCCTGGCTGCCCTCCTCTCTAGCCATGCCAGGTATTCTTGGACACACACCTTGTTCTTTCAGGCCGTTGGACTGTTTGCTGTTCCCCTCACCCCTAGTTTTCTCTTTCCTTGCTTTGGATTCTTAGTCATCATGGCAGCTTAAATGCCATCTCTGCATGGAAACTTTGCCTGGTTTCCCTAAGAGTGGTTTCTTCAACTCTACCCACACTGTGTAAACATTTGTTGACTTGTGTGTCTTTCACCGAACTGGACTTGGACTCTTGGAGGGCACTACCCATATCTCATTCCTTTTTCTAAACTGTTTTGGCAACAAGCCCTTTACCTGGTACGTGGTAGCTATTTGGTGAGTGTTGATTTATTAAACTGAAGTCGCATGAACACACTTCCTTTTCATGAATTACTTTGTAACTGGTCCTTAGTTCTAGAATTGATTTCTTTGTAGAGTGTATGCATAGGTGACCTTGAAAATGATTTTAAGGATATCAACAAGACAAATGGGAAGCTCCAAATGTAGTCATCCGAAACAGACAAAATTTTCCATAGCCCATACACAACATTTTGAATAATTCCTCATCTGCAATTACAGGTGCAGATTTTTCAAGTTACCGAAAACAGTAGTGGATTTAGTTGCCTGGGGACAAGCCAGTCCTTTTAAAAAGAACTCTGTGGTAATCAACACTATACCATTTGGTTCATTTTGACCTTGTGCCTCATTTGGGGAGGATATGTCTAGAATGGCTCTCAATCTTGTAAGTTGCTGCCAAAATTATGTTTCAAGCTTTTGTCACTTCCTCTGTAGGTTACTGTAGCAATCTCTTGGCAGCCCCTTCTGGACTCATCCTGATTCCTGATTTTCTGTTTACAATTTGAATGTGGTAGGCTTCATTGATTTTCCTTGTGTCCTTTGTATTTACTATGTTATCTTTTAGTCTATAAAATTGTATTTTAACGGTGAGTAAAACTTTGGCACTGACATTTTCAGGTTGGGTTACTTTGGGTTACCTTGAAACATTCTTAGAACATGCCTGGTTCTTAGGGAAACCATAAACAATGAAGGTATTAAATTGAGCGTGTGTGCCTCTTGACCATTTCCTGTTACCTTAAGTAATGGGGAGGGGTTATTTGGACACTGTCCACAGTCTTCCACATCTTGCTCCTTTGTACTGTTTGTTCTCAAGCTAGTTTTCAAAGGTCATGTTAAAAAAATGTTTATCAGGAGAACGTAAGAATCGTTGGCTTATTTTTATTGTTAACTTTATGACCTCTTCTTTCAGCCTTTTAATAGGAATAACTCAAAAAAAGTAGCATAGAGGTAATGATCCTCTTAATCTGAAGGGTTTTTTTTAAGCCACTTTATTGAGATATGATTGACATACAAGTTGTATGTCTTATATAACTTGATGAGCAAAATTTCAAAGCCAGGTTAACCCAGTCACAGCCATTGGCTTCCATGCTGTTTGGTTGAAAGGGGATAGTGTTCAATCCAAAATGTGTAGAAATAATTTTAAGTCCCCATTTGGACAGAGCTTTAAAGATGTTGGCCGTCAGAGATTTGTAAATAAGCTTTCTACTAAGACTGTTGATTTAATTGGTTAGTTAATTGGGCAGAGGTTTTGTCTGCCTTCAATGCTTATACAGACTAGAGCATTTATCTTGTGGGAAATAAAAGGAAGAGTGAAAGATTAATTTTGTCAGAAATCTCACTATGGATTTTGTTAAAATTGCTGCCACTGTGTTTAAAAATGCACTTGTATAAAAATCCATCAAGATTGCTCTATGTTTCTGTGGCTTTGTTTCATCATTGGTGTTGAGGTGAGAGATGACGGAACAATATATATTGTGTGGACAGAATATAGTCCACACATCTAGCATGATGAATATGTGACTTTGGCTCGACAGGTTTTTATTTGCTTGTTTGAGTTTTGTTCTGGTTTTATTGTGGTGAAATATACATAATGCATGGGCTTCCCTGGCGGCTCAGACGGTAAAGCCTCTGCCTGCAATGTGGGAGACCTGGGTTTGATCCCCGGGTCGGGAAGATCCCCCGGAGAAGGAAATGGCAGCCCCCTCCAGTCCTCTTGCCTGGAGAATCCCATGGATGGAGGAGCCTGGTGGGCTACAGTCCATGGGGCTGCAGAGAGTCGGACGCGACTGAGCATTTTCACAGACATAATATCTGCACCATCTCGGCCTCTTTTAAGCACGTGGCTCAGTTGCCTCAGGTGCATTATTGTGCGACCGGCACTGCCGTCCACTGACAGAACCTGCCCGTCGTCCCCCAAATGGAACTGCGCTCGCTAACCAGGGGCCCCGCCTCCCTGGCCCTGCTCGTTTCTCAAGCATGTACAGTAGTCCGTTACTGTCATGACCACCGCGTGACGCATGAAGCACTTGATACTTTCCACTAAGGCATTAATGTGTTTCCCAGTAACACCGAGTGGTAGATAGTGTCTGGCCTATTTGATATTTGTATGTTCAGGCGAAATTGAAAAACCTGATGTTTTAAGATTGAATCATCACCTTAGTTGCACTAAGATCTGTTGCTTGAAAATTAATCTTATAGGCAGGCTTCGCTGCCTTGATCAGTACACCTCCACAGTAGCTGTGACCTCTTTGCTACTTAGGCAAACATGTTTGAATTTAAATATATCTGAATGCATGGGTCTCCGAATGAAATGATCCTTTGCTGGAGGCAGATTGGTATGACTCGTACTATGAAGGCATAGAAGTGGAGGTTGGCTCTCTGTTGCCAGCGGGCTTCCCTGGTGGCTTAGTAGTAAAGAATCTGCCTGCCAGTGCAGGAGATGCGGGTTCGATCTTTGGATTGAGAAGATTCCCTGGAAAAGGAAATGGCAACCCACTCCAGTATTCTTGCCTAGAGAATCCCATGGATAGAGGAGGCTGGGCGGGCTATAGTCCATGCGGCTGCAAAAGAGTTGGACATGATTTAATGCCTAAACAACAACCTTATTGCCAACAAAGCAAGTCTAAGCATGTAGAGCTATATACATGGTAGTAGAAGTAACTGAGCATTTGAGCTTTTATATTTATTGACGTATAGTTCAGTTTTACAGTGTTGTTAGTTTCAGCTGTACAGCAAAATCAATCGGCTATACATATACGTGTTACCCCTCTTACTTGGATTTTCTTTCCATTTTGGTTGCCATAGAGCACTGAGTAGAGTTCCCTGTGTTATATAGCAGGCACTTGTTAGCAGCTGAGCATTTTGTTCTCAGTCAACAAGTTTTTATCTCAAGGACACTGTGAATCATATCATTGATCTCATTTCCTTCTTTGCCTCTGAAGCTGCAGTGCTTAGAGATGACCTGGCAATTTGCTTCTAGCAGGTGTAAGAACCTCATGGCAGGCACGGGGTATACTGCCCCGTTCCTGCTTCATTTTATACCCTCCTCATCCCACTGCCTGCCCCTGATTGTTCATCCTGAGTGGTCAGCTTCATGGCTGAGTCATAGCTTCACTTCCACCCAGCCGCCCCATCACCACTCCTTTCGCATGTCGTCTGCTCCCACCTCCCTGAATGTTCCGTTCTCCCTGCCGTGGACCATCCGTTCCCTTTGCTCAGAACAGTTCCTCTATTGTAACTCCCCCACCCCCCCTCTTACTCCTTGTCAGCTTACTCAGCTCAGCCATCAGTCACAATCTCCTCTAGACACCCGGTCCCTCACTGGGTGAAGTTGGCTGATACCGCCTGCGTGACCCACTGCCCCCATGCAGACTTGTGTTCCGGCACCGGGAAAAAAGTTCACTGTTCACAAAACAGTCTGCCTCTGCTCAACCCTGGACAGGGACCAGATCTTACTGTTCCTTGAATCCTACCTTGCCTTGCACAAGATAATGAAGGAGAAGAATGAGTTAAGCAGTGTCAGATGTGGTAAATGAGTCATCATAAGAATTTACGAATGATCACTGGACTGACTTTGCAATATGGAGATAGTCGGTGGCCTTTGGTGGAGCCCTGCAGGGGAAGAGTGGGCATAGCCTGATTCTGTTAGAGGGAGGAGGAGGTTGGGAGCATGGAAGAGAGCACTAAGAGTTGGGAGGAGACACAGGGAGAGAGAGAGCCTAGGAGAGGTGGCGAAAAGAGGAAGTCAGGTGGAGCGATCAGAGTCTGTACTGCCATCTGACGGTGTGTCTCTAGGGGTAAGCATAGCACTCCAGGCTTGGGTGAGGGTGGTTGGTCTCCAGCTGGTGTTCAGTAAGGTAAAATCTTATTTTGAGTGAAGTCTTTACTTCACAGCAGCTCCTTCTGCCTTACCTCTTGTTTAGTGTTGACTGTGTATCTGCTTTTTTTTGTTAAGAATTTTCTTTTGAGGTAGGTTTGTCCCCGTCTTATGATCTGTATCCCTTCAATAGCAAACGCAGTATCCTGTGCAGAGTGATGTTCAATAAATGCTTGAAGTTTTTGCTCCAGTGCATTTTGGTTTTCCTGACATCTAAATTATAAAGTAACAATGCATCTTGAATAATACTAACCAATAAAGGCAAAATTATTTTATTTGGCACTTGAAATTCCGGTTTCATATGAAACAAATATGAATATGTAGACGTGAACAAACCACCCCGATTTACCCACGGAGACTGCTGTCACCTCTTTGGTCCAGGTTGTACTCATGCCGCTTCCTCTGAAAACTCCTCTCTCAGCACAACGCTTGTTCTGAGACTTACCTGCCATACCATTGTAGGCAGCTAAGGTGAGGGGGGCTGGTGCCCAAAGAATGAACGGAACTGTTGGGCATGGCTTTCTTGACCTAAAAGAAGCCATTATGGGCCTAAGCTGTTTTGTGATCTAAAGTGAAAGTGAAAGTCGCTCAGTCGTGTCTGACTCTTTGCGACCCCATGGGCTATACAGTCCATGGGTTTCTCCAGGCCAGAATACTGGTGTGGGTAGCCATTCCCTTCTCCAGGGGATCTTCTCAACCCAGGGGTCAAAGGCAGGTCTCCCGCACTGCAGGCGGATTCTTTACCAGCTGAGCCCCAGGGGAAGAGCTGAGCCTGGCCAAAATGCTTGCCCTTGAGCGGGTCTCAGTAATTAATGATCAAAGGGGAACAAAACAGGACTATTACCAGGCAAGAGAAGTTATAGAGACTCCCAGTTCTGTTTTCAAAGTAAACATTAGCCTGAAGCAATTTGAGCGCTTTTATAGAATTCCAACACCCCTCCCTCTGCCTTGAGCCCTCAACCACAAGATCAACTGGAACCTAAGGAAAGATGCTCTTGGCCTTTTCTGACCCTCATAACTTCAGTCAGCTGCAGCTTGGGCTCTTGTCAACCTTTGCCCCAGTTCTGTGCAGAAATTCTCCTCTGCTCAAGACCCCTTCATGAATAGGCATATACTGCCCAGGCCACTTCATGCAGAAGCACACGCACTTAGCTTAAAACTTTCCTAGTTTTGGTGTTGGGGAGACATGGCCTTGAGAAAGATCCCTGGTGTTTTCCTCATTTGCTGCTGTTAAAAAATCCTTCCTTCTCCTGCTCTTTGGCTTGGTTGTCTCTCTCTGCTCGACACCCACTGAGAGATGAACACAATTTTCGGGAGATACCACATCTCCTGTTATCTTTGCCTGTCCTAGCAAATGGACTGTTCTCCTCTTGGCCTCACTGTGCCCAGGACAAACTTCTGTCACTTCACTGTTGTTGTTTGGACAGATAACCTGTTTAACTGAACCAGACTGATTTTTTCTTTAAGGCAGAATAAAATTTAAAAAAAATTTTTTTGCTTGTATTTTAGAGTTGTAAAATGGTAGCTTGTTTTTTTTTTTTTTTTTTTGGTCTTAGCATTATGTTAAAAGTATTTTTCTATTTTATTGTAATTTTAGCAGCTGCTTATTTCAGCAAAGGAAGAACTGTGTCCTGTAACTGGCTATGCAGGTTTTCAGTATTTTGCAATAAAATGTTACTACCTGCCAAAATTGACAATAAAAAATAAAGATCACTTAAAATATTTTTCATTGCTATAAGGTATATGTCAGGACAAAGCTATACTTACAGAAAATAAAGATAACTTCCCTAGTACTGAGTTTTTTGGGCAGATAACTTGCACCATTCAGAGGGTCCAGAGTTTAAGGTATGCCGTGCAACCTGCCGCTGTCTAGCAGTTGTTACTAATCAATTCTAATGTGATGTAAAGAAGGGCCCTTGATTTGGGCTGAATTGCAGAATGCAGTAGTGGGAAAAGAAAGTACTGTTTCCTGAGTATGTATTCATAATACATACTAGGCAGATGGGTGAAACTTTTATTTAAATAGGGAGTTTGCTTGCATGTATGTAGGAGGACTTCCCTAGAGCAGAGGACAGTTGTGTGTACGGTCATCTTCTGAAGGATAGTTGCACGTTATCTGGAATTTACTTATTAATATAAATGGAGGCATCTTTCAAAGTCTCTTGGGGATTGAGTGGCTGCTACTTTGAACATTATGCAGAACATTTTATATACATATATGCATATGTATATATATGTTATATTTATATATATGCAGAACGTTAAAGAGTCAGAAAACCCAGCTAACAAACCAGGAGACCATCAGCACACTCGTTAACCCCATAGCCCTCCTTCCTCATGCCCAGAGCACCCTGGAGACGCTGAAAGGAAAGGAAGGACATGCATGTGCCTATACCGTATTACATGAAGAGAAGTTGTCCTGCTCTTCCCAATAGGCAGATGGCTCCACACTCAACAGATAGGCGGCTGGAAAAGTGGCATTCCTAAAAACGCCTGCCTCATAGATTCTCTATGGCTACTTCAGGCTGTTGCTCTTGAGAATTTAAGTAATATAAAACCCAGAAGTGTTCTTTTAAGTATTTAAAAATTACCTTCGCACCTCTAGTATCATATGAAATATATGCTTTCCTCGAGTACAACCAACTGTAACTTTTTCTTTATATATGAATTTTTAAAAAATGCTTTTTCAAAGTTATGTTTAAACTGCTTTGAAAAGGGAAGGAAAAAAACAACTTTTTTTTAGGGGGGATGCCACTGAATACAACTTCCTAAAGAATTAGGTAATCTTTGTAAAGTCTCTTTTAATGTATGAAATCTGTTTAATTGTAAGTTTATGTAATCCTGTATCCGTTTTCTAAATCCCCTTTCGCCTTACTGGGTGCAGGTTCTCTGAAATCCCTGAGGAGGAGGTAACGGCTGGATTGTTGAACGACAAAGTAGGCTGCTTAAGTTTCAAAGCCTGATGCACGAAGGGAGGGAATCCATTGTTTCGGCAGCCTCGCACCAAAGCCCAGTTCACTGACTGTGAACCTGCTCTGCCACAGATTCTGAGTCCGAAGGGTCCCTGAGCAGACTGGAAGCAGTGACCGCGCACTCCTTCGACGAGGAAGCAGAACCCCCGAGCAGTAGACAGCACAGAATGTCCGAAGGCAAGGACTGTGGTGGTGGAGACGCGCTCTCCAATGGCATCAAAAAACACAGGTAGGAGGGTCTTTGCCAGCCACCTCTCTTCTCGAGCACATTTGGGTTTGTAAACCAGAGTGTGTGGCTGTCTCCTCGGTTTTTTTGTTGTTGTTGTTGTTTTCTCTCTGCTGAACGTTTATATTGTTCTAGCACCTCAAGGAGAGGATTCGGCTTAAATACTTTGTCCGTTTACAGAGAGAACATCATCCGCTGTCATTGCAGGAACTAAGCACAGAACGTGGTTTTGGCTCCCATGATTTTAGGGGACCGTAAATCCTTCAGCTGGCTATTTAGAAAGGCTCTTCAAAGTTCCCTGTTGAAAGTGATGCTGGCTTCCTTTTTTGAGCATGCATCTTTTATGACTGCCTCTCAATGCTATTTTAGTTTCTTGTCATTTGATCTTCGTGTTGGTTTTATTAAGAATGCATGGTAATATTGCCTGCTTATTCAAACAATTTAGTTACATTTAAACAAAGACTTTTATTAAGACCTGGGGTTTGTTGAACATAGCCCTTTAATACTATCTAATAACATTAGCATTGTTTTTTTATTCCCTTGATGACTTAGTCCTATAGATTGTCCCCGTTTAATGAGGTGTTACAGACACTTGAGTTCTCTGGTTTCACACAAGTTTATAGGTGCAGTGCCTCGTGTATTCATAGGGTACAATATTTTATCAAAATGTCAGTGAAGAATATATTCTGTTGTCATTGTAAAAAGCACTTTTGGGATAAGTAGTTATTAATCAGGATAGTTTTTTACTGTTGTTTAATATTTATAGATTTGTATAGCTTTAACTTCATCTCTGTATAGGATTCTGGCTACCGTTGGTCTCAACTGTTGCTATACTGAAAAATGGTACGCAGCACTTCTGATGTATATGTACCTGCCCCATGTTAACAAGGAATATTTTTTCTTTGTACTTATTTGAAAAAAATCAGTGAGTTTTAGAAAACAAACCAGACTTTTCTTCTGTGCAGTTAGAGGGTGTCTTCTAAACGTGCTGGTTGATGGTTCTCTTTTGACGGAGGTTATCGTGGCAGATGTTGTCGTGCGCCGTGAGGGCCCGTCCTGACTCTGCTGCTGTTGCTTGTCCTCTCCTTTGTGGTCTGGGACTCAGTTCTGTGCAGGCCATGAAGTACCTAAATGGCAACCCAGCAGGTCTCAGTTTCCTGGTCTCTAAAGAGAAGACAGCCTTTAACTTTTCGACAAACATCATGACGATCTAGTGACAACATAGGAGAAATCTTTGGAACGTTCAAAGAAGTACAGAAGTAGTCGATAGAGTCGTTAAGATATCAGAAGGAACGCTGTGCTTATTAGATGCTGTCAGAGCCTATGGCTGAAGGGGGAATATCCTGGCTTTTCAAAAGCCCAGGAGCCTGTTTGTGTGTGTGCCGTCATGCATCCTAACAGGGGTTATTTTGCATCTGACAGAAATTTATTATATTAATGCTATATTCACATACTCTGTGTTCTTTCTTATTATCCAACCCAGAATAGCACAGATGTGGAAGTCTTTCCCCTTAAACACCCCCCACCGCCCCCCTCTCCTGCTGTACTTGGAATCACCTTATCTATTTCATGTTCTTAGCCAACAGAAGTACTTAGGCTTTACTTTCTGTAGTATGGATTATGGAAACAACAGGTTCCCCCCAAATATAGTACATGAAGCCACTGCAGACTCTGTTCCTATTCCTCTCTGGTGTCACGTAGAGTCTCTAGGAGAGTGCCTGCCACACAGGCAGCACTCAGTCTAAATGACCTCTTTTAACTCTGTTCATCCTCCTTCTCCTCAAAAATGATCGAAACTGGAGCCCATTATCCAGAGCGAAGTAAGCCAGAAGCAAAAACAACAATACAGTATATTAACGCATATATATGGAATTTAGAAAGACGGTAACGAGAACCCAACATGTGAGACAGCAAAAGGAACGCAGATGTATAGAATAGACTCGTGGACTCTGTGGATGAGGGTAAGGGTGGGATGATATGGGAGAAGGGCATTGAAACAAGTTAATTATCATATGTCTAATCAATCGCCAGCCCAGGATTGATGCTCGGGGCTGGTGCAGCGAGATTTCCTGGGGGGGAGGGAGGAGGGAGGGGGGTTCCGGAGGGGAAGCATATGTAAACCCATGGTGATATCATGACAATGTATGGCAAAAACAATTTAAAAAAATAAATAAATTAATTAAAATGATCGGCTTAACTCTGGAGAACCTCTGCTCTCTCGTTTCCCTTTCTACCCCTTTATCATAGGATGACTTCATGGAGCGCAGTTTGAAAAATCTCTGACCCAGAGAATCATAAGCTGTAAGGCCTATGTTGTAGTCATTTAATGTAAAAAAAGGTATGCCAGACTCATTGAGTTTATTTTTATGATAATTAAAATAGAGATATTATGGATCTTTAATCCGTCCTATGTGATGATTACCATGAAAGTAATTCATCTGTTAACTAGGTAAATTAAGTCATCTCTTAAATAAAAATTTGGACTAGATGAACTGAGTTCCCCTCTCACTCCGAAAGTCTTGTGATTGCTAACTGAAATCTTGAAAACATGGTTTTTCTACCGTATTGAAGTTTAGGAAGCTTCTACAGTGTCTGTTGATATGATTAGACTTGGGGGGAAAAAAGTATTTTGTGTTTTTAACTTCACTCTGAATTACTGATAAGCTGTGTACTCTGCTGGCCATTGATCTTTTTTGTGGTTCGCTGTGTGTCTTTGGACTCTTAGGTTAGTTGTAGAGAAATATCAACAGAAAGAATCAGAGATTGATTTAAGACCTAGAACCAAAAATACTGCGGAGATGGAAAACATACACAATAAATGCTATGTTTTGATGGCACTTTTTTCTCTTTTCCAGAAAGTACATCGAGTTGCCTTGTGGAAGGTTAGCTTTCACCATACTGGTGAGGTTTATGTTGATAGGGCTTCTTGTTATCCTGGTGTTCTGTGGGATCAGTTCTCTAATCTTAGGCCCAGTTTAGTATACTTATTCTGAGCACTCCTCTTTTAACTTGTTAGGAGTTTGACCTAAGTTGGTATAATTGGTAAAGATACTGATATTTATCTAATCTGGATATACACAGTGTAACAGATACTAATGTAGAACAGGTTAGTCAGAATCTGAAATGTTGGATTCATAATATGATGCTATAAATGGTATTATCAAGAAGGAAAAGTCATTGTCCTAAGTTTGATTTACGAGATTGATCTATAGACTCAAAAATGCTTTTAATTAAAGTTGCACTTTACCTTGGGAGTTGAAGAATGGATTCTGAGCTACATCTTTAAGCTCAGAGGGCTTTGAGGAGCCAAGATACTGCTCAAGAACCTGGTTTGAGGGAGGGAAGGCATTTGCTTGACTAAATGCCAAGTTGATTACAAATCTTTAGTGCAGAATTGTCCTGCAGGCAAGACTGATTTGAAGAATGGAAGTAAAAGGTTTGAAGACCCAGACATAGAAGGAAACCTGGTATATGTACCAGAGGCAACATAGCAGATCAGAGAGGGAAAAAATGGACTGTTAGGTCAGTGCTGCTGGGAGAATCATTTAATACAGGAAAAAAAAAAAAAGGAAATGGCCCTCTATTTCACAAATATAAATTAAATTCTAGATGAACCAAATACAAATCTGTAAGCCAGAACTTAGTAAAATTTTCATAAGAAAATGTAAAAATACCATTACAATTTTAAAATACAGAAGGGTTTCTTACAACAGAAATGTGATAGGGACTGTTTTATCTGACTCTAATTAACATACTTGTTCTTGATGTGTTTACCTGAACAAAAGCCTTGCATTCTTTCATAAATGTGGCCAAGAATCTTAAATGTTTAGTTTGCTGAAATGGTAGATTCAGACTCCAGACAATCCCTTAATTTACCCTTGGTTTATCCCTCGTGACTGCTTTAGAATTATTAGGTGACAGAATAACAGCTGTTTTCTGTGTGTGAAGAATATCCTGACATGTTGAAGTCAAACAAAAAAGTTGAGAATATAAGCTAAGACAGTCTGCCAAGAAGTAGGATTATACTGAGAAAGTGTTGTTAGTTGTGAATAAAAATTATGCAGCTTTTGATACATTTTATCAGTAGTACAAAGCCACCTGGACTTCCCTGGTGGCTCAGCAGTAAAGAATCCACCTGCTAAAGCAGGAGATGTGGGTTGAGTCCCTGGATTGGGAAGATCCCCATGGACAGAGGAGTCTGGTGGGCTATAGTCCAGGGCATTGCAAAGAGCGAGGCATTTCTGAGCACACACGCTCACATAGAGTTACTAGCAAGTCACCCCACTCAGAGGCCTTCTGGAACCCTGGGCAGAAAAACACCCTTGTCTGTAGGAAATATTTGGGGTAGCTCCTTGTTGTCATGTAGTGAACAGGGGTCTAGAGACACCTAAGGACCTAGGGGTGAGAGCCTTGCCCAGAATTAGCCAGATTTGAGGTAGTGCCTGGGGCTTCCCAGGTGGCGCTAGTGGTAAAGAACTCGCCTGCAGTGCAGGAGACACAGGAGACTCAGGTTCAATCCCTGGGTCGGGAAGATCCCCTGGAGGAGGGCTTGGCGGCCCACTCTGGTATTCTTGCCAGGGAAGTTCATGGACAGAGCAGCCTGGTGCGCTACAGTCCAGGGGGTCCCAAAGAGACGCGACTGGGCGTGCAGGTTCCAGAGACACCGTGCTCTGTGCACTCACGTTACCCCTAACTTAGAGTACTTGCTTGCTCTGGAGAGCAGAGGACTGTAATTTTTTAAAAAAAAGTATCACTAGAAGCTCACGCCGCTTTCCTGTGGGGCCTCGCTCATTAGCAAACCAGACCCCAGCCTGTGTCATTAGTCCGAGCGAGAAGAGTGCTCGGGACCAGGAAGCAGCTAACAGCTCAAGGAGCACCCGTCGAGAGGGAAGGCGCTGGGTCCTCTAAGAGAGAGGCTGGGCCAGGGCCCCGCTGGGCTGCAGCCTGGGCAGACTGCCCACCGCCCTGTCTCTGGAACCAGAGTCTCTGTCGTCAGAGGACACGGGGACTGGACGGGCCTGGAGCGGACTGGCAAGTTGGATGACAGTGGCTAACGCCGAGGAGTAAGAGCCGGCAGGGCGCTCCGATTCCAGGGACACGTGGCTCTCCAGCAACAACGCAATTGGAGATTCCTTGACCAGGAGAAGAGATTGCCAGCTCGGCAGATAGGGCTTAGTCAGCGAGCAGAGAGAGTTCAGAAGACAACCTGAAACAATGAGCAAAACTTTGTCTAGGATAAGAAGCGGGCAGGCTGCGGTCACTTGGGGTTATGTTAGGAAGGGGAAAAAAGGCGGCGTGAGTTAAGATTTATAATAAGTATCTTCACAAACCAAAGTGGACTTGCTGAACTTACTGCCAGGAATGACTCTAGGAGAACAGAGGCATCTTTTTTTTTTTTTTTTAAGGCTTCCTGAGGGTTTCTTTTTCTTTTCTTTAATATTTATGTATTTGATTGCGTCAGGTCTCATTTGTGGCACTTAGGATCTGTGGTTCAAAATTCAGATATGTAATATGGTATATTTTACAAATTTTAACTCCTGCTTTTTAAACTAGCCACTCCTCTTCCTTTTCCCAGTTTCAATCATTAAGACATACAATTTTGTTTTTTCACAGTAATGATAGAAAATGCAGGCATACAGTTCTTGCCCTTGCTTTTTAAAAATATATATATGTACCAAATTATTTGTTTGACAAATATATTTTGAGCTGCTATTAATACCACATTCTATTCAAAGCACTGAGGTTACAGTGATGAACAAGCCAAGCCCCGTTTTGTTGAAGTGCCCATTTCTGAATTGAGGGAGGTTGAGGGTCTTTCTATGATCTATCTGTACTTTTTCCCTGTGAATTGCTAATACATCTTGCCCATTTTTTTCTAGAAGTGTTCAACTTACCAATTTTTAGCTGCTCTATAATACCATTACTAGCTTTTTGTATGTGATACGAGTTGAAAATATTTTTTTCCGGGTTTGTCGAAAGGTAAGATAATTCTTAGAAAAATCTCTAATTCCTCCCACATAGCAGATAATTACCATGTAATTCTTAACACCATATGCCCTTTGAAAAAAATGTGACCTAGAAAAGTGTAGCTATGAAAAGCTACTTGGGTTTGATCTCATATCTACTACATTCCTGCTGTAAGCAAGTTGTAATCACTTTGAAACCCAAATTCTTCTGTAAAAGGGATGTAATAACAGGACCTACCTTGTTGGGTTGTTGTGATAATTAAATGAGATAATCTGTGCAAAGGAGTCATAGTGATTTTAACTCATTAAATCTCAGGTGCTGTTATTAGTAGAGAACTGATAAGCCTTAAGCAAAAGTAAATAAAGGGAACTGGTTTTTTTTTTTTTTCCTTTTAGCTCATAAGAAAAGGACTGGCCTTTGAAATTTGGGAAACAGGTTGTTGTTCAGTTGCTAAGTCACTTTTGACTCTTGCGACCCCCTGGAGTGCAGCACACCAGTCTTTCCTGTCCTTCACTATCTCCTGGAGTTCACTCAGACTCATGTCCATTGAGTCAGTGATGCCATCCAACATCTCACCCTCTGTCGCCCCCTTCTCCTCCTGCCCTCCATCTTTTCCAGCATCAGGGTCTTTTCCAGTGAGTCAGCTCTTTGCATCAGATGGCCAGGGTATTGGAGCTTCAGCATCAGTCCTTCCAGTGAATATTCAGGGAAACAGGTAGCTAAAAATGTTCATTTTGAAATATGACTATTTTCTTTTGAATGCGAAATAAGGAAAACTATCTCTTATGGTTGCTTTTCATTGTATTCTATAAGGACATTTTAAAGTAATGGTTACATCTAAACATAGTTTTTCTTCATTAAGATTGCAGAGGTGTGGCTGGTTGTAAGCTTATGTTGTCAGAAGTGTAAACAAGAGGTGACTAGAGGCTTGAAGCGCTGTTACTCATGCCTTAGTCCCTTGATGTTACCTTTCCCATGCAGAGGTCTCATTGCTTCTCTTTTCAATCCCTAGGCTTCTTGAATCTCTTAGGTAAATATCCACTTTCTATTTCAAGTTTGCTTTATATGCACTTATAATCCTCAGAATGTCAGAAGAAAGAAAAAATTAAATATTTAATAAAATGTGTTTCCTTGCTTGGCATCTTACTCTATTTGAAGATGCACCCCCCTTTTCTTCCATGTATGTAAACACAAGGTTCTGAGTGCCTGGGAAATAGTCGGTGTAGCTTAGTCTTTTAATGGTCTGCCTTATTCTGTTTACTCTGCCCATTTCTTAATTATGGTAATTGATAGACTCAGCATCTTGGCTTTTGATGACCTGTGGAATTTGGTCTTTGCAAATACATCGAAGTGTCTCCCATTGGAGCTATGCCAGCCTGAATTTTGCCTGAAGGAGAAAACAGCCTCAGGAGACATAGAGTTCTTCTGTATTGTTTGCTGTGCTTGTTAACACTCAAAGATTTTCCTATTTTAGATAGCACCATATAGAATAATAAGGAGTTGTTATTGTTGTTGAATCGCTCAGTCGAGTTTGACTGTGATGCCATGGACTGTAGCCCACCAGGCTACTCTGTCCATGGGATTTCCTAGGCAAGAATACTGGAATGGGTTGCTATTTCTTTCTCCAGGGGATCTTCCCAATGCAGGGATCAAACCCCAGCCTCCTGCATTGCAGGCAGACTCTTTACCTTCTGAGCTACCAGGGATGTCAATAAGGATTTGCAAGATGTAAATTAGGTAAGTTACTGTTTTCAAAAAAAGATCCTTTAACCGTTTCTTTGCCTTGTACCTTTAAAATTTTCAGAAACTGTGGTTCATGCACAACTCTTTACACACCACGTTCAGGGCTTGTAGAATGTGACAGATCCTATTCACGGGGTACAGCCTGTTGTTGAGTCATGTTGATGCAGCACCATGCTCAGCCAGGATTTGAAGTCTAAGCATGAGCTGCCATTCTGCCGTAGTGAGTATTCTTAGAGCCAATTCCTTGCTCTTCTGGAAATGACTCACATTATAATTACACATCCTAGTTCTCAAGCAGGAAGTGTTGCCTCTACATCTGACGAATGTGGAAAGCGTAGGTGACTGTCATCAGATCTGCATGCTGTGACGATATATGGGGAATGTAATATGACTTGGGCTAGAGCAAGGTACAGCCAGTGGTAAGAGATGGAGCCTGGTGTCGTACTAACTCTGGAGTGAAACAGTGTGCTTCTGGGCTCTGAGAAAGCCCAGCTTCAGCAAGACTGGCTGGGTGAGCCAAGTAGATTGTTTATAACCACAGATCCTTCACAGTATTATCTTGCTTTTGGGCTTTAATGTTTTGGGTCTTTGAGTCCCTCAAGTAGATTGTGAAAAATTCTAGTAGATGAAAGTGTACCATGACAGTGAAACAATCGAGAACTGTCAACATAGTGCTCTTTCCTTCTTCATCTGATTCTGGCTGTATGACGTAGCATAGCTTTGTGGCTTTGGTTAGCATTTAGCCCGTCCATGCTTCATCTCTTGACTTGAGCAACACCTCACAAAAGCAGTCCAGTAGCAAGATGTCAGAACCTAACTCTGACTGTTTGCTAGAGAGCCACTGTCTTCTGACTGTAGTGTGTCAACTTCAGACCAGCGTGCTTCTGCATCTTTAGACGCATAATATTAATGGCCCCAACTTACATTTGGATTATAAATTGATGTATGGAAGATACTTTCACAAACTCCATAGCTTTTGATTCTCAGAATAGCTCTGAGTCATCAGTTCAGTTGCTCAGTCGTGTCCGACTCTTTGTGACCCCATGAATCGCAGCATGCCAGGCCTCCCTGTCCATCACCAACTCCCAGAGTCTACCCAAACTCATGTGCGTCGAGTCGGTGATGCCATCCAGCCATCTCATCCTCTGTCATCCCCTTCTCCTCCTACCCTCAGTCCTTCCCAAGCTCTGAGTCATAGGTAGGGCGATTATTATTATATCTTTAATTCTACAGATGAAAAGATTGAAGCACAGAAAGTTTAATTGACTTGCCCAAGATCACTTAGCAAATAAGTGGTAGGACCTGCAGGCAAGCCAGATATTCTGACTTCAGAGACTCCATTCTTCTAAAATTTAGAGTCTTCATAGATGTTTAGAATAACAGAGATTTATATGCCTAAGCAAATTCCTGGATTGATATTCTGAAATATAAAACAGTCTGTCCCAGCTTTTAATTAATGCAGTTCTGTTTGTTTCTTTTATGTAATAATTTGCAGAGAATTATCATCATAGTCCCAAAGAGTTTGTTAATCACCCATCTGCTGTTGGCTCAGAGCTAGGCACTATTACTAATTACAGTGGACATGGAATGTGTTTTCTGGGCCTTTGTACATTTCCACTTGTATTAACATGAGTATACAAAAGAACACATGAATGCATTGAAAATTCTGCCAATTTCAAATAGATATAAAAATTTCTCTTCCTATAATCTCTATTGTCTACCAACTTCCTACCAAAGTAGAATATTCCAAAGGATGTAGGAATGATTAAAGGTGTAATGTTCCATGAAAATTGTTCCTCTGCAATAACTGTGTGTTCTCTTATTATGAGTGAAGACCAAGATTTTTGGCTTTTTTTCTCGGGATTATGATTGACATTATCTTATTGGAAAGAACAAGAAAATCTCAGAAGGTGAGGTAGACTTCTTCCTCCTGACTGTTGTGTTTTAGGACACTGTGTAATCTTTATTAGCAGAAGAAACTTTCTTAGGAAAGAAAGCAATACTGTTCTTTGCAATACAGGTATCTTACTGGGCTCCAAGAAATCAGGAAACTGGCATGTATGTCAAATAATGTCCATGAGGTGGTATATGTCGCAGAGCAGGAAGGAACCAGAAATTCAGCTCTCCTTAGAAACTCTATGGGAGAGGGCAAGGGTGGGATGATATGGGAGAATGGCATTGAAACATGTAAATTATCATATGTGAAATCAGTCGCCAGCCCAGGTGTGATGCTTGATACAGGGTGCTCAGGGCTGGTGCACCGGGATGACCCAGAGAGATGGAATCTGGAGGGAGATGGGAGGAGGGTTCTGGAAGGGGAACACATGTATACCCATGGCGGATTCATGTCAATTTATGGCAAAACCAACACAATAATCTAAAGAAAAAATAAATTAAAAAAAAAAGAAATTCTATCCCTGTGATGGGTAAGCAGTCAAAAAGATCTCAGGTCACTCTAAAAGGAAGTTAAATCAGGCTATTGAACTGGCTAAAGCAGATAGCAAACTGTTATATTCATTCTAGAAAAATGCACGTGGTTTAAAGGTCCAGCTGCTCTCTAAACTAAAAGGCTGGTTCCTGGGTATGTTTTCATCAGTCTGTGTTGGCTTGGCAGTGTGATGATTCTGTAGGCTTTCCTCTTACTCCAGTAATGGTATTAAAAGTTCAGAGCCACAGAAAGAGGCAGAGTAGTGTTTACAGAGGGATACTTAGTTATCTAGTGCATACCTGCTTCTCTGTGTCTTCTCTTTGTGTTGACCGCAGTTTGCATAGTCCCCAGACTCTTTTTCTGGGGATCTGAAGTCCTTGACGGCAGTGTCCAGGTGACACACAGCCTGTTAGACACAGCTTTGCTCCAGAGTTGTGTTCAAGCATCAGCCGTTGGCATCAGGCACGCAGGGCTCCTCTGGGGTCTTGCCGTACCTCGCACTGCCTCCTGCCAGACTCCTAGTCCAGCTGGAGCACACCCGGGTCCTAAGACGGGGCCTTTCCTAGTGCAGTGGCCAAGAAAGTCCTGTTGGAGTCAGGAAAGGCTGCTTTCCTGTTTCCTGCCAGCAGAATTACTGGCAGCAAAACAGCTTTAGATCCTTTCTGGAATATGGGAAGGTGTCAGTGGAAGATTTCGTGCTCACTTTCTCTGTGCTGCTTAGCTGTCCACACTGCACGAGGGCTTAGGTCAGCCTTTCAGGTGAGACAGGGATGAAGAAGCTGGCTCTGACTTGTACTGTGCCCAGCCTGCATTTTGTCTGTGTTCTCTGTCATTAAGACCATTTCCGTTAGGTCTTAGATGACCTTATCATGACCTGCTCTCTATACTTGCATTAGCTTACATCTGTTCCAGCCCCCTCATTGCATGAAGTCTTAGTTAGTTCTTTGAGATAAGGTGAGCAGAGAATACATACTCTGTCCCTAAGTTAAGTAAGGTCTGCCTTAACGCGTCTTGCCTTCTTGCCAGCTGTGCCAAACACCATTCAGTAGGCTTGACGTGAGGAGATCCTGGTGCCCAAGGGGCCAGCTTCTCTCCAAACTGAAGGACTGCTTCCTGGGTATGTGTTCATCAGTCCATGTTGGCTTGGCAGTGTGATGTTTCTGTAGGCTTTCCTCTTAATCCGGTGAAGGTAATAAACTAATAAGACTAGGAAGTCAATTTACTATGTTACTGAAGATGGACAAAGAATTCTAAATTTTAGAAAGCCAATATGGAAAGCAGTTTGAAATTTTAAATATGCATTTTAACTTATTAAAACCAAAATAATAGCTCTTATAAAACAAGGCCATATAATCACCTTAATCTCCTTGCTATATAATGCCAGATTTATTAAGTGACAATTATAGGCTTTTTATAATTTAAGAGATTGAAATGAAAAATAATCTTTCAAATACATTGCAAAACCAGATAGCAATATCAGATAATTACAGAAAATTATCACAGTAAGCTTAAAATAGGAAACCAAGTTGTTGGATTTTTTTAAATATGCATAGTCCCTGAAAAGGCACTGGACTAGTCTTAGGGATCTCATCTTAGACTTGTACGGACTTTCTTCTAAGACTAAATGCTGATTTTTAGTTGAAGATGTCTAGGACAGATTAAATACCCAACTGTCCACCTAACCCTATGACCTGCATGTCTGACTCAGCCCTAAGTTAGGTGCTGATTCTGGATATGCAGAGAGAACTTGCAGTTCCTATGTTTGTCCAAATTCAAGTCTGAAGTTGGTAGAAGGTACATTACAGTATCAGTCATGCAAGAAAAATTTGTAAGCAATAGGGTCTCTTTTTAAGAGTCATCCAAGCTTGCTTCTGTTGAAATGGAGATGGACAGGTTTTAGAAATTTCATTGTATGGTATAGGTATATTTTAGTTATTTTGTATTGATACTAATATATTACACTTATGAAATGTTTCATATAAATAAAATGCCTTTGAAGATCTTATGTCTCCATATATATTACAACTTTATTTACTCTTCCAAGATTGAAGAATGACAGTATTTTTAAGACTATGGACATAAATCAACTTTGGAGGACAGACATTGTTTTCCTTGGTTTAATGAAAGCATCATTTTCATGATGAAAAAACCAGATTGCCTCAACTTAAACTGAAATTCTTTGAGTTGCAAAGCCAGAAAAACTTGTTTTATACCCAGATTTAAATGTTAAAGTATTGAAACAGAATCCAGAAATGAATATTTTGAAATTGAAGTATCTCAACTATAAACATTCTTGAGTATTTTGTGATCCAGCCTCCTCTTAGTCACAAAATCAATTATGGTAGTTGAAATTCAATCCATATTTATTGAATCAATTGTTTTTAAATTGACTTGTTCTAAAGTTTCCAAAAGATACCTTGTGGAAAGGGAGGGCCCCTTTGCTGACTGTCTCTGCCAGTGCGTCTATAAAATAGTCTCTTGACCATTGTTGGGGGGAGGGGGTCCCCTAGGGCCCTTTTAGGGAGAACTACAAGGTTAAAACAAGTTTCTTAATATTACTAAGATATTACCCTTCTTTTATTATTATCCACTAATAAGTGTACGGTGGAGTTTTCTAGATACTACATGATGATGTGACATCACTGATTCAGTGCAAGAGCAGTTATGAACAACGAGCTATCTTCTGTAAAACCAGATATTAAAGGGACTGCAAAAGTGTTTAATAATGTCAGTCTTCTTACTAAGACATTTTTATTTTGAACAATATACTTTTTTTCATAAAAATGTCATTTAAGTTAGCATATTTATTTTACTGTTATTAATAAGTAAAATTTGTTTTTTTGTTCTTCTTGTATAGTAAGTAGTGATAGATGTAATCCACAGTAAAAGAAAACTCTTTGGGTCCACAATTTTTAAGAATTAAATAGATCTTAAGACCAAAAAGTTTGGAAAACCAACAAATTGCAGTATAGTTTCTTTTCACTTCTTTGTTGAAGTAAAGTTAGCATACTTTGAAACTCAAGCTCTTAAATATAAATTTGATGAGTTTTGGCAAATTCATACACTCATGTAGCAAACCTCCTCCCCCCATCAAGATGTAGACTGTTTCCATCACTCCAGAAAGTTCCCTGTAACTGCCTTCCAATCACTCCCCCCGACCCCACCGCCCATAACCACCCTCTTTTCTCATTCCTGTCATGACAGATTAGTCTTGTCTGTTACTGAACGACATTGTGGATGGAATGTACATGTGCTCTTTTTTTTTTTTTAAACTTTTTGCCATGTGTTGGAGTATAGCCATTAACAATGTGACAGTTGCAGGTGAACAGGGATGGAACTCAGCCATACATAACGCATGTATCCATTCTTCCTCAAACCCTAGTCCCATCCAGGCTGCTGCATAACAGAGAGCAGAGTTCAGGTGCTGTGCAGTAGGTCCTTGTTGGTTATCCATTGGAAATCCAGCAGTGTGTTGCAGGTAATCTTTTTTTTAGCGTGGCTTTAATCGTTCAGTGTTTGAGAATCTTCTGTGTCAAGTGTATCAGTGTTCAGTTTTTTTAATGCTGAGTGATAATGCCATCGTTTGAATATGCAGCGTTTTGTTTTTCTGTATCCCTGTTAATGGACATTTGGGCTTTTCTCACTTGGGAGTTTCTTATACACGTCTTCTTTATGGACATTTTTTCACTTTGTTATGTAGGAGTAGTATTTGGGGGTCCTAGAGAGGGTGTGTATTTAACTATAGAAAGTTATTGTAATGTTTACCAAAGTCAATGTACCATTTCTCTGTATGTGAAAATTTCAGTTACTCTGCAACCTCACCAACATTTGATACTTTATGGGTATAACACAGAATCACGTCCTGGTTTTAATTTACATTTCGTAAATGATTTTGAGCACTTAAACATGGATTTATGAGTCAGTTTTAAAGTTTTCTTTGGGAAGTGCTTGAGGCCTATTTATGGCCATTTGTGTTATTAATTTATAGGAACTCTTTATATATTTTGGTTATAATTCTTTTTTATTTTTAAAGTTAATTTTTAGTGAAATATGGTTGCTTTACAGCGTTGTGTTTCTGCTGTATAGCAAAGTGAATCAGCTATATGTTTACTTATATCCCCTCTCTTTTGGATTTCCTTCCCATTTGGGTATAGTAGGTTGTACTGTATAGTAGATTCTCATTATCAATTTTATAAATATGTGGAACACATCATGACTTTGCATGTCATCCTTGAGCCGAGTCCATGCTACTTCTCTGTATCATTCCAATTTTAGTATATATGCTGCTGAAGTGAGCACTGGATATAATCCTTTATCGAATATATGTTCAGTTCAGTCAGTCAGTTGTGTCTGACTCTTTGTGACCCCATAGGCTCCAGCACACCAGGCTTACCTGTCCATCACCAACTCCCAGAGTTTACCCAAACTCATCTCCATTGAGTTGGTGATGCCATCCAACCATCTCATCCTTCATCGTCCCCTTCTCCTCCTGCCTTCAATCTTTTCCAGCACCAGGGTCTTTTCCAATGAGTCAGTTCTTCACATCAGGTGGCCAAAGTATTGGAGTTTCAGCTTCAGCATCAGTCCTTCCAATGAATGTTCAGGACTGATGTCCTTTAGGATTGACATATGTAGCATGTATATTTTTTATGAGTTGATAGCTTACCTTTCCATTGCCTTAATAATAAATAGACATCTTAATACTTTCTTTGAACAGAAGTTTTTAGTTTTATGAAATCCATTTTACAACTTTTTAAATGTTAGGGCTTTTTTGTGTCCACTCTTAAGAAATCTTTGCTTCTGTCTCCCCCAAATGTTAACCGCTGTCCTTGGTTCTCTCTAGTATCATTAATGATGTGTGTTCTTCAAGTTAACTTCATCAGTATCTTTTAATGAGAATGACATAACAGTTTGAGAGTAAATGAATAGACCTTTTTGATTGCCATTGAAAAATTATAGGACAAATGGATTTGTGGGACTCAACCTAGAAAACCAACTGGCATAAAATCTCAATAACATTTACTGAGTACCTGCCATGTTCAACAGAGTTTAGATTCTCATGTAATAAGAATTTAAGTAAATGCTCAACAGAAGCCTTGCATGTTCTTCAGTAATGAGTGGAGGGTTAATAAGAGTGTTATATTCTCAATGGTTCTTTGTCCTGACCAGGAGGAAGAAAGGGTAGAGAGGAGTGATCCATTTCCAAAAATGGAACTTGGTACTTTTTAATTAACTTTTGAGTATCTTTTTGCATTAGTATTGAAATTACTAGGCTTTTCTGCCCATGATTTTCTTTCAGTCTTTATAAAAGATTTGCGAATTGTACCCCAGATAAAACTATGTAAGATTTTACATAATTTGTGAAAATGAGGTGTTTAATTACTATGACAATTTACTCATGTAGCATCATTTTGAAATCTAGT
Source organism: Antilocapra americana (assembly GCA_007570785.1). Classification (NCBI taxonomy): domain Eukaryota; kingdom Metazoa; phylum Chordata; class Mammalia; order Artiodactyla; family Antilocapridae; genus Antilocapra; species Antilocapra americana. The sequence continues at coordinate 30,015,931 of ML662445.1, forward strand.
CTTCAATTGGTTGAATATAATTTTATTTTGTAGTTTATTCCTAATGGCTTCCTTGTTGGGAGACTTTCACGTTGGGTGTTTAGCAGCCATCAGTAGTGCAATCAAAATTACAAATGGTTAGTTTCAAATACAAGCTGTGTTCATTGGGGTTGTATTTAAATTGGGACTTATGGAAGGGAAGATTTGGGGAAAAGAGAAGAATTCTGATAGTTGAAAAGGAGAGGTGAGAAACCCCTAGTGCAAGAAGATATACACACACAAGTATAAAACGCATAATACATGTGTAAGTACACATACAAGTTTTCAGTGTTACAGTTATACATGTATTAAAGTCTGCTTCTCCATGAAATTATTTTCTTAGATTTTTAGTTCCTTGGATTCTTTTGATCTTGAATCAAAGATTAGAATTAGATTGTTTTATGCTTTTCCAAATATCCTAATGAATATGCTGCTAAAAATGGGTGATTCCTTCAGAAGATTTAAGAAATGGAACTGAAAATGTATGTTAAGGAATTTGGTTTTGAAAATGTTTTCTTAAGAGATGACTTAAAGGCAGAAAATTTGATTATCTGTGTTCTTCATGCCTCACTTACCAATTATCCGTATCTTTCATTTTTTCGCTGGTTTTCTTTCTGTTGCCCATTTTAACTTAGGAGACGTTAGGTAAAACATTCAGCACCTGTTAATATGCAAAATACTCTGCAATGTGGGCATGCTGAAGAGAATAAGACATAGTACCTGACCTCAGCGGGGTAAGTGACAGATATGTACAGAGATAACAGAGGATATGAATGAAGGTAGGGAAAATTAAGAACTGTGGAATTTAAGCATACCATGGAACACCAGCCAACCTCATTTCTTCAAATTAGCATATTGGAGTGTGTTTAAAATCGCATTGCTTAGAGATGGCCAGCAAATACATGAACATCTCTCATTATTAGAGAAATGCAAATCAAAACTGCAGTGAGTTATTACCTCATCAGAAAATCTACAAACAATAAATGAGGGAGCAGGTGTGAAGGAAAGGCAACCCTCTTGCACAGTTGGTGGGAATGTAAATAGATAACAGCCACTTTGGAGAATAGTATGGAGATTCCTTAAAACACTAGGCATAAAACTACCATCTGACCCAGCAATCCCACTACTGGACATATATCCTAAGAAAACCATAATTGAAAATTGACATATGTACCCCAGTGATTTTTGCAGCACTATTTACAATGACTGGGACATGGAAGCATTCTAGATGTCCACTGACAGATGAGGAAGTTGTGGTATATGTGGCATATTAGTCATAAAAAAGAACAAATTTGAGTCGGTTCTAGTGAGGTGAATGAACCTGGAGCCTGTTACAAAGAGTGAAATAAGTCAGAAAGAGAAAAACAAATATTATATATTAATGCATATGTATCGAATCTAGAAAAATGGTACTGATGAACTTATTTGCAGGGCAGGAATACAGATGCAGACACGGAGAACCAACTTTGGACACAGTGGGGAAAAGGAACAAGAGGATGGGGCGAATTGAGAGAGGACCATTGAAACGTACACATTACCATATGTAAAATAACTAGCTAATGGGAAGTTGCTGTATAACACAGGGAGCTCAGCCCTGAGCTCGTTTTTTAGATTGAAAAATACAGGCGACATCATCTGTATAGGTCTCTCTCTGCCTGACTTCACTCAGTAGGACAATCTCTAGGTCCATCTCGGATGTCCCTTTCTTACTGCAGGTGCTGCTACCACCTGAAGTAGATCAGCCAGCCAGGTCACCCCACTGGAGATTAGTCCAGGGTTAAGGGAACGGCTACCCACTCCAGTATTCTGACCTGGAGAATTCCAGGGACTGTATAGTCCATGGGGTCACAAAAGATCAACTGAGCGACTTTCACTTTCATGTGGGGAGGCAGGGGCGTGGGCTGCAGCCCCGGATCCCTTCCCCTAGGTCTTTCCTGCCCTCATGTGAGGGCCTACACCATATGTGCCGACACTTCTGTGGGGCACATCCGTGCCCATTCCCAAGACCTGGAGGAGCTCAGTGGCCTGGTGAAGACAGAAGCATCTCCCAAAGGTGTGGGGGCCAGTGGTCTGAACTTGCACAGCGTGTTCAGAGCAAGGGGAACCCAGCATAGCCTTTGTGAGTCACGTTTCACATTCACTCGGTTCATCTGGGGGTCTGTGTACACCGCGTGATGCAGGGCATGGTGTCGGGGCAGCGGCTGAGCCGCCAGGCAGCATGGAGATGAGGCTACTGGGCCGGGACCTTCCCTTAAAGACCAGTCATTGTGCCCTTGTGTCCACAGTCAGAGTGGCATCTGTATGGTTGAAAATAGAACCGGGCCGCATCACAGTCAGTTCCTGGTACAGGGTGTTTTCTCTCTGTGTGAAGGGAAAAAGGAAGCATAGAATTCAGGATAATGACTCTCAGATAAACTGTAGGGCAAGAGAATCATTGATCTGTGTGCGAAGCCTGGAAACTCTGAGGCCCGCTCTCCATGGTTCTGATTTCTGCCTGGAGTAACACCACCTCATCCAAGATCAGTAGGGAATTCTTATTATTCTTCCCTACCCCACATGGAAGGAGTGAACATTTAAAATATAGAAAAATGCCCTTTTAAGTACAAATCATTTTTTTTAAAGCTTTGATCTCACTAATTTAAAAAAACCCATTCCCTCTGCTTCTTTACATAATACTGCAGATTTCACATCCTCTTAATGATTGGGCTGTGGACTGTTTCGCTTTTCATTGACTTTAGATTCATGTAAGTGAGTAATTTTGTGCTCTTCTCTACAGTCTGAGAGCAGTCCTAGCCTTTTGTGTTAAGTAATCACGGAAATCCATTCTGTCCAATAGGAGACACAGGTGATTTTTGAGCATTTGAAATATGTCTAGTGTGACCAAGAAACTGCGTCTTTAGTCTTATTTAATTTTAATAAGGATAGGTTTTATTGTGTTAATTTCATAATATAGTTTGTAAAAGTGAAGCAGTACAAAGTATTTTACAATTAAACATAATATTACTGCTTTGGTAAGACTACATTTCACTTTGTTAAAAATGTGGTAGCTAAATTGAGATATGCTCTAAGTGTAAAATCAACACTGAATTTTGAAGATGTGGTGTGGGAAAAAGTATAAAATATCTCACTAATATTTTTACATTGATTACATTTGAAATGCTAATACTATGGACCCAACTGGGTTAAATCAAATATATTATTAAAATTTATCTTGTTGCTTTTTTTTAAAAAAAGCATTATCTTTTTTTCATATCTCATGAAAACAGTTTTCATTATCTATGAAACTCATATTTCTGTGATACAGTATACAGCGTGTGTTAGTTGCTCAGTCGTGTCCAGCTTCTTCGTGACCCCATGGACCGTAGCTTGCCAAGTTGCTCTGTCCATGGAATTCTCCCGGCAAGAATACTGGAGTGGGTAGCCATTCTCTTCTCTAGGCAATCTTCCTGAGCCAGGGGTTGAACCCAGGTCACCTGCATTGTGGGCAAATTCTTTACCATCTGAGCCACTGGGGAAGTCTCATTTCTATGATAAGTCTCTCAACTTTGTCACTACTAACATTCTGTTCAGGTCAGTTCAGTCGCTCAATCATGTCCTGCTCTTTGGGACCCCATGGACCGCAGCACGCCAGGCTTCCCTGTCCATCACCAACTCCCAGAGTCTACCCAAACTCATGTCCATTGAGTCTATGATGCCATCCAACCATCTCATCCTCTGTCATCCCCTCCTCCTCCTGCCCTCAATCTTTCCCAGCATCAGGGTCTTTTCATATGAGTCAGTTCTTTGTACCAGGTGGCCAAAATATTGGAGTTTCAGCTTCAACATCAGTCCTTCCAATGAACACTCAGGACTGATCTCCTTTAGGATGGACTGGTTGGCTCTCCTTGCAGTCCAAGGGACTCTCAGGAGTCTCCTCCAACACCACAGTTCAAAAGCATCAATTTTTTGGTGCTCAGCTTTCTTTATAGTCCAACTGTCACATCCATACATGACTATTGGAAAAACCATAGCCTTGACAAGACAGACCTTTGTTGGCAAAGTAATGTCTCTGCTTTTTAATATGCTGTCTAGGTTGGCCATACTGTCCTTTCAAGGAGCAAGCATCTTATAATTGCATGGCTGCAGTCACCATCTGCAATGATTTTGGAGCCCCCAAAAATAAAGTTAGCCACTGTTTCCCCACCTATTTGCCATGAAGTGATGGGACCAGATGGCATGATCTTAGTTTTCTGAATATTGAGCTTTAAGCCCACTTTTTCACTCTCCTCTTTCACCTTCATCAAGAGGCTCTTTAGAAGCTGGATAATTTTTTGGTGTGTTGACCTGTCTTGTTCCATGTGGAATGTTTAGCAACATCCCTGGACCAGCTGATGAAGACCAACTTCCCACCCAGTGCAGGCATGCCTGTCAGGGCCATGACCAAAAGGGATCAGCCAGCATCTGTCTGAAGCACTTCCTTGTTGAGATCTCTTTGTCTCCCCTATTTGGGATTAACTTTAAGACAGGTTATGTTTTATGTTAGCTGTTATGTTATTATTTAGTACCTAAGTTATGACCAACTCTTTTGCAACACCATGGACTGTAGCCCACCAGGCTCCTCTGTCCATGGGATTCTCCAGGCAAGAATACTGAAGGTTGCCATTTCCTTCTCCAGGGGATCTTCCTGACCCAGGGATCAAACCTGTGTCTCCTTCATTGGCAGGTGGATTCTTTACCACTGAGCCACCAGGGAGGCTCAGAGCTGTTTCATTAGCTTTATATAACGTTAGGTGTGTATTATATTTACCTTAGCTGTCCTGTAGCTTCCACCAGTGATCCTAGTGCTGATCTCTTGAGTAGCACAACATAAACCAAATTCTTTTTTTTTTTAGTCTTTAATTGAAGGAGAATTGCTTTGTAATATTGTGCTGATTTCTGCCATACATCAACATGTATCAGCCATAGGTATACACATGACCCCTCCGTTGTGAACCTCCCTCCCACCTCCCACCCCAACCTACCCCTCTAGAATAATGTGTACCAAAAGGCCTTATAAATTTCCAAAGCTCATTCATCAAATACTTAAACCTCTACTCCAAGTAAAGCTTGGATGTCTCTTATCTCCTGCTTTCTTGCTTGCAAGATATGTCTTGTTTTTTTGTTCTCTTGCCTTTAATTAGAATAGTAATGTATACACATATATTTAATATAAGCATCTGTCTGGGAAGATACAGTCCCTTATTCAGTTTTCACAAAACCTATTTTAGGCTCATAACTTCCTAGACATAGATTTTGTATTTTAATAGACAAGAGATGAAAAATGTAGTTGATATGCATCTTTAAAACTGTATTATACATGCAGATGCTAAGTAGTGGCAGAGATTCTACCCCTGGATTCGATTGTTCGTGTCATGGAGATTGATAGTCTTAGATTGTATAGAGAAAGTGATTTCAGTACCATCTGTGGCCACTTATCCAGCAGATTGGGCAGATAACAAATCTGCCAAATGAGCAGTGTATGTTCCTAAAAAAGGAAAATCAGAAGGATTCTACCACGGAGGATCTTAAAATATTATTTATTTAAAAACTTAAAATTTTAGCAACTTCTGTAAATCGAAGTAGTTTATAGAATATAGATTCTATAGAAAGTAAAAATTTTAAGACTTTATTTTCTCGTTTTTAAATTTATTTTAATTGGAGGGTAATTACTTCACAATATAGTGATGGTTTTTGCCATACATCAACACGAATCGGCCACAGTATACTTGTGTCCCTTCCATCTTGAACCCCGCCCCCCACCTCCCTCTAGGTCGTCCCAGAGCACTGACTTTAGGTGCCCTGCTTCATATATTGATCTTTCACTGGTCATCTATTTTACACATGGTAATCTATATGTCTCAATGCTATTCTCTCAAATTTTCTTCAATATTTTAGTTACATGGGTATGTTTCAAACAGCATTGAAAAATCAGCACCCTTGGCCATAACCTAAGGTAATGGAAAAGAAAGCGTCATTCTAAGGGTGTTTCAGGAGGTTGTTCTGGGCACCCCTGCTCCTGCCCCTGGTGGTGCTGGGTCACAGGATGCCTGAGCTCAGGGGTGCTGCTCGGCGGAGCCCCAGAACCTTTGCCACACAGCCGCTCTCCTCTTGGCAACGTCTCAGCTCCTGTAGAGGCTTTGGTAATGTTCCTTCTCAGAGGTTTATTTGTAAAGGATTTTCCTGTATATCCAGAATTGGTTCAATATCAGTATCTCTGGGAAAGTACTGATAAATGATGTACAGCCTAAATTTTACTTTGGGTTTCGAGTTGGCATTTTCCCATTTAATTTCTTAAAAACAACCTGATACTAGGTTCTCTGATGGTATTTTTGTTTCCAAAAAGGAAAATAATTTGTTGAGTATCAGAATGTGATAGGTCTGTCTTAGACCAGACAGCAGGTCAGATATGCCAGCTGTGAAAGCACAGTGTCCCTCTGGAGTGGTTTGAATAGCTGGACACCAGCACAGGAGGGTTAGGAGAATTCCGATCAGGACAGTTCTGACGATGTGGGGCCAGTTGATCTGCTGTGAGACTTTTTCAGGGCCCAAACAGCAGTGACTTAGGGATATAAGCCCAGAATGACTCTATTTTAGCCTCTCTATGGTGATGCACATTTTTTCCAGTTTTGTTGAGAAATTCTTGATATACCTCACTAAGGGTAAGGTGTACAGCATGGTGGTTTGAGTTACATGTATATTACAGTTCTAAGTATTGTAGCATGATTACCACCGTAGGTTTAGCCCTTATCCATCATCTCATATAGATAACAGAAAAAGAGAGCTTTTTTTTTTTCTCCTGGTGATGAGAACTCTAAAATCTACTTTCGGAACTTCACAATGTATCTTAATTGTATCTTCTAGTGTTATCTATAGTCTTGTTGTACATTACATCCATGGTACTTCTTTATCTCATAATTGGAAGTTTGTGCATTTTGACTGCCTCTCTCCATTTCTCTCCAACCACAAATCTGATCTTTTTTTCTGTGAGTTTTATGTGGCTTTTGTTGTCCTTACTGTTAGATTCCACATGTAAGTGAGACCGTGAAATACGTGTCTTTGTCTGACTTGCTTCACTTAACATAATACCTTCAAAGTCCATCAGATTTGTTGTAAATGGTAGGGTTTCCTCATTTTTTATGGCTGAATAATATTCCTGTCTTTTTGAGTGTGTGGGTGTGTGTGTCTGGGGCGGGGGGAGAGAAATACCAACCACATCTTCTTCTTCTGTTCATCTGTCAGTGGACCCTCAGGTTGTCACCATGTCTTAGCATTCATAAATAATGCTGCTGTGTACATGGGGATGTAGGCATCTTCTCAAGTTAGTGTTTAATATGTTTCCAGAAGTAGAACTGGTAGATACTATGCGAGTTCAGTTTTAATCTTTTGAGGACCCTCCCTACTGTTTTCTGCAGTGGCTGTACCAGTTTACAGTCCCACCAACAGTGCACAACCTTCAGTTTTCTCCACATTCATGTCAGCATTTGTAACCCCTTGTCTTTTGGGTGATGCTATTAGATGTGAGCTGATATCTCATTGTGGTTTTAATTTGCATTTCCCTAATGACTAGTGATATTTAGTATCTTTCATATTGTTGCATTTGCACATGATGCATATTTTTATATGCATATTAATGTCTCATTAATGTATGCTTGTGGCTTTCATGGTAATGACAGTAGCTTTTTTTTTTTTTTTCCTACTGCCAGGGCTATTAAAGTTATTTTTCTTTTCTTTTTTTCTAGAACAAGCCTGCCCTCCCCTATGTTTTCCAGAAATGACTTCAGTATCTGGAGCATCCTCAGAAAATGTATCGGAATGGTAAGTTAATTTCACAGTATGAAGCTAATATGTGTTTCATGCATATCCTTGGAAGAGACTCTTAATATTGGCATAAGTGATATACAGCAATGTTTCTGAAAACTTTTGAGAATCAGAAATTAGGAAAAGTCTTATACTAGGTTTTCCTGACAGAATTTTAACTATTCATTATGCTCTTAATATGACCTTAATGTGACTTTTCATTATAAGGAAATAGGAAAAGAAAATGCTCTTGCCCCATTGTCACACCACATTTGTAGGTACCCATGGAATTACTCAGAAATACTCTCAGAAAGAACAGACTCCCCACAGTATAGAATATAATTTCACTTACACTTCTGTGCACAGAGCAGATTTTTGTGCTTTGTAAGTGTGGTGTATGTCAGACATTTGGAGTGTGTCTTTGCTTAGTTATCTGCAGGTGGATCTGATTTTTTAGGGGGAGAGAGATGGATGGCAAAACTTACTGTTATATAAATCCTACACTTAGTCACTTCAGTTGTGTCCAATTCTGCAACCCCATGGACTGTAGCCTACCAGGCTCCTCTGTCCATAAGTTTCTCTAGGCAAGAATACTGCAGTGGATTACCATTTCCTCCTCCAGGGGATCTTCTTGACACAGGGATTGAACCTGTGTCTCCTGCCTTGCGGGCACATTCTTTACTCTCAGAGCCATCTGAGAAATCCATTTAAATCCTTAGATTCCCTTTAAAATAGAAGTCATGTCACTACCCAGTCAGGCTTGGATTCTGGGTAAAGTTCTCTTCTTCCAGCATGACCTTTGACCAACTAGAATGATGAAAAATTTAAAGCACATGAGTCTTGAGCTGCTAAAGAATCTGCTTGGGCATGACCTTTCTTAATTTTGCAGTTTAATGTGCATCCATAGTACCGCAGGAACTGTCCCTGCACTGGGAAGTGTGCTGTGCTCAGTCGCTTCAGTCATGTCCGACTCTTTGCCACCCCATGGACTGTAGCCCACCTGGCTCCTCTGCCCATGGGATTCTCCAGGCAAGAACACTGGAGCGGGTTGCCATTTCCTCCTCCAGGGGATCTTCCTGACCCAGGGATCAGACTTGCATCTCCTGTGTCTTCTGCATTGCAGGCAGATTCTTTCCCCCCTGAGCCACCTGGGAAGCCCACTGAGAAATGTAGTCACTTCCTAAACGTGTTCGTTTTGACGTCTGAAATCCTTTCAGCTGCTGGGGTGCCCACATTAGCATTTTTCAAATACTCGGATTCTCTGCATGCAACAATGTCGTCTGAGACTTCCTGAACATAATTTCCAAGGAGATAATCTCAGAAACATCTTTTTTAAGGGCCTCCCTAGTGACTCAGTTGGTAAAGAATCTGCCTGCAAATGCAGGAGACACGGGTTCCATCCTCAGGTCGTGAAGATCCCCTGGAGAAGGAAATGGCAACCCACTCCAGTATTCTTGCCTGGAGAATTCCTTGGACAGAGGAGCCTGGCAGGCTGCAGTCCATGGGATCACAAAGAATCGGACATGACTGTGCAACTAACTTTCACCTTCACTGCATGGAGAGTAGTTCATCTAACCTCTCTGTAGCTGGATAACAAGATTTATCCCAGTCTTACTATTTCCCGTCTGTGAGACCCTGGGCAAGTTGCCTTGCTTCCCTGAGTAAAGTTGGAACAATAATTAGTACCTTATAGCTATATTGAGAGACAAATAAGATGATTTATGTAAAATGTCAGGACGACCCTGGTTTAGCCTAATGCTCAACGTTATTATCAGTAGTTCTCACACTTAGGGCTTCCCTGAGAGCTCAGTTGGTTAAGAATCTGCCTGCAGTTCAGGAGACCCCAGTTCAATTCTTGGGTTGGGAGGATCCGCTGGAGAAGGGATAGGCTACCCACTCCAGTGTTCTTGGGCTTCCCTTGTGGCTCAGCTGGTAAAGAATCCACCTGCAATGCTGGAGACCTAGGTTCAGTCCCTGGGTTGGGAAGATCCCCTGGAGAAGGGAAAGGCTGCCCACTCCAGTATTCTGGCCTGGAGAATTCCACGGACTGTATAGTCCATAGGGTCGCAGAGTTGGACACGACTGAGAGACTTTCACTTTCGCTTTTTAATCACATTTAATCGGAACACCTGGACTCTAACTCCATTTTGTTTACATTAAGACTCATCTGGACAAAGCAAATGTATTTAGGCAAATACATATATTCTTAAATGTTAATTATGCATATTAATCTCTTAAGAACTGGAATTTCCAGGCCAAAAAACCAATATCTTATAGAACTAATATTTTCAAACCCTTAGTAAACATAATTATCAGTGAGATCCAATATGTAAGCATGTAAGTAAGTATGTGTGTGTTTAAAATTAAAGCTAGTTTCATAAAAAAAATGCTCATCATTAAAACAAATGATATTTTTCTATTAGATCAATGCTGACTCTAGCTCATTAAATTGATTTTGTAACCTGCTAATGAAAGGGCTTCCCTGGTTACTCAGATGGTAAAGAATCTGCCTGCAATGCAGGAGACCTGGGTTTGATTCCCTGGGTCAGGAAGATCCCCTGGAGGAGGGCATGACAACCCACTCCAGTATGCTTGGCTGGAAAATCCCCAGGTTCAGTGGAGCCTGGCGGGCTACAGTCCATGGGATCGCAAAGAGTCGGACATGGCTGAGAGAGCACGGTACATGTATGAAATCCACAGTTAGTTAGAATTGGTATCACATTTGTTGGGTGAACAGAATTTGTATGAAAACCAGATGTGGTTTGGTGTTTTTTGGTGATCAGGGAGAGTATAGCTTTCTGTATTTCTCTTGCCTAAGTCTGTCACCTACCATCTCCTGTCTCACTGGATGTCAGATTTAGCAGTAGCATCATGAGTTTGTTCAGGCTAGTAACTGATAATCTTCTGGTGTATGTGTCAAGCAAGCATTCAGTCTAAATGGAAATTAACCATCCTTTTAAAAGACAGTAAATAATGTTATGTTGGCTTGTACCTGCATAGTTTGAAAGATGCGCTATTTCTTTAGAAGAATGGTTTTACCTTTATTTTTAGGTGCAGAACTGTTTGTACAGAGACAGGCTGAATCATAGATAAAGCAAATAAAAGCAGAGCTGTTTGGGCTGAAAGGGGACCATGGCATGTTTTGAAACTTGTATCTGTAGAACTTTCTGAAGAAAATCATAGAGAAAGAGCTGCAGGGGAGGTAATATTTGGTGCGAGTGTTCTCTGGTGTGGTTTTGTAAGGGAGTAACATTCTAGATGGATATTTATTAATGTGATCTGGCATTTGGAAGTATTGTTCTTTGGGCACAGTCGTGGGCTCCCCTCTAAAGGGCAGTAGAATCAGTCCAAAGGGGCCAGCACTGTGCACAGTGGAGATTTAAAGTACAATGGGTCTTGAAAGAGAAAGCAAATAACATCACCAAAATAAATTTTAAAGTAGTTTTTCTCATATTTCTGCCTCCTTCTCCCCCATCCCAAGGAAAATAGGTCAAAAATTAGATGATATTAGCATTCATAGAGTTTATTACCTAAACTTTAAAGTGTCAGTCCCAGGTGGTGCTAGTGGTAAAGAACCCGCCTGCCAGTGCAGGAGACATAAGAGACACAGGTTCAATCCCTGGGTCAGGAAGATCCCCTGGAGAAGGAAATGACAACCCACTCCAATATTCTTGCCTGGAAAATCCCATGGACATAGGAGCCTGGCAGGCTACAGTCCGTGGAGTTACAAAGAGTCAGACACGACTGAAGCAACTTAGCACCCCTTAGGAAACAACCTGGGTGGCTGTGAAACCAATTGGAATTAGAATTCAAAGTGAAGATAGATTTGAGAACTCTCCCACTGCGCTTTGGTGAGTCTGTTCCACTTAACAGTCCAGACACTTGGCTTCAGGTCCTTTCTGTATGAGTAGATCTCAGAAGCCATGGACAGACCCTTCAGCTAGCTCTTCCCATAGCTTCACATTCAATTTCTTCTTTTCATGATGAAAAGGAAGTGTTATTCCCTCAGTAGTATCTGACTCTTTGTGATCCTGTGGACCGTAGCCCACCAGGCTCCTCTGTCCATGGCTTTCTCCAGACAGGAATACTGGAGTGGGTTGCCATTTGCTTCCCCAGGGGATCTTCCTGACCCAGGGATCGAACCTGGGTCTCCCGCATTGCAGGTGGACTCTCTACGATCTGAGCCACTAGGGAAGCCCTGCCTTATCTTTTTATGATAAGAAGTCTTAAAAGTTGGAGAGGAAATCTGATATGCACCATAGCTTTTCACGACGTCGACAGAGCAGAGTGGGGAGCACGGACATTCTGCTGGAAACCTCCCAGTTCACATTCAGCTGGGGTCTGGTCCCAGCTTTCTCAGAAATCAGTGCTCCTCGTTTATGATGTTGTAGTTTATGGCGTAGTGTCAGGAAGCCAGTAAGACGTGGCTTTTAAGAATCCATGACAGGCGCTTACCTGCCAGGTGTGGTCTAGGTCTAGCATCATTTTATCAGGAAGGAATGGAGGAGGAAATGGCCACCCACTCCAGTGTTCTTGCCTGGAAAATCCCATGGACACAGGAGCCTGGCCGCAAAGAGTCGGACACGACTTAGCGCCTAAGCCACCACCAATCAGGAAAGAAAGGCAGTGTCTTCAGGCATGTGACGCCCTGGGCCCCTGAGCACCTGCTCTAGCCGGGCTCATTGTGCTCCATCCTCCACTGCCGCATGCAGAACACATTTTACTTTGCTTTCTTTCCCAAAAGAATATAGAGACTTAGATTTCCAAAACTAATGACACCCTTTTCTTTTTTTTCCCTCCCAATCTGTTTTGGGCAGGATCATGTTACCCAATGCTGGGTTATAGACTACACAGAATGAATACTTTACATAACTGGAATTCAATCCTAAATCTCTCTGTGATTGAAGCTTTTACCAAACAGATTCCCGTCTGCGCATTAATACCGGTGTTGGTGAGGAGTTTGAATTCTTTGTTCCTTATTTCCTTACTCCCATTGTCCGTGAAGGGATTCTAGTGTCATAATCCCATTGTCTTCGGTTTCCCCTGTTTTCTTTCTCCTCTTCTCTCCAGTCCTTTTACGATTTGTCAGCAGGACTCACCCTGTGGTTGGGTCACGGGTCACCATGCTTAGTGACTTTGGAAACTAGGCCAGCACCAAGTTGAGGCGACCGAGGCATCCGGACACAAAATTTGAGTAGATGCCTGCACCTGAGGGCACTTCTGCTAAATGTCTTGGACTCGTAGAATATTAATGTTCAATTATTACAAAAGGGTGAGGAAGATCTGTCATATTGTAAATTTTAAGTTAGTAAAATGAAAATATTCTGTCCTTCTTAAAGTTACCCAGTACAACCAAATTCCATAAGAGATTTGAAAACTTTATCTGTTTTTTTGCTCCTTTAACAACTCCTATTTCCACTCTGTATTTACTATAGAGTATTACCCTAACCTATTTTTTTTCATCTTTGTAAGTCTTTTATTGAGTACCCTATCATGCTTTGCTGTCCCAGAAATATAAAGTTAAAATTTAAGAATTTATATTTTATGATCATAAGACTTGAGTACTGAAAGTTTAAAGTTCTTCTTACATGATCAAAATAACAAACATTACAAATGTTATGTGTTATACATATGAAAGTATAACACAAAAGATAAAATGCTATTCATTAAAAAGGATTTTTTCACTTGGGTTAAGGTATCTGAGAATGAATTTCATGCACTGCTAGAATGAGACAGGGCAGCAACAGTTCTTACTTTTTAGTAGATTTGAAGATTAAGAAGCCTTGCTTATATTAATAGATGGGGGTAGGAGTTCTGGGTTTTTTTTTTTTTATTATCTAGCAATATCGTCAGTTCTTTGGCCTTTTCCTGACTGTGTGTGAAGAGTCAAATGGTAATATATCAAACATCAAAAATAATTTTTTATGGTCCATTAGTTGACAGCTCAATTAAGACTTCTTTTAACGTTATTGGAAACCACATTTGAAAACTCTAACTTGCAGGAGGTCTTGTTACCCTCCCTGGAGTCATGGGCATCTGGGTCTCTGGGAAACGCAGCAGAGACGCTTCACCAGGGCCCTCAACTTCGATTCCTATAACTCACATCTACCTTGCAATACTGAGAAAGGGTTGAGAAAACTGAAATGTTTCCCCTAAAACATAACTTGTATAATCTTTTTTTCATGAAATACTTTCATCTTACCGGGAGCTTTAAATGTTTTCCCTGAAAACCTCAGATTCATCTCATTCCCTTGATGCAGAATACCTACCAAAATGACCTCAGAACCAGATGCATCCCGGGTCAGTCACTGTCAGGACTCTGGTGTTATTTTTGGGTTCAGATAAGCGCGTTGGTGTATGTCACTGTGACAACTGTCTCATTCTTGAATTCTAAATATAAGACAGATACAGCTCTAGATAAGATTTGGAGCTTTGCCCAAACTGGTACATTATATCATAAATACCAACTTAAGAGGCAGAAGAGGCAAAGTAGTTAAACAAAATGTGTCGTTTCTACCACCTCACTCTACAGTGATCTGAAATAAATGCCCGAGAAGTGACTGGAAGACCCTGCTTCTAATGTCAGGTCTTTGTCTTATCAGGAGCAACAGGGCCTTGACTTAAGGAGATTTCATTTCCTTGGTACTAACCAGTACTGTGTTTCTTTTTTTTTTTTTTTTCCAACTTTTTATTTTGCATTGGGATATAGCCAATTCACAATGTTGTGATGGTTTCAGGTGAACAGCGAAGGGACTCAGCCACACATACACATGTAATTCATTCTCCCCCACACTACACCCCATCCAGGCTGCCACATAACTTTGAGCCGAGTTAGCTGTACAGTACAAGAGGACCTTGTTGGTAATCCATTTTAAGTATAGCAGTGTGGCCAATACTGTATTTCTAAACTTCCTTTGCTTGGTGCCCTGAAGGTTTTCACACATTGGGGGAAAACTGCTATGCTAGAATTCAGGATGGTCTGAGGGGTGGGGTCTCCCACCCCTCTCCTCACCAAGTAAATGAAAAGTGAAAATGTTAGTTGCTCCGTCGTGTCCAACTCTTTGCAACTCCATGGGCTGTCCGTGGACTTCTCCAGGCAAGAATACCGAAGTAGGTTCCCATTCCCTTCTCCAGAGGATCTTCCCGACCTAGGGATTGAACCCAGGTCTTCCACATTGCAGGCAGATTCTATACCAAACAAAGGGCATTGTAAAAGGAGAGGTGGGAAAAGGGCCACAGTGTGACATCCAACGCAGGGGCATCCTTGGCCCGTCAGTTCTTAGGTAGGAGTGTGTGTGGAGGGTGAGCACCCATGGGTCAGTGCCCCTTCAGCATCCCTGCCCAGTCACGGGGAACCTTCGGGGACTACAGTGTGGAGACCGTGGCTCTGTCCAAGTGTCCAGCCAGTGCTTTAGGCATCCTTCCACATTCCTGCCTGATGGTGGTCTAGTAAGAGGACTCACGTGGCCTCCCAACCCTGAAAATGTTCAGCTACGAGACAGGAAAAATAGGAAAGGAATATATTGTCCCTCAGTGCTTTTCTTGTCTTTCTCCTCCCTGTTTTTTTATTTTTTTTTTACCCACTGGCTGCATCCAGGTATCCATGGTGTGGTCCATTCAGTTCACACACAGATACCCCTGTCCAGTGTGTAGTTCCTTTGTTTCCGGGTGTCGTGTTCCCCAGGGCTGGTCTGTGAGAGCCGAGGAGCAGAGGTGTGACCCCGGCAAAAGGCAGGAGAGTGGCAGGCTTGTTCAGTCTGCGCATCCAGAGCTGTCCCCAAGGGCTGTCCTGCGAGGTCTAGGTGTGGCCACCTTGGGCATGATTGGTGTATTCTGATGGCAAGAACCCCTCCCGCGATGGTCAACTTATAGATGATAGACATCTTGTGGAGAGAGAGGGGACTGGGTAGCCTGAGATGGGAAAGAGACCTTTGACCGTCCAAGGCCCTTCTGTGTAAGGAGGATACATTTTTACATCTTTGGTAGCTGTGGAAGGTAGGAGGGCTATTGTGGAGAGAGGATCCAGTGCCAACGTTGGCACACCCAGGGGACAGAGCCCAGGCTGCTGCCACTGATGCCCGTCAGTGAAGAGCCTAGAAGCCCACTTAGTGCTTGGGTCACGCACCCGGGTAAGCATCCTGCCTGCTGGCAGACTTAGCTTAAGACCCAAGCTGAGCTGCTCTCTCTAACCCAGGCCTTAAATATTTGCATGGTTGCCCATTACGATGCAAGGCGTAACACTTAGAAACTGTTTTTCATTTCAGACTTGGCCTTGCCTGTGGGCTGTTTATATAGTGCTTAAGGGACAGAGCAGCCTGGTTTTTTTTTTTTTTTTCTCAGTTTGTCAGCTGATGAGCAGCTGCAATTAAGAATTTCTTCGGTTTCATCATTGGTTGCTATTAATTTGCATGGATAAATTTAAACTTTGCTTTCATCTGGGTCACAAGGTAGAATTGCCTGGCATAAATATTTAATTTTTCCAGCTGACTGAAGCTTTCAGTGATAAAAGCATTTCTAGCTCATGTTTCTTCCCGAAACTTGACCTTCATAATGTGCATTGTTGCTTTTCCTGTTACTGGAATGTATACCATACTCGTTGGTTGTATACAGTATCTAGAGATTCCAATACCAACTTCATTGTCTTGTAAGTAAAGATGATGTCTGTGAATTTCCAAGAGGGAGTGAATAATTTGTATCACCAAGTTTTTCATTATGTATCCATTATATAAATTTAAATTTAAGAAATTAAAATAATTATAAGATTATTTAACAATAATTATAGGCTAATAGAGGCCAAAAAATGACAAGTTAATTGCTGTATTGTAAATAATCTGTTAGACTGTTCTATGCAGTCGACGTGATTTTTATGGTTGTCTGGAGCTATATTTGTATGTTCCATCAGGCCTTTTTGTGTCCCTTACACTCCCTGTTACCTGGGCCACAAGCATACCTTTTCATTTCCTTGAATGCTTGCATTCTGAGTTACTGAAAAAAAAGCAGGAGGAAAGTGTTTAAATTATTCTTGATTACAAAATTGGATTTAAAGAACCGTTAAGAATTTGGGAAGCTTTTCAAATGATTAAAAAGGAATCTGCCCATTGAATGGATGATAAAACCATGTCATTTGTAACTTGGTCTCCAGAGTTGACACCACACTCTTTAATTGACTTGCTGAATCATGTGAAGTCTACCCAACAGGTGTTGAATAGCCATTATCTAGCAGGCTTGTGACTGTCCCATTCTTGGTTGTATATTTTCTCAGGGATATATATATATGAGGGTATGGCATTGTGTACTATAGAGATAAAAGACTAAGGCCCTAGGCCTGGATTCCCATCTCTTGTCATCGTTGTTTTCTAGTTGCTAAGTCATGTCCGACTCTTGTGACCCCATGGACTGTAACCTGCCAGGCTCCTCTGTCCATGGGATTGTCCAGGCAAGGATATTGAGTGGCTTGCCGTTTGCTTTTCCAGGGGATCTTCCTAACACGGGAGTTGAACAGGTCTCCTGCATTGCAGGTGGATTCTTTACCAACTGAGCTGTGAGGGCAGCCCTGAGCCACCGTAATCGTGTGTGTGTCTAGTGTGTATGCGTGTGCTCAGTCGTGTCCAACTCTTTGTGGCCCCGTGGATGGTAGCCCACTCCTTAGGCAGGCTCCTCTGTCCATGGAGTTTTCCAGGCAAGAACACTGGAGTGGGGTGCCATTTCCTACTCCAGAGGATCTTCCCAACCCGGGGACTGAACTCGCATCTCTTGCATTTCCTGCCTTGGTAGGCGGATTCTTTACCACTAGCGCCACCTGGGAAACCCACCGTCATTATGAAAGCAGCAAATGTCACCCACTGGCATGTCCTTTGTTCCCTCAGTGAGTGTTTAATAGTCATTGTAGTATTTTTAGAGGGAGAAGTTCACAGTTTCAGGTAAAGTTCATTCATTCCTTTACTGAATAAATCCTTTTAAAATTCCTTTAAACCTCACCCTGCTGTTGTGCACCACAAAGGAAAATGCAGAAACGAGAGCAGAGTCGGAAACAGCATCACTCATGTCACATACCATCAAGGACCAGGGCTCACATCGCCACCCTGGTGAGCCCCATCTCCTTGGCGACTGGACCAGACAAAGAGCCTCGGTGGGACTACACGAGGCCTCCTGGCTGGGGCGGGGGGAAACAGGTGTCCTTCCCTCACTGCCTCACCTTTTAAGGTCAGAACTCAAGCCACGCTGCCCCCAGGCCGGCGCTTCTGCAGCTCGGCTGCCAGGTGACAGGACGAGGTATCCCAGCCTTTGCAGCCGCCTTGCCGCCTCACAACCTTGGGGGACTCGGCAGTCTTGCATGTACTGTGAATAGTAATGATCATACAGTTGACATGTATCGCTCGCTTAACGCATGCCTGGCACTGTTGTGAGTGTATTGTGTGAACTAACTAATCCTGACAGCAGAGTGTCCCCACTTGGTGGAGAAGTGACACAGGCATTAGGTAGCAGGGGCTTGTGCACGCAGCCCGTTCTGTTTTGTTCTTTTTAAGTTATGAGATGCATATCGTGTAATAGAGACCATTTCAACTGTTTGCAGGCGTGCGGTTCAGTAACATGTGTACATCATCCATGTGCTGCTGTCATTACCATTCTCTCCACGAAACCCTTTTCATCTCACATAGCTGATGCTCTGCATCCCTGAATCAGCAATTCCCCACCTCCCTACCCATCTCTCCCCCACACCCAGCCCTGGTGGCCACTGTTGTGCCCTCTGTTCAGAGGCATTCTTTCAGCTACAACACTCTGCTGTCCCTGGACTCCAGGACTGGACCATCCTGAAGGCATCTAGCTGCTCCTCCTTTTCCATCGTGCCAGATGCACTGTATTTCTCTTGTCTGTTTTATGACTAGCAGAATGTCAGCGTGTGTGTCCTGAGGTGGTCCACTTTCCGTGGTACGAGGTTGTCAGCTTCCCCATCCCTTCCTTTGGCCAGGCTGAAAGTGTTAAGGTTTTTAAATTGTATCTCTCGTTTCACCCCTGATTGTAAGAGAAATATATATACATGTCCCTTTTAGGAAATTTAGAAAATATAGAAAAGCACAAAGATCATCAAGATTACCTGGACTTCCAACTCTTAGAGACAACCGCTGTTAACTTTTTGATACTGCTGCCTTCTAATATTTGTCTACATAACATATAGTTTACAAAATTAAAATACTTTTAAACATATTGCATTGCAATCTACTTTTTCACACATTTTTCCCATGTGAACCAGTGTGCATCATTAAACAAGAGGGTTCTGAGCTCAGGGAGTTTGTATTCCAGCAAAAGAGTTGAGAGAGGCTAGTGCTTTGTGGTAAGTGCCCAAATAGGAGTAAACTCGGGGGCAGTGGGAATACACGGGAGCACGTTGGGGCAGTAGCACCTGGGTGGTGCTCTGTTCTGAGGTGATGAGGACACAGGCAAGTATGAGATATGATCCCCTCCCTCGGGAATTGTAACACTGGGCACTTAGCAGGTTGTGCTGGTTAGTACCCCTGACAGCAGCAGGCCGTCAGTCTGTGATCAGATGCTCACTTGTGCAATACAGATTATGTGTTCCGGGAGCTGGGAGAGATGAGAAGTCAAGGAGGAGAGGCTTGAAGCAGGCTTTGAAGTTCTACTGGGGAGGAGATACAAGAGTTAAGGGAAGTGAGGAGGGCATTCCAGGTCAGGACTGGCTATAACAAGACTTCTATTTTTTTTAAACATTAATCAGTTAATTAATTTGACTGGGTGAGATCTTTAGTTGTATCATGTGGGATCTAGTTCCCTTGAACAGGGATCAAATCTACACTCCCTGCATAGGGAGTGTGGAGTTTTAACCACCGGACCCACCAGGGAAGTCCTATAATGAGACTTTTAATCTGGTGTCCAAAGCAGTGCCTGGCCCCTAGTAGGTGCTGAGTTAATTTTAGAAAGATACATTAGAAGAATTTTATTTCTATATGTGTACTTTATATGGTCAAGTTGCTTTAAAAGAGACGATCTTGGTGGACTTTTTTTTTTTTTTTTAGGTACAATTGACAAATATTTAAAGTCTGTATCAAGATGATTGGATGTATGTATGTATTGTGAAAGGATTCCCCCATCAAGCTAATTAACACATCCAGCCCCTCACATGTGTAGCTTTTTTTGATGACAGCATTTAAGTTCTACTCTTCTTTCATTTATACAAAACAGCATTATCGGTTGTCTACCATGTAATGTGGTAGATCCTCGGGACTTATTTATAGTGTAACTGAAAGTTCATACACTTGTACCAACTTCTGCCTGTTTTGCCCACCCTAAAGCCCTTGGCAATGACTTTCTACTATGTTTTTATTGTTCAATATATATATATATAT
This sequence comes from Antilocapra americana, assembly GCA_007570785.1. NCBI lineage: Eukaryota > Metazoa > Chordata > Mammalia > Artiodactyla > Antilocapridae > Antilocapra > Antilocapra americana. Next base: position 30,036,126 of record ML662445.1, read on the forward strand.
ATTTTACAGTTCACCTATGTGTGATACAATGCCGTAATTGTCTGTCTTGCTTATTTCACTTAGCATAAGTACCTCCAGTTTCACCCATGTTGTCATAAATGGCAAGATTTCCTTTTGTGAGGCCAAGTAATATTCATGTGTATGTACACATATAGGTATATACATACACACTCCCCACCATATTTTCTGGATCCATTTATCCATTGATAGACACTTAGATTGTTTCCATTGTGTGTTCTTGACTCCTTTGGCAAGAATTAGTTGACCATAAACGCATGGATTTATTTTCTGGGCTCTTTATTCCCTTCATCCACCTGTCCATTTCTATGCCAGTTCTGTATTATTTTGATTAGTATATCTTTGTAATGTAGTTTGGAATCAAGGGGGTTGATGCCTCCAGCTTTGTTGTTCTTTCTCAAGATTTCTTTGGCTATTCAAGGTCTTTTGTGGTCCTATACAAATTTCAGGATTGTTTTTCCTTTATCTGTGAAAAATGTCATTGGAATTTTGATAAGGATTGCATTGACTAGGTCACTTTGGGCAGTTTGGACATTTTAACAACTTTTGTAATCCACGAGTACAGAATAGCTTTCCATTTATTCCTCTCTTCTGTGATTTCTTTTGTCAACAACTTACAGTTTTCAGTGTATAGATCTTTCACCTCCTTGGTTAAATTTATTCCTAAGTGTTTTATTCTTTTTGATGACAGTCAATGGGATTGCTTTCTTAATTCTTTTTCTGATAGCTTATTCTTGGTGTATTGAAACACAACTGATTTTTGTAAGTTGGTCTTGTACCCTGCAACTCACTGAACTCACGTATTGGTTCTAATGGTGTTTTGGCGGAGTCTTTAGGGTTTTCTATTTATAATATTATTTGCAAATAGAGATAATTTTACTGCTTGCTTCCTAATTTGAATGCCTTTTCTTTTTCTTGTATTAGTACTCTGGCTAGAACTTAACTATGAAAAGATGAATTTTGTCAAATGCTTTTCCTGCATCTATTGAGATGATCATATATTTTATTCTTCATTTTACTAATGTGGTATATCATATTGATTGATTGGCTTGTGTTGAACCATCCTGCTTCTCTGAAATAAATCCCACTTGATCGTGGTATATGACCCTTTGAATGCATTGTTGAGTTCAGCTTGGTAATGTTTTCTTTTATATCTGTGGTCATCGTGGATATTGGCCTATAATTTTCTTTTCTGGGTCTGCTTTTGTCCTTCTCTGGTTTTAGTGTCAGGGTAATGTTGACCTTGTAAAATGACTGTGGAAATGTTCCCTCCTCTTCTGTTTTTGAATAGTTTGAAAGGATCAGTATTAATTTGACTTTAAATATCTGGCAGAATTCACCAGCAAAGATATCTGGTCTTAGACTTTTGTTTGTTGGCAGGTCTTTGATTGCTGCTTCAGTCTCTCTAGTAGTAACTGATCTGTTCAGATCTCCTATTTCTACATGATTCAATCTTGGTAGGTGGTTTGTTTCCAGGAATTGATCCATTTCTGAAGTTGTTGATATTTCTTCCTACAGTCTTGATTCCAGCTTGTGATTCATCCTGCCCAACATTTCACATGATGTACTCTGCATATAAGTTAAATAAGCAGAGTGACAATATACAACCTTGTTGTACTCCTTTCCCAATTTTTAACTAGGCATTTGTTCCATGTTGTTCTAACTGCTGCTTCTTGACTTGCATACAGCTTTCTCAGGAGACAGGTAAGGTAAGGTGGTCTGATACTCACTAATGTTTATGTTTAGTATTCTGTTTTTTAACCTTCATTCTAGAGTTATAAGTGAACTACTTAGCCCCATTCAATATTTGACTATCCTTCAGTTAAATTTTTCTGCAAAGAAAGTGACCATGATTGAATGAACAGATTGGAAGTACTGCTCCTCCTTTTGATGTTAAAAGAAAATCTGACTTCCAGGCAGCATTAGTAGGAGTACAAATAGGATAAAGGGTTTTTGGAAGGCATTCCACTTGATAGTAATGGTAAAAACTTTAGATGAGTGCACACCTTTGATCTAAAAAACCCACTTAGAGAAATTTACTTTAAAACCATATTTGCTCATGTTCTAAAAGATAAAATTAAATTGTACATGGTATAGCTATATGTATAGACTTAAATTTTTTTTTAATGATTAAATTTGCTAATGTGCCCAGAACTAGTCTTAAGTGTTTTGCAACTGTTGGTCTTAGAAGAATGCTTTGTATAGATGATGCTATATACATTGTTAGATTAATGCCATGGCATTGATAAGGAAGCTGGCAGAGTTTAACTTGGCCAGAGTTGCATGACAGGTAAATGAAAGAGCCTGCCGTGGAGCTCAGTCTGGTTCTGATGTCTTAACCACTGCACAGTACAGGGGTTGCAAAGAACTTGACAGACTCGGTAATGTAATGTGAGTAAGATGTCCAGACACAGGAATAGCAAAAAAGGCAAGTAAATGAGCCAACACACAGAGCAGATGCCGTGCATTAAAAAAATCCAATAAGCTACATGTACAAACGTGTGTACACACATGTACAAACGTGTGTAATACACAGCCGTGTACCCCAAACTGTTGGTGATGCTTTGCCTCTAAGGAAAGGAGCATTTTTATATTTTTGCTTCCATTACTGAGAATTGCATATTCCTCTTTTTTTTTTAAAAAGAAAAAAACCCATGAAAGTATTTTTAAGTAAAAGAGAGTCTGAGACATCTCAGTTAGGACAAGCCTTGGCAGTCCCTGCTTTCTTGACTTGGCCCACCAGTGAGTTTCTGCATTTACCAAGATCTCAGGGTGTTACATAGTTAAGAGCCTTCTGTTCGTTATCTCTTTATACATTCCTGTTCTCTTTCGTCCTCCCAGTGAGGCAGTGTAATCCTATCATTTCTTTTCATTACATTGAGCTGCTACATCTGTCTGCATTCTGCAGTATTTAATGATAATAAATGAGCTGCTTTTGTGTCTGTGTGCGTGTGTGCATTCTGGTTATAGTTTCGTGAAGGTCACTCTATTCTTAATTGTGCACGTCTGTAAGAATGTAGATGTTTAGAGGGGTGGGAGGAAGCAGGTGGCGTTCAACCTGGATGGTGCCTTGGGGTTGTTCACATGGTCGTGGTTTTAGTTAGTAGGTTTCATGAGAGACCTGATTCCCACAAGAGGTAAATAATGATAGGTGGAAGATTGGGAAGATTATCAGAATAATCTAGGGAAAACCAAGGTAAGTTTGTTACTTAATGAATTTTTTTTTTTAAGATCCCGTGGTTCTGCTGTTTGCTGGCAGGATATGGTAGTGAAAGCGACAGTGTTAGTTGCTCAGTTGTGTCTGACTCTTTGCTACCCCGTGAACGGTAGCCCACCAGGCTCCTCTGTCCATACAGTTCTCCAGGCAAGAATACTAGAGTGGTGGACTTTGGGGATGAGGGTAAGGGTGGGATGATATGGGAGAAGGGCACTGAAGCATGTTAATTGTCATGTGTCTAATCAATCGCCAGCCCAGGATTGATGCTCGGGACTGGTGCAGCGAGATTTCCCCGGGGGGGAGGGAGGAGGGAGGGGGGACCCGGAGGGGAAGTATATGTAAACCCATGGTGATATCATGACAATGTATGGCAAAAACAAGTAAAAAAATAAATAAATAAATAAAAATTTAAAAAAAAAAAAAGGAAGAATACTAGAGTGGGTTGCCATTGCCTTCTCTAGGGGATCTCCCGACCCAGGGATTTAACCCAGTTCTCCTACGTTGCAGGCAGATTCTTTACCATCTGAGCCACCAGGGAGGCCCTAGGATATGGTAAACAGAGGTGAAAAGTTGCAATTGAGGTTTGAGGACCCCTGCCCAATCGTTAAATTATTCTTGGAGGTCTACATGATTGTGTCATTCTATCAGAATTAAAAATCTATTCTGTAAAATATACATTAGCGGTTTAATACCCTAGTTTATAATGTATATGGGTAGTCTTTGTATTTCCTTCAAGGCAGTATATTCCACGCGGTTAGATGATCTGGGAAGACTTAGGAAATTGAACTGATACTAATTAAATTTCATAGGTCACTGTCTTCTGTGACTTTCTTTCTAGGAACATGATATGTGGAGATGGCAGCATGTAGGTTTACTGTGTATTTTGGACATCAAAGTTTCCATTTTCTCATTTACTAGGAACTCTCCAAGATCACCATGCCAGTTATATTTAATGAGCCTTTGAGCTTCCTCCAGCGACTCACTGAATATATGGAGCATACATACCTCATCCACAAGGCCAGTTCGTTTGCTGATCCTGTGGAAAGGATGCAGGTATGTGTCACCCAGCCCTGGGAAAGACTGAAATTTTGGAAAACCTTCTCTGCTACCTCCTCTTCCTCTTTGCCCCCAACCTACATGCACAGAATTCATGTCAAGTTTAATATGCGGTTAGGAAATGTTCTTGCTACATAGCATGTTTGGAGTGTCATCAGTGTCTCTTCCCCAGACCAGTAAGGATTGCAAGAAAGCAGAAAGGTCCAAAACCAAACCTGAGTTTGGTGAGCTATTTCTGAGTCATTGTTTTAGAAAGTGGCATTGTGTTGGCAGAAGATAATTCAGTCTTTCAGACTTCTCAGAGTGTTTCTAGGAAGACACGAATATACACACATACATAAATAAGTGTATTTATGCTTATGTGTGTATATAAATATACAAATACTACTACAGGTTAAAAAAGAGGACAAGAAGGAATTGTACTTAATTTTTTTTTGAAGGGAGATATTCATGTGATGTATATGGATGGACTAGACACAGGGAGAGTGGATGGATACATTGTTCTCCTTCCAACAAAGCAATAGCATTCTAAATAGACTCTTGTGTCCTTTCATGTATGTAAAGCAGCTTTTCCCAACCTCATTGGACTTGATACCAGTTTGTTTTATCTCTTCACCCCATCCTAAAAGGGATTGTGAAAGTGTTAGTCACTCAGTCATGTCTGACTCTTTGTGACCCTATGGATTGTAACCCTCCAGGCTCGTCTGTCCATGGGATTTCCCAGACAAGAATACTGGAGTGGATTGCCAGTCCCTTCTCCAGGGGCTCTTCTCTATCCAGGGATCAAACCTGAGTCTCCTGCATTGAGGCAGATTCTTTACCATCTGGTGATATACTTTTTAGAAATTTTAAAGAAATTAAAAGTAATGTCAGATTTGAGAGTCTTTTTTTTTAAAGTCCTTGAGAGGATTTGTAACATTGTGAGTGTATTATAAAAACCACAGTTGGGGTGACTTACAGGAAGAGACTCAGAGTCATTTTCATTCTGAATATCCACACTGGCTTATTAGTTTGCTTATTAAGCCACGTTAAAAATACAACATAATTAAACTCCTCAGAATCATTTTGTAAATTACTGTCGTCAGCAAAATTTCAGTTCCTGAAAGAATGAGGAACCATCGAGGCTATTTTTAACTTATGCTAACGCTCTGTCCCACAGTGTGTGGCTGCATTTGCTGTCTCCGCTGTTGCTTCTCAGTGGGAACGCACTGGAAAGCCTTTCAACCCACTTCTGGGAGAGACTTATGAATTAGTTCGGTAAGATCTTCCACACTATTCCAGACGGATAGTTGAATTTGCATGGTTTATATAGCTCTTCAAAAGAAAATGGTTATTTCTTGAGCATTTACCAACATTTTGTATGACTGGAGAAAAGTCAACAATTTTGATGTTTGTTTCTGTGATAGTTGTTATTTTAGAGACTGTCAGAAATATGAAAACATGTATAAAGTGGGCCGTTATTAAAAGTAATTATAAGAATTTCAGTATTCCTGATCTTGCAGGATTAGCTATCATCCTTTCTAGTTATGTAGCCCATTAGACAGGATAGATTTTTTAAAAATAACTGTATAAAATATATTAGCATAAACTTAGATTGTTGGCATAGAGGCAGTGAATGTATCTAAGGGTGCAGTACTGTGTGCCTGCTGTCGCTTGCTTCTTTGCACACAGTTAGAGAATTCATCTGGCTTTTGTTTTTCTGAATCTTTCTCTTCTGTTCACAAGTTTTGATCTCATTGAGTCCCTAGATATTTGAAAAGGAGATACTTTAGATTCTTCTGTTTTAGTATAAATGGGATGATAAGTTTTAAATTTACATGGCTAGTATTGTCAATTGATGAAAATCTGCAGCTCATGGGTGTTCCTTATTTTAATGTGTTTAAGTGGCTCAATGTATAATAACATTGGTTTTAGTTGTTTGGGCTGCATTTTTACAGTTTCTCATGGATTGTTCGTTTCGTCAGGATGATAACAAGAATTGTTTAGTTTGTCAAATCCATTTCCTTAATACTTCAACATTGCTTTTCAAAAAGATTTACTTTCAATTGGAGCATAGTTGCTTTACAGTGCTGTGTGGGTCTCTGCTGTACAACAGCACGAGTCAGCTACAAGTACACATCTATCCCCTTCCTCTGGAGCTGCCCTCTCACCCCTACACTCCCCTTTGCCGCTCTCATCACAGAGCACCATGCTGAGCCCTCTGTGCTATACAGCAGCTTCCAATGTATATTTTACACATGGTAGTATATATATTAACATTGCTTTCAGACGGAAGTGACAATAATGTATATATTTTGTGATGAGTTTATTTTAACACTACCTTTTTTTTTCAATCTTAAGAGATGACCTTGGCTTCAGACTCATCTCTGAGCAGGTCAGCCATCACCCACCCATTAGTGCATTTCATGCTGAAGGATTAAACAACGATTTCATTTTTCATGGCTCAATCTATCCCAAACTGAAGTTCTGGGGGAAGAGCGTAGAAGCAGAACCCAAAGGAACCATCACGTTGGAGCTTCTTGAGTGAGTTGGAATCATACCTTTTACTCATTTCATGTGTACCTACTCATTATTATATACACTTACATGTATACCTGACCTTGTTGTATGAAAGCTGGAGAAAACAAAGCTGCTTTTATAAGACGTAAATTTCCTACCGTCATGTAAAAGAATTTGAGAAATGTGGCAACACCCATGGTTAATCAGCCTAGGTATATGTAAACGGTTTAACTTGCTGTATGATGATGGTTTCGTTTAGATCTATTTTTAAATGGAGTTAATCACTCCATGACATTATCATGGTAATAATGCCTTGTTTAGTCATCTTTTACAATGAATTCACTTCGAGAAATATTGAAATAACAATCACATGGTCACACCTTAGACATTAGGTAAGTTGAAAGTTCTCTTCTTTTGCAGTAGAAAAAAGATTGCCATGAAATATCTCTCCATTTATTTGTGTCGTCTTCAGTTTTGTTCATTACTGTCTTATCATTTTCAATATACAAGTCTTTCACCTCTTTGCTTAAATTTATTTCTAGGTATTTTTTTTTGATGCAATTGTAAGTAAAATTATTAATTCTGTGCTCATGGATTGAAAAAGTACAGTTAAACTGTCATACTGTCCAAAGCAGTGAACAGATTCAGTCCAGTCTCTATCAAAATTCCAATAACATTTTTTGCACAAATTAAAGCAGACAATGCTGCAATTTGTATGGGATCACAGAAGACCGCAAATAGGCAAAGCAATCTTGAGAAAGAAGAACAAAACCAGAGGCATCATGCTCCCTGATTTCAAACTGTATTAGAAAGCTATAGTAATTAAAATATGTGATACTGGCATTAAAACAGATATATAAATCAATAGAACAGAGTAGAGAGCCCAAAAAATAAGCCCATGCAAGTAGGGTCAATTAATTTAAACAAAGAAGGCAAGAATATACAGTGGAATGACAGACTTCTCAATAAGTGGCATTGGAGAAATTGAACAGGCACATGCACAGGAATGAAACTGGAGCCCATCTTATGTTATACACAAAACTGACTCAAAATGGGTTACAGACTTGAACATAAGACTGAAAATCATAAAACTTCTAGAAGAAAACATAGGTGGTAGACTCCTTGACATAGGTCTTGGCAGTGATGTTTTGAATCTGACACCAAAAAGAATAAAAGCAAAAATAAATAAGTGGGGCTATATCAAATTAAAAAGCTTCTGCACAATAAAGAAAACCATCAACAAAATGAAAATGTAGCCTACTGAATAGGAGAAAATGCTTGCAAATCATATAGGCTAACATCCAAAATACATAAAGAGCTCATACCACTCAGTAGCAAAAGAAAAAAAAAGTAATTAAAAAATGGGCAGAAGATCTGAATGGATATTTTTTCAAAGAAGACATACAGATGATCAAGATGATCAATAGGCAAATGAAAAGATACTGCACATCATTAATCAAGAAAATGCAAATCAAACCACAATGAAAGGGAACCCTTGTGCACAGTTGGCAGATGTAAATTGGTTCAGTCTCAATGGAAAACAATTTGGAGGTTCCTCAAAAAATTAAAAGTAGAACTACCATGATCCAGCAATTCTACTTTGGAATACTTAGCCAAAGAAAACAAAAACATTATCTCAAAAAGATATCTGCACCCCATGACATTATTATACATATTATATACCTGTATAATATGTTATGTTAATATATTATATATTATGAATTATATATTATATATACTTGTTCCACACAACAGCCAAGATACAGAAATAACCCAAGTATCCATCATTGGATGAATGAATAATGAAATTGTGGTACACAGACATACATGAATATTATTCAGCCATAAAAAAGAATGAAATCTTGCCACTTGCAACAACATGGTTGGACCTCAGGGACATTATGCTAAGTGAAATAAGTCAGAGAAAGACAAATACTTTATATGAGAAAAAGAGAAGAAAATAATAAACAGTTTAATCCTAGAGTTACTCAGATATTGACATTTGTATCAAAGATTTTAAAGCCGCTGTTAAAACTACATGACATAAAGATGAACGCTTTTAAAATGAATAGAAAGACATTGAAGCAAAGAAATTGAAGTATTTCTGGAAATTATAGTACTGAAAAAATACAATAACAAATATAATAGCTGGGATAGACTCAATAGCAGAATAAAGATAATAAAATATGTACAGGATCTACAGGCTGAAAGCTATAAAACCCTGGTTACAGGAATCAGAGACTATCAGAGTAATGGAGAGTCTACCATGTCTCACTATACTTGGAATCCTTAATGTAATTCATATGTTTGTTTTCCTTTAATTGATCTATAAACAGTGTGTATTAACACAATCCAAATTTAAAAGTCCTAGGATGAATTTTGGTCAATCAAGAGATAATGGATCATAAAATTTAAATGGAAAGACAAATGAAACATTGTAGCCAAAATAGTTTTGAAAAGGAAGAACAGAATGATGGACTCCTACCTCCTAATTTTAAGATTTTACAGTGAAGCTGTTGCCATCAAGACTGTTGTATTGACAGAAAGACAGACACATACATCAATGGAGCAGAGAATAGCATCAAAAAACTGACCCACAGAAACATGGTCAGTTGATTTTTCACGAACGTGAAAGAAAGCACTCTTCAGTAATGAAGGGTAGTCCTTTCCACAGATGGTGTGAGAACAGTTTGACATGCATGTGTTAAAAAATGAACCTTAACTTACACCTCATACCCTAAGCAAAAATGATCCCAACTTAGATCGTAGGCTAAAATCTAATGTACAGCTTTAAGCTTTTGGAAGAAAACAGGAGAAAATGTTTATGACTTTGGGTTATGCAATGACATCTTATAATACCAAAGGACAATCTAGAAGAGACAAAATTGATAAATTTAGATTTTATAAAAATCTGTTGCTCAGTGAAAAACACTCTTAAGAGAACAAAGAGAGAAGTTAGAGATGGATAAACATTACTTGTGAATCATTTATCAACAAAGGACTACTGTATCTAGAATATATAAAGCATTCTCAAAACAGAAAACAGACAACCCAGTAAGAAATTGGACTAAAGATGTGAACAGATACTTTACCAAAGAGATACATAAATGACAAATGAGCCCACAAAAACATGCTCAACAGCAGTGGTCATTAGAGAAATGCAGAATTAAAATCCTGGTGAGATAACACTACACACCTGTTAGGATGTCTAAAGTCAAAATGTTTAGAGCTGACAGTATGGAGTGCTGACTAGGATGCAGGGCAGCCAGAAATCTTGTAGATTACTGGGGGATCTGGTAAAAGAGCAGAGCCACTCTGGAGAACAGTCTGGCTGTTTCTTACAGAATTAACCCTGTGTTAACCAGGTGATTCAGCAGTCCACTCGTAGGCATTTACTCTGGAGAAATGTAGAGGTGGATTTTCACAAAGACTGGTGCCCAGATGTTTATAGCAGTGTTACTTATAGTCACCAAGAACTGAAAGCAACCCAACACGCTTCAGTGAGTAAACGGTTAAACTGTGATACATTCATATAGTAGAATACTACTCAGAAATAAGAACAAATTATTGATACATAGAACTTAAAATGCATTTTACAAATGAAGCTAATCTTAAAGGGTGTCACGGTATATTATCCCATTTATATGACACTCTGGAAAAGGCAAAACTATTGCAATGGAGAGCAGATCATTTGTTCAGGAATTCCAGGTAGGGGAAGGTTTGACCATCGAGGGGCAGCATGAGCGAATTTGAGGAGGGTGTGATGGAATTTGTGGTTGTGGTACTAGTTACAGTGATCTACACATGCACTGAAGCTCACAGAAGTGGATCACACCAAGAAAGGTGAAGTTTACTGCTTGTGAATTAAAAATACATTTAAACATAAGTGTACAAAGATGTAAAATGAATGTTTTCAAAAGCAAAGAATGTGTAAAATTGAAGCTTATTCACATACACAAGTTTTTCCCTTTGGCAAGCTGGAAAGTATCAAATAGACCATTTTTGTTTTCTACCTCTAATTTATTATGTTTTCACCAAACTTTTGAAGGCTTAGGATGATTATGTACATAGTTTAATTTGGAGTTTAATAGAAGCATAGTTTGTTTTTTAAGTTTTTGTATCCTTTTAAGAAACAGTAAGAGTTAACCAGGTGACACCTATTTTACTGGGATTAACATCAGCAGAGTTTTTAGTCTTAGAGTTGAGTGCTCTCCAGCAATCTGATAGGTTATCCTGAGTCATGGCATTTGAGGCAGGTGCACTTCTTAAACAGAGCAACACTTCTCACTTCTTTGTTTGGGCTTTGGCTTTCTTTCTGTTTTCTAGACACAATGAAGCGTATACGTGGACGAATCCTACCTGCTGTGTGCACAACATCATTGTGGGAAAGCTCTGGATCGAGCAGTATGGGAACGTGGAGATCACAAACCACAAGTGAGATGGTTCATAGTCCTCCCCTGTCCCTTCATTTGCATCAGAGGGGTCTGGTAGTCTTTCTGTAAAAGTTCTAGTAGAGGATGTCCTTGGCTGCCCAGTGGTTAAGACTTGGCACTTTCCATGAAGAGGGCCTGGGTTTGATCCCTGGTCCAGGAATGTAGATCCCACGTGCCATGTGGTGTGGCCAAAAAAAAGTGCATTGCATTGCAGGGAGTTCCCTGGCAGTCCAGTGGTGAAGACTCCACACTCTCACTGTGGAAGGCCTGGGTTCAGTCCCTGATTGGGGAACTTAGATCCCACAAGCTATGCAGCTTGGCCAGGATTATATATAAAGCATTTTTAAAAGTTCTATATGTATGAGTACATTTTTTTAAAAGTTCTAGTAGAGTCTAATGACAACTTAGGAACCAGGCAGTATGCCTCTGTGGTAAATAGAAGCCAGTCTATTTAATGAACAGAATTTAGGAGTTGTGGCTCCCAGGCTAAGGTGCCCCGTGGCATGTGGAATATTTAGGGTCAGGGATTAAACCCGTGTCCCCTGCCTTGGATTCTGAGCCACTGGACCCCCAGGGAAGTCCTTAATGAATAGAGTTTATATTTAAGTCTCTGATTATGGAAGACTGGTGAACTCAGAGCTTCGGCAGCTCCAGGGAATCGTCATTCCTGCCTCCCTCAGCTCATCTTGCTGACACTGTTTAACTTGTATTGTTCACATGGGGGCAGGTGACAGGAGGAACAGGAGAGTTGGAAAGAGGTGGATTCAAATCCTACTGGGACCCTAGGCCAGTATCCTAGTCAGCTTGGGCTGTGGTGACAGAACACGGTAGACCGGGTAGCTTCAAGGGCAGATGTTTATTTCTCGTGCTTCTGGAGACTTGGGAGGCCCAGGTCAGGGTGATGGCAAACTCGGTACTGGGTGAAGGCCCTCTTCCTGGTTTGAAGTTGGCCATCTTCTCAAATCTTTGCATGGCAGAGGGAGGGATCATCTCCCTAAAGTCTCTTATTCAAAGAGCGTGCATCCATTTATGAAGGTTCCACCCTTAAGACCAGATTACCCCCAAATAGCCTTACATGGGTGACGAGGCTTCACCATATGAATTGGAACAGGGGGCAGGCATTCATTCATTCCATAGCAGCAAGTTATTTTTTAAGAACCTTGCTTACTTTTTCTTTATGGTGGGTTCAGTGCTGATTATGGATTAATCATGATACTCTCTGTGGAGCCTGGTGTGAGTTAGAAAATCAATAAACAGCAGCTGCTGCCAGACAGGTTATCACAGTCACTGTTCTTTGCTGCTGCTTCCGTGTTGAACAATAACCTGAGCTCACTGTCTCCTTTGCAGGACTGGGGACAAATGCGTGTTGAATTTTAAGCCGTGTGGCCTTTTTGGTAAAGAATTACACAAAGTTGAAGGCTACATTCAAGACAAAAGGTAACGTTTCGTTTTAAATGTTGATTAGTACAGGTGTTGTTCACTAAGTCAAGCTTTGTTATTAAAACCTGCCAACACTGGGAACTCCCTGGTGTCCAGTGGTGAAGACTTCGTGCTTCTACTGCAGGGGGGCACAGGTTTGATCCTTGGTTGGGAAACTTAAGGTCCCACAAGTTGTGTGGCTCGGCCAAAACATTTTAAAAAAGAAGAAAAAGAAAATCTGCCGTTATCTCAGTTCAGTCGCTCAGTCATGTCTGCCTCTGCAACCCCATGGACTGCAGCACACCAGGCTCCCCTGCTCATCACCAGCTCCTGGAGCTTGCTCAGACTTACTGAGCCAGTGATGCCATCCAACCGTCTCATCCTCTGTCGTCCCCTTCTCCTCTTGCCTTCAATCTTTCCCAGCACCAGGGTCTTTGCCAGGGAGTCAGATCTTTGCATCAGGTGGCCAAAGTATTAGAGCTTCAGCTTCAGTCCTTCCAATGAATTATTCAGGACTGATTTCCTTTAGGAAGGACTGGTTTGATCTCCTTCCACTCCAAGGGACTCTCAGGAGTCTTCTCCAGCACCACAGTTAAAAAGCATCAATTCTTCGGTGCTCAGCTTACTTTGTAGTCCAGCTCTCACATCCATACATGACTACTGGAAAAACCGTAGCTTTGACTAGACAGACCTTTGTCAGCAAAGTAATGTCTCTGCTTTTTAACATGCTGTCTAGGTTTCCTGCCATTATCTAGGAAACAGCATTTCAGTAAATTGAAAAACTTTTCTGCAAGAAATATCTGTTTCTTTAAAGAATCTGATTTGTAAGCATCTTTATTTATGAAAAGAGGGGCTTCCTTGATGGCTCAGATTGTAAAGAATCTTCATGCAATGTACGAGACTCAGATCCTATCCTTGAGTCTGGAAGATCCCCTGGAGAAGGGCATGGCTACCCACTCCACTCTTGCCTGGAGAATTCCATGGAGCCTGGTGGGCAACAGTCCATGGGGTCGCAAAGAGCTGGACACGACTGAGTGACCAATACTTTCAGTTTATGATAATATTCAATTACACCAAGACACTGGTTTAATTGTTGGCCCAACATCTTTTTCTCTTGACAGCAAAAAGAAGCTCTGTGCCCTCTACGGGAAATGGACAGAATGTTTGTACAGTGTTGACCCGGCCACATTTGATGCTTACAAAAAAAATGATAAGAAAAACACTGAAGAGAAGAAGAACAGCAAACAGGTGAACAATCCCCGAAGATGGTATTGAGGGGCGCCTAGATGGTGGCCTGTTAGTGGGTCACGTTACCTTTTATACTTGGTGCCCACGCATGTGATGTGTTTCTATGACCTTTTTTGTTGTTGTTGTTGTTACTGTTTTTACCACTAAAAACATTTTGTATTGGGGAAAAGCCAGTTGGAGACCCCAGTTGGATTCCTGGGTTGGGAAAATCTGCTGGAGAAGGGATAGGCTACCCACTCCAGTGTTCTTGGACTTTCCTGTGGCTCAGACAGTAAAGAATCCACCTGCAGTGCAGGACACCTGGGTTCGATCCCTGGGTTGGGAAAACCCTCTGGAGAAGGGAACAGCTATCCAATCCAGTATCCTGGCCTGGAGAATCCCTGTGGACAGAGGAGCCTGGCAGGCTACAGTCCATGGGGTCGCAAAGAGGCAGACACGACTGAGCGACTTTCATATAGATGATTAACAATGGTGTGACAGTTTCAGGTGAGTAGCAAAGGGATTCATCCATACATATACATGTATCTGTTCTCCCCTAAACCCCTCTGCCATCAAGACTGGCAGATAACATTGAGCAGAGTTCCATGTGCTATACAGTAATGAACAGATGATCTGACTTGCTAGTGAATGTTTGGGATAATCTCCCATGGAGTATGGGTGTGTGCTATGCAGTTACACACACGGTGTTGAATTCACATCGCTTTGGAAAGTTGGAGTTCATCTTAGACAAGTATTCTTACCCTCCTTTCTGTTTATGTGCATTAGCAGTTGAGCTCTTCTGAATATTTGAAATGACACCCAGAATAATCACGTGGGTTTTCATGCTGACTGCAGTGTCACCGTCCTCCTCTGTATTGCCCTCCGAGATCCGTGGAGCTGAGAGCATCGCAGTTAAGGGAATGGTTGCTGGACGGCCATCCTCCTCTTATGAAGCTTCCTCCTGTCGGGACAGTTCAACCTTAGACTCTCCCCTTGTGAGGCCACAGCTTCTTGTCTCAGGACCCCGGGAGGCTGGACTGCTCAGCGGACTCTGAGCTAGAGAGAGGTTGCACCTGCTTGGACAGAAAGCATTGGAGGACCGGTTATTTTCCAGTAACGGGCATCAGGGATCAGAGCACCAGCTCTGCTTAGAATCCCACCTCCTCCGCTTCTGAGTGGTTTGGTCTTAGGCAGATCCCTGCCCTCTCTCTGCCTCAGCTCCTCATCTGTAACATGGAGACAGTAATAGCACCCTCATGTCAGAGCAGTTGACAGAGGTCAGGGGCTCTGGGTGAAGACAGCTCGGGTCCCGTCCTCTTTGAGGGTCACGGCCTGGCTCTCTGCTCCCGGCTCCCCTTGCCTCGCTATGTCGCCTGCAAGAGGTAGAGCCTCGCTCTCCCCTTACAGAAGTGGGGTTCATTACAGCAGAAGGCGTTGGGGAAATTCCAGAAAATCTCCCTCACGTCCCATAAAGCCCCAGTCAGTCTTTGTAGACAGCAGAGCCTTGCCCCTTGGAGAAGGCACCCTCATGCTCACCCCGTGTCTAGTCTCGCCTCCCAGGGGCTTGGCCACCATGGGTTTCTGATGCTCCTGAGGATATTCAGATGCCAGGGGAAACTTGTCACCAGTGTCGTCCCCTCCTTGTTGCTGTTTTTAAAATTCCATGTCTCAGCCAGTAGTTCTAGATTTGGTAACGGTGACATTGGGAATATGACTTCGCTTTCCAAAGGCTTAAATTCTTTATATATGAAACTTTATGGGCTTGTTACGTAAGGACTAAATATACAGAGAGCTGCTGGCATAGCTCTGCTGGGGGGGAAGGGGAGGGAGCGGGCAGCCAGTGGAAATGTTGCTTTCTTTTTTAGCCTAACATCTTTTGATTGAATACTTTCAGGACCCCTGCTGGTGTGGGTCATTGATGAATTTAGTTAAATGCTCCAAGAATTTAACCTTTTGTTGCCCTCATAATGTTCCACAAAGTACTTAAATGAGTTACTTTGGGTTTTAAAAAAAGCTTTAAAAATATTAAACCACCACAGTAAAGGCATGATGACAACAGTGGTGATGGTAACACCTTGAATGCTCATAACCCCTAAAAATGACACAACACAGGCTCACGAGCTCACAGTATGGACTCAGTCACTTGACCCACATTTATTGGCTCCCAGGCCTGGGTCGGAAGGTGAGGACGTGAGGGTGAGAAAGTCACGGTGCCCTGGCACTCATGGGGTTAAATTCTGATGCTGCACAGTGAATGCTGCTTATTTTACAGTTTGGTGGCGGTGGTGGTCAGTCTTGAACTCGTGTTCAACTCTTTCTGACCCCATGGACTGCAGCACACCAGGCTTCCTTGTCCTTCACTATCTCCCGGAGTTCGCTCAAACTCATGTCCATTGAGTTGGTGGTGCCGTCCAATCATCTCATCCTCTGCCACCCCCTTCTCTTGTCCTCGGTTTTTCCCAGCATCAGGGTCTTTTCTGGTGAGTCAGCATTTTACATCAGCTGGCCAAAGTATTGGAGCTTCAACTTCAGCATCAGTCCTTCCAGTGAATATTCAGGGTTGTAAGTACAGTCCTTTCAAAACATTTCAGTTTTGTTCCTCTGTTGGTTCTTCCAGGTGAGCGCTTCTGAGGAGTCAGATGAAATGCCAATGCCGGACTCCGAGAGCGTGTTCGTCATCCCTGGGAGCGTTCTCCTGTGGCGAATAGCCCCGCGGCCTCCGAACTCGGCGCAGGTAAGGCCTCCTGTTTACTCGGATCTGACGGCGCTCTTTACCCGGCCTGGGCGGAACCGGGAGGAGGGCGGGGGTGAGAGCCGGGGCGGCGAATTGCTCCTCAGTCCGTCCCTCTGCGGTTTCCCACCCAGGCCTCCTGGTGTCTGGCCAAAATGCCTTGAGGCTGGCCTTGGGGGGGGCTCCCTCCATACATAATGGGAGCAGGCCTTTGGGGGGCTCCCTCTGTACTTACTGAGGAGTGAGACTGACTCTTTAAGTACATGGTGACGCAGCCAGATCTACCGAGTGAGACTTGTCGTGGGGAATGGAGAATGTTGGTTTCCCTTGTAGTTCTCCCCAGAGGTGATGATGGTGAATGTCAACTGGGGGCTTTCCTTGAGACAGACACCCACAGCTGGCACAGACCCAGGTGAAAACATGGAGATGTGTGGGTGCAGAGAGGCTAGCCATCATCACCCCAGAACAGAGCGGGGGATCCCTGTCGAATCTTCTAGCCTCAGAGTTTCATTCTGCATCAACCTTCAGTACATGTTAATATCAACATTTTCTTCTTTTTAGATGTACAATTTTACTAGCTTTGCAATGGTTTTGAATGAAGTAGACAAGGAGATGGAGAGCGTGATTCCTAAGACAGACTGCAGGCTGCGGCCTGACATCAGAGCCATGGAGAACGGGGAAATAGGTAACGCGCCTGGCAGCTCCAGGGGAGATGGATTTCTTTGAGGAGGATAGTTTGCCTTACTCCCAGCCACGTCTGCATTTTAGTCTATTAGGGCTTAACAATTTATGTATTTGCACAAGCATCTTGCATGTTAGCATTTTATGTGTTAGCACAGGGTATCCCTGGTGGCTCAGACGGTAAAGAGTCTGCCTGCCAATGCAAGAGACCTGGGTTCTATCTTTGGGTCAGGAAGATGCCCTGGAGAAGGGACTGGCAACCCACTCCAGTATTCTTGCCTGGAGAATCCCATGGACAGAGGAGACTAGCGGGCCATAGTCCATAGAGTCATAAAGAGTCAGACACGACTGAGCAACCTACACTTTTCCCAGGTGATGCTAGTGGTAAAGAGCCTGCTGCCAGTGCAGGAAACATAGGAGACTCGGGTTTGATCCTTGGGTCAGGAAGATCCATCCCCTGGAGGAGGGCATGGTGACCCACTCCAGTATTCTCACCTGGAGAATCCCGTGGACAGAGGAGCCTGGCGGGCTACAGCCCATAGGGTTACTCAGAGCCAGGCATGACTGAAGTGACTAAGCACGTGTTTGTTTGTTTGCCAGATCTCAGGTATAGCATGTGGGATCTCTTAGTTGTGGCATACAGGATCTAGTTCCCAGACCAGGGATTGAACCCGGGCCCCCTGCATTGCGAGTGCAGAGCCTCTGGACCATCAGGGAAGCATTTTTAACATGACTCTGAGGCCTTAAGAATAAGCTGCCTCCTTGGGTAAACACAGAGGCTGTGGAAGGAGGAGACAGGTCCTGGATGCCAGCATTGCCTTTCACCGGCACGGGGCTGTGTTAAGTTTTGATGTGACGTGACTGTGGTGCTTGTGTTCTGATAAAGGGGGGCTGTGCTAACACCTGCCTCCAAGGAGTGAGTGTGCCAGGTGCTGTGCTGGGCGGCCTCTACTTGTACAATAACTGCTTTTTCACTGCTGTGCTGATTCTAGATCAAGCTAGTGAAGAAAAAAAGCGGCTCGAGGAGAAACAGAGAGCGGCCCGCAAGAACAGGTCCAAATCAGAGGAGGACTGGAAGACGAGGTATGCTGAGGGGCCGGGGTGGCGGTGGGGGGCTGGCAGATGTGGGGGCTGGCAGATGTGCGGGCTGCGAGTGGGGCTCACCGCACCCTGCGCATTGTCCTCAGGCCTGAGAGAAAAGTGCTTTGACAAAGTTTGAGCTGAAAAGGCTGCATGTGTGCAAAGAAAAAGGACTATTTGGAAATTAAGGTGAAAACATTTCTATACAGTTCACGTAGGTCTATATCAATTAAGCAAAGTCTCTTTCTTATCCAGCAAAACACTTGTCCCTTCTATAAGAGGGAAAGTAGAGTTACAGATTTGGGTATGAAATAGGTTCAGAGTTATTTGTTTGAGTAAATTATAGGTGCTTTGCTTATACATGTATCACGTATCAAGGATATTTAGAGAGTGCCTTTACTCTTCCAGACACATGACACACATCATGGAAATACAGTTTGTTGAAGTGACATCTTGGATTCCATTAAGAAACAGAAACTTGGCAGTGAAATTTGCAAGTTTTGAAAATTTTTTAAAAGAATCAGGAATTACTTAGTCACTTGTGTTGAGTAATAGAATCTTTTGTAAACAGGAATAGAACAAAAACATTTTCACATTTATATTATGTAATAGAAACCATTGTCCCATTATTCAAAGTTGTTAAGTAAATTGCAGAGCCAGCATGGGCATAATTTCACAACCAGTTCAGTAGATATTACTTGGTAGCCCTTTGGCGTCTTATACCTTTATTAGGTGACCTTAGGTTATCATCAGGTCCAACAGTTTTGTGACTTTTTTGTTAGCATCAAAATCGTTCTTGCCAATGAACATATGAAGAATTTGCAAATACAGAGCTCATAGCCACAGAGCTGCTGGGGTAGGATGAGGGCTGAGCATCGAGGTTCACCTTCTCCCACCCACATACATGCAGGGTCAGGGAACCTCTGGAAAGCCATTAGTCTAGAAATCCCTTTGTATGTGAAGAAACAAAGGCTGGTTGTATCTCATTGGAGAAAGTTGCTCAAGGACAAGTACACCTGCAGACCATGATTAGAAAGAGCCACAAAAACCAAAAGCACACTGCTTTACTGCAATCCCTTCTGAAAAGACTTGATACATTTTTATCTTTATTTTAGGTCTCTTTTGCAGAAAGCCCACTTTGTGCTGTATTTCTAATTAACTCCTTTATTTTTCTGACCACATTTTCAAGTGTTCCAAGTAAGCGAAAGTCCAGTAAGCATGTTGACTGTTGGGTGAAGTCTTACTTTCAGAAAGCAACGAGCTTTGGACAGCTCTGTGGTGGCCTGGAAATAAAACTGGAAGCTAGGTTTGTGAGCTCCAGTTTGGAGCCTTACACATGCTTGCTTCCACCGCTGTCTGTTAGCACCCATAGTTCTTATATAGCTATATAGACCTTACAAATCATGCTGCTGACCCTTGGTCAAAAGAATGTGTGCTTGGAGCCCTTTCCCATTAGGGGTGAGAGGTGGTGTTCGCTGACTGGGTCTTCTCCTGGCTGATAATGTGCTTTTGAGCAGCTGGGTTCAGTTTGTGTTGGGATAGAGGTTGTGCAGCTTATAAAGGGATGTGTTTTACAGGGGAGAGTTGAAACCAGTCCTTGGAAATCACACCCAGAAACTTATTATAACCTGTCCCAAACTCATCCACGCTAAAAGCTGGCTTTCCTGTTGATATCAGTTTCAGTCATTTGAAAAAAGTTCAGGCTCTGGATTTTGTAGGCTTTAAATTTCAGTTCCTACACATGAAAATGGCTGCTTGTGATCCTGCCCTGTTTTCCGAGAGAAGCCCAGAGACCTTAGCAAGTCGGGTTATGTGGAGAGGAAGTGGTGGGGACTAGTGGGAGACACGGCTTTGAAGAGAAGGTGGGTGATGACGCCACAAAAGTTGGTGAAGTCATGTCTTCCCCCAGTAAGAGCATCATGCAGAATTAATATAGTTCTAGAATATCATATTATGTAGAATGTTATATTACTGATTACACTATAGAATGTTGTATTACTGACATGGGGCTTTCCTGGTGGCTCAGATGGTAAAGAATCTGCTTGTAATGTAGGAGACCCGAGTTTGATCCCTGGGTCAGGAAGATCCCCTGGAGAAAGGGAATGGCTACCCACTCCAGCATTCTTGCCTGGAGAATTCCATGGCCAGAGGAGCCTGGCGGGCTACAGTCCATGGGATCACAAAGAGTTGGACACGACTGACCGACTCACACACATGTCAGTCACTGACTTTACATTATTGACATAGACTCATGGATTCTGTAGACTCAGAAACGTTGACTAAAAGGTAACAAAGACACCTCGCCTACCCCCTCTTCTTTTGCCCATGCTTGCCTAAAGTCTTTGACTGGAAAGACATCATGGACTTTGCTGTTTGTGGAGGGGATACACTGACAGCAACAGAGGCTCCCAGACCCAAGTGCTGGAAATGAGACCAGTCATTGAGAGAAACTCTAGTCCTTAGGATCAGACCCTCAAACCTGATTGTCTTTTGTGCAGTGTTTCAGTTCTCCCCAAGACCAAACGCTCCCCACAGGGAGGCCCTGCAGACATGGCCTTTAGGGGCTTATGTGTGAGCCCAAAAAGGCCCTTTGCTATTGAATGCATCTCCTGTCCTGTGAAGTCTCTCTGCACCCGACTTGCCCGTTGTCCACTTTGTATGGAAAAAGTCCTGTGGTGCAGGCCTGCGGCTTGGATAATTTTTAGAATCATTTTTGATGACCTTGATTTTGATTTGATTGATTTTCTGAAGTGCTTGGATTTTGTTAAGCCTGACTACATAAGTGCTTTTATTGCTTGGACTTTTGAAATCAAAAGGAGTGAAATTTTATGCTTCATTTAGACCAAAATTTTATCGCTTGACTGAAGAAAAATCCTCAAAGTATTTCCAGTGTGGTTACCAAAGTCTTGAGAAACACATATCTTGATAAATATTTGATAATGATATTTGACTTTTAAATTTTTTAATTAGGGAAAAATCCCCAAGGCTAAATAACTTCTGTAATAATTTAGAAATTTGGGCCTAGTAGGTATTTACTTTCTCAGCCTTCAAGGAATTAGCCTAATCTGAAGCATGTTTTCTGTCTTAGGGCTTTTAGTGTTGCTGCAGTGGTTAATAGGGACCACTTGGGATTTATCTAACCTCACTCTAATTATTAAATATTTTTGAAGCAATTTATTTGGAAGAATGACAGACCTGAAACTGTTTTACAAATATTACTCTGAAAAACTAAATCTTACTAGCAAATGTTACATAAATTGAAAATTGAACCTTTTGAAGAAGTAATTTTGCATTTCCATTACCTCAAGAAAGCTGGGAATATGGGAAGTGGGTGATTGTTTTTTAAAGGACAAGAAAATTAGGGCAGCTCTTTCTAGAGTTTGATCAGTCAGGTAAGGATGTTAGAAGCTAGATGCAGCATCTAAATCTACATTAGTGTGGAGCAAAGAGAGACCCAGGAAGATGTGGGCCAGATTAATTTCAGTGGATTATGTGTAGCGTAGTATATTTGGAAAATGATGGTCTTTAAAAAGGCTTATTTTTATCGTGGCTAGCTTGGGCAAGTTATTTAACTTTTCTGACATTGAGCTCCTCATTTGTGAAATGGAAGCAATATTTTGGGGTGGGGGCATTTTCTCTGAATCAGGCGCCTTCCTATTACGTAGACTGTAAAAGTCTCCTCACTCTGATTCCTTATTCAGAGCTGCTCTATTCTGGAAGGTAAGTGGTGGACCATTAGACACCGTTGCTGAATGCTGTGGAAAATCCTTAACTCTTTCAAGTGGTCTTATTACACATTTCAGAATATCGTTGTACATATTCTGAGCACGACTGGGTGCATGCTCAGTTGTGTCCGACTCTTTGTGACCCCCATGGACTGTAGCCCACCAGGCTTCTCTGTCCTGGAGTGGGTTACCATTTCCTCCTCCAGAGGATTTTCCTGACCCAGGGATTTGAACCCCCGTCTTCTGCACTGGCAGGCAGATTCTCAACCACTGAGCCACCCGGGAAGCCCGTTCTACATATGTACTCTCTAAAGACACTTAAGTCTTCTCGGAAACCTCTAGCTTACAGAATGAAGTGAATTGCTGCAGTAGGGGAGTCTGCAAGCTGGTGAAGCAGTGGGGATCCTGTGATTGTAAACAGTTTCCCCTGTAAATCTTGTCTTCTCCTTAACAGGTGGTTCCATCAAGGCCCTAATCCCTACAGTGGAGCCCAGGACTGGCTTTATTCAGGCAGCTACTGGGACAGAAACTACTTCAATTTGCCTGACATTTATTAAAATGTAGACAAGTTGGAGCATTTTGACTCATCTGCAGATAAGTCTTAAAACTTATGTTTTAAAATTTTCTTCCTTGGTTTCTACTCATCTTTAAAAAAAAAAAACGGAAAAACCCTCTCATGATAACTTGCACTTCACCCAACAGAAGTGGGGTATAGGGTGATCAGTGATGAAAGTCTTAGGAAAAATGGGTAATTTTGCTATCCGGTCGTGCTTCTTTGGAATACTTTTATACAGAGGTGTGGGAAACTGCTGGCGAATATGCTTTTGATGGTTGCTGTTGCCATATTTACCGAAGGTTTATACCTAAATGTAACTTTAGCTTTATGGAATTATATAGTAACCCAAATCAAGTTATTTTGAATATTTTTATGCTGTCATGCCTGAATGTTTTAGATTTAACGTTGAAATGTTTAAAATTCTCCTATATGAGGTTTATATGCTCAAATACAGAGAAGGTATATGTCATTTTGTAAAGACTACATTGAGAAGGTGGCTTTTCTTTACACTAATCCTCTCAATTTTACCCCCTCCTATCCCTAAAAGTAAAAAAAAAAAATGCCTGAATGTTCGGAAGAGACATTCCTAATTTGAAAATTCAAAACTGGAAAAGGTATTTCATTTGCTTATTTTAGTACTCTGAATTTACTTTGACAATTTTCTATAATTAATGTCATTAGAATTAAAAGGTGTTTGAATTGTATGTTTGAAAATATGTATAAAACTTAGCAATTCACAAAAATACTATAGAAATAGAGGTTTTAGGCATCATCATTACATAATGATAAACCTTTTTAAATGCTTCAACTTCCAGTGGCAAATGCCACCAGAGAAACTCAGTTGTATTCATGTATTATAAACATCAAACTATGTAAAAGGAGGTCTTGTGCATTTCAGGTTTTCAAGGCACCTGTGTACTTAATATGTATGGAGACCTACTGTACAGTAGCTTTGCCCCTTTAATTGGGGTACATTAATCATATGGTATTTATCTACCCAGCCCCAGACTGAGATTTTGCTCCTAGGGGCCTTAGGTAACTGCCAGTAAGTTATTTCAATGGCTGTCTCAAAGTTAACAAGTGTTATAATGAAATAATCTACCTGATGCTAATAAAGGCTTTAGAATGTTCTGAACAGTGTGGTTTCATTGAAACTTTCAAATATACTCATAATTGCAATTCATGTCCTCCTAAATTGTCAAGAGTGTCCTTACAAAGAAGTCCCTGTGGTGCCAGAGTTTGCACTGCGTGTCTTCTGGGTAAGTACAGTATGAGAGTAAGGTGCCCCTGTATCCATTGGTATGAACACCAAGCAGGGAATGATCACCTGGAAAACCTGGCTAGAAAACTGCACGAGTGGAATTTTTTTTTTTTTTACAGTGTGTACCTAAGACCTGGTTGTGGTGTTTGTATACCCTCAAAGTTACAAAATAAGCAAGATGACCAGGTTTTATGCTTGCATGAAGTTTATTGATATAGTACGCTTGGTGGCAGACTCCACCTTGAACGTCGACTCAAACAAGGTCATTTTCGGCATCTGTTAGGAATAATGTAAACAGTGGATTATCAGAAATGCAAGTTCTATGCTTCTGCTCTGCTAAGCTCATAACTAATGTTACCTGTACCTTTGCACTACAATACCCCAGCATCTCATCCTCAAGACAGCCATTTGGACAGTTCCACTGGAAGTCTACAGAGGGTGTAAGTACATGTCCTAAGGTATTTTGAAAACAGTTGCCTCCTTAAATATAATCATTATGCCACTTGAACTTGCCTCTAATTGACATTGAGCTTATGGGGTTCAGCTGCTGTCTGTCTTCTGGTTCCCCACTGAACTCTTAATCCCATCTTTTCATTTCGGAGGCAGGTCCCCTCTTCCTGTCTGACTTCACCTTAAGGGTCTCTCACCTGTTCTTTCCTGCCTTTGAACTCCGTGGGCAGCTCCTCCTAGGCACATGTCCGTTTACAGTGGGACCTGAACACCCCATCTAATAGATGAGGGCCGGGATCAATACCTGGGCTCGTGTCAGGGAGGAGATACTGATGTCGTATGTGGTAATAAGTACTGGTTGAAGAAAAATGTACTGATTTGTGAGGATAAAACTACGGTTAATGCCGCTTTTTTAGCTCTTTAATGTGTCTCCACCCTCGTGTTCTGCCAGGAGTACTCACTGTACGAGGGAGCACACTTACCCCATGGACCGAGTGCTCCTAAGTGTGCTCCCTCTAGAATTGCTCAACTTGCCCCTCCCCGCCCTTTAAACCTGCCAACTAGATGATAAAATGCCCACATAAGACTGTCTTTTTGTGACTCCATCCCTTTGGCATCTCCTGGTTGACTGGTGCACGTCTTAAGACACCAGAGCCTTGGTGAGCGTCCCTGGAGCCGTGCGCCTGTGCCTTGCACCAGGTAGTAACAGGAGGTCAGGGAGGCATGCACTCAACCCACGCTCTTAAAATACCTTCGTCTACAGGTCAACAAATCAAATTGCTGAGAATGCAAATGTCTTAAGGCCCATGTACGTGAGGAGGAGAATTTACCTGCCAGTTTTAAGTTTCTGCTCTGTGAACATGGGCAGTAGTCACGGTTATTTCTCCAGCAATACCGTAACTTCCAAAGGGAGTACGTTTGTCACCAGATCCTGAACCTTTTTTGGCTACATCTTCTACCGGGAAAGCAACAGAAAGAAAAACTGGGCTTTTTGGTCTGGGCACATCTTGTCCACCTGCAGGACTAGCATTCGGGGGGGTGGGGATGTGTTTCTGGAATTTCTGATCTGCAGGAACGGCAATGGGCACTTGCACCGCGGCGTATCTCTTCACGGCCTCTGACTGGGAAACAACAGCATGTCCAGGGACAGGCTTCCAGTCCTGTGCTTCCTGAACATTTGAGCCCACTAAGATAAAAGGCGGGGCACTGGTCTTCTTGCTGTCGTCCATCATCACATAAGCTGGAGAAGTAACTTTCGGCGGATGCTGCAGAAACTGTGGCTCCTTAGTATTAGAAAGATAGAGGGTTGCCTGGGGGAGAGGCCCAGGCGCAGGTGGCGGTGACGGGCGGCTTTGTTGGTTCATGTCAGTTAGACAGTAAAGGGTCCACATGTTAGAATATGGTGGTGGTTGTCCTGCTTCGCTTGCTGCTATCGCTACAAAAAAAAAAAATTTGCAGGCATTAAAAGGTTTAGTCTCTGTATCAGGCGCTATGCACATAGATATCTTTTTTTTTTTTTTTTAACATATAAACAAACAGTTGTAGTAATATGTGCCATAAAGCATGCTATAGAGAGGGCTAAAAGTGTTTGGTAATGTGAAAGAGAGATTCTCTACAGTTGGAAAATGAGGGGACACTAGGGTTGTGGCTGAGGAGCAGTCTCATTCTAAGCTGCTGTTTCCAGGAACTTAACTTTAGACCTGGCTTCTCCAGGGTCCTCGGGAATCACCTGAAGAGCGGGTGAAGCCACTGGAAAAAGCGTTCATGCACCTGCACAGAGATTCTTCTCTTAACGGAAGAAACCGGCACTCAGCACCAGGCGCCATCTTTTGATCACACCATCAGGTATCCGTCACCACACATACAACAGCACGTAATCTAGGACTCAGCGCTCGAGGGCACTGCTCTGGCTTGGGCGAGACTTGAAATTACAGGTCCTAGGTGGCAGTAGAAAGCTGCGTGTTCGTACAGTGGCTCTTTAGAAAAAAGGTCTTGGGGCGCCACCCGCTGACTTGCACCAGGGATGCTCTCGTGTCAGGTTAGGCTTGCCCACTTGCAGCCAGTGCTGCGGTGGAGAACCGGGTTCCAGAAGGTGGGACGGGAGAGCGACAGAGCGCCTTTGTGCGGTTTTGTTTTTTCCTTCTTCAGAAAAGAAAAAGACACTATGCACATGATTAAGCTACGTTTTCAGGCTCTTGAAGCTAATTAAAGGTAAGCACAAGACAAGTCACCAGGTGTCTGTGAAGTACCCTTTAGCTTTGGAAGCAGCTGCAGTTAAGCCGCTTGAGAACAGTAACTTGGGATGAAGTGCTGCCTAAGCCACAAGTGTAACGCCAGTCCCCACAGGCTACGCTCTCCAGCTGTGCAGAGTCCCCGTCACACTGCCAGACAGTTTCATCTCTAAACACCTGCTGTGGTAACACCTATCATTTTGACTCTGGTGAGAGTCGTGGTTGAGAGAGCTGCTGCAAAAGGAATGGGGGGGTGTTGGGCCCTGCGCGTCCCACCTACCTGAAGGGAGAAGGGTCGCTGCACTCCTCTGGAGGAGGCAGGAGGCGGGTGGACCGAAGGCCATTAACTAGACCACGGTGGGGGGTCAGATGGTGCGTCTGTGTCACAGGAGCGGGGTGGCGACAGTTCAGCAGCCAAGCAAGCTGGCTGATTCAGGCTCCTGTTGGGGCGGATGGAAGCCAGCCAGCCAGCCTTGACACGTCCATCCTCCCTGCTGCCACTGCCACCCCGCTCCCCTGTGGGACAGAACTGCACCTTGACCTTTCCCCTCTCCATCCAGCTATGAAGCTGCCGGAAGCCCCCAGGCAAGACGGCAGTGCTCAGCCGGCCCCCAGACCAGCTTGCAGAGCTCTCCTCCCTCAGCGCAAAAGCAGTCAAACACACCACCATTTCTTCCATGTTTCCAATGCCACCACCTAGGTAAATACATTGTCGTCATCGGCTTTTACGTTCACGAGTGAGAAATTTCAAACCGACACCCCGTGAGTACAGTTTTGCCGTAGCAGTATCCAGGTCCCAGGAGCGTCTCTGTGCCTGACAACAGGCTCTAAGATCTTGCGCGACGCAGTATGTCCAAACAACAGAAGAGCACTCGATGACCAGACTTTGAGGCCAAGCAGCGGTGATGTTACTTTAAAATCACTCATCTCATGAGTAAAATCTCAAATACAACAAGGCCTTTATTTAAATAGGTTTGGCATTTTCATTACTATCGAAAGGAAAGACTTCTGACCAGTCTGCAGGGAGCCTACCTAGACGGTCACCTGAATGAAACAGAGATGTCACTGGAAGTGTAGTTTTTAATTTTGTAAGTAATTTTCTTACCTGGCTCCATCAAACCTCGTTGGAAGGTGCTGCTTCCCGTTCTGGTTCCATTTCTGGTTCATAAAGACCTTCTGGAACAGGAGGTTGGGGGCCACTAGATGATCTTACGGACCCTGATCGCGCGGGTTTGACCTCCGTCTCCTGGGACGCAGGGTTTTCCCCGGACTCCTGCCCAGCACTGCCAGGGGCCAACGCAAAGATCTCCACTTCAAGGTGCACAGATTTCTCAGAGCTCACTGCTTTGGTAGAGCCGTCTGCCTCCACATGGACTGAGGAGTCATACTTTGTACTCTCCAACTGCACAAATTTTGCTGAACCCACAGATTTTTCAGACCCGCCTGAGGCTGTCTTGCCTACTGCAAGTATGGGACTATGTGGTGGTGACTGCTCCTTGCCTTTAAGACGAGCAACGTGATCAGAGAAGGGGATAACTATTTGTTCTGGTAACTGCTCAACATAAGCAATTCCTTCGATTACAGGCTCATCGTTATAGACAGAGGCTATGTGCATGGTGGATGTCACCTCAGTGTCAGCCTGCAAAGGGACCTCAAAGGCATGGTCACAAGCAGGAGGGTCTTGTTCACCCTGCAAGGGGAATGAGGAAGCCGTTGGTGATTCAGCCTTACTGTCCACACGTATGTGGACAGATCTTTCGCTCACAACCTGCTCTGCTACCATCTTGCCAGAACACACACTATGAGTGACCACCACGTTCTCTTCAGCAGCCTTCGAGCTCAGCATCTCCTCGGAAATACCAGGCATACTTGTTGCCACATCCACCATTAAAATTTCAGATTGATCAGAATGAACAGATGGAACATTACCTAACATCTGAGCAGCAAACTGGGCAGGGTCCGCAGGGACATAGGCAAACTCAGAAGTGACAGCTGCTGGCGACGGTGAGGACGGTGGGGTGGCGTGCTTAGGGGTGGTTGGTTTTGATGGACCACGGAGTGCTTCACTTGCGTCCTCAGGCTCTGAGGGCAGCTCGGCCTGCACTGATGGGAACTGAGTGGTTTTGTTGCTGAACAGCGGTGCTGCTATGTTATCCTCCTCTGTGTCCGTCGATTTTTCCATCCGTTTAGGTTCCAGGGAAACGGTAGATGTTCTTTCTGGCTCTTTCACACATTCTACTTTCTTCTCTCGTGCCGTTCCTTCCGACCATTTCTCCACTAAAAATGAAGGTCAAGTGAGTTAATAAGTACATAGTCCTCAAAAAAGGAGTTTTAAAGGAAGTATAGGTTGAGCATACCAAAGTCATTATGTACACAACTTTGAAACTTTTGTTTCCTTCTCCAACATCTGTAACTTAAGTGTGGGCAGTGAAACGCCCCTGTCCTTATCTACTGAAGAGAAACCTCAGTTCATTACCTTAGAAATAAGGGACTACTCAAGTAGCACAGCGACAAAAGCTAGTAATCAAGATATCACCTTCAGCTGGATCATAACTGCCTAAAAATCACCTGAAAACATCCCTGAAAAAAATCTGATCCAAGCTTCCACATAAAACTGGGGAAAGAAAAAAAACACTTCATAATTTAATGAAATACATGCTGTCATATTAAAAGGCATTCTTTAAGAAACCTGGTATATAAAGTTCAATTTACTAAACTGTAAAACTAGGCTACTATAGAGTATTCTTACATTAGGAGATGTCATGTGTTCTTATCTAAACATGCTAGCCCATGCTGGCGAGGTGGGCTGATGCAGCCGAAGTACTGACCCAGACAAGAGCAATAGAAAGCGCTCTGGAAGTGGGCCTCAGCAAGTCCTTGGAGGGGAGGAAAATAACTATGGTTCACGAGGTCAAGTCAGCTAATGACATACAGAAACTCCCAGAGCTGGAACACTGCCATCATGCCACTTTCTGGACTCAGCATTGTGCTTGTCAGACGTCTGTCTAACCACCCGAGTCATGACTCAAAAGTTTGTACATCTGCCTCCTTTGCTCAGGATTACCTCTTTGGGAAAGCATTTCCCTAATATCATGAAATCAGCAAGAAAAGTTGAATTTGCCTCAGGAGAATATATTTGCTTCAAGTCAAAACTTTGGAAACATGTCTTCGTGGTAAAGAAATTGGTGCTTGGGGATTAAGTCCTGGCCCTGCGAATGTTCTCCCTCAGCCCCTTTTCCCTTGCTCTTCCCCCTGGGGGCAGCCTGCTGTTTCTCATTGATGATGCCAGGCAGGGGCTTGCTGACCTAGGTGGTCCTGGTGGTGGGGCTTTCTCACTGTTCCTGTGAGTCACCCATGGCAGCTGATCTCTGCTTTGTATCTGTGGTCAGTCTTGAGCCAATGTTTCTGCCTCTCCCCCAGTGGTAGCAAGTAGCCCTCTATTTGGTGTTGACATAGGACTCCTCTCTGGCCTTAGACCTTGCTTCCATTTTTCACAAAGGGCGTGAGTGTGAACTTCCTGTGTCTGGAGTCCCAGACGACTCCAGCTGGACAGCCGAGCCCACCCTTGGGGCAAAGGCAAGGTGAGGACGCCCACTGCTAAAGGAACTTGAGGCCTGTAGTGCACTGCAGGTAGGAGAGCCACCATGAAACCCAAGCCCGCTCCTCTCTAGACTCACGTACCCACTTTGCGCCATCAACTCTTTTCCCTCATGGGGACTTCAGTTCCTCAGGCAGTCATTTATTTACCATGAGCGTTCGCAAGAACACAACCAGTTTTGGGACTGGATCACTGAAGTCCATAGATAGCCAGCACAGGACCCATCTGAGATGTCACTTACCAGAATTCAGCAACTGTGGGAAGGCCATATGCCTTTTTAAAACAGGCTTATCATTCCTAAAAAATTGTTATCTGAGAGACTAATCCTTATGCTTCGTATTTTTGCCTTTGGAAGTCCCCTATTAACCACCGTTCTGGAAAGGTAAGTGTTAGTAGCTCACAGTCATGTCTGACTCTGTGACCTCATGGACTGCAGCCCGCTGGGCTCCTCTGTCCATGGAATTCTCCAGGCAAGAATACTGGAGTGGAAAAGGTAAAGCATTATACAATTATGAATCATTACAACTCATCAGAGAATTTATTACATTGCTGCCTTCCCTACAACTTTTCATAGTAAAAAGGTATATGAGAAAGTCTGGATCTTAGTCCTGACTGAATAGATTTAATGGCCAAGCCAATGGTTCTGAGTTTCAGCCTCCTAGTCTGTAAGATCTTGAGTCTTTGTAGAGATTAAGTGGAATCATTCACCTAAAAGTTACTCTATAAACTATAAATCACAAACAAATGGGGAAAGAATAAATCAACTAGGTAAAAAGTTTTCAAATGTAATATCAAATTAAAAATTATAAACCTATCTTTAAATCAGCTTTGATTAAAATCAGTTGGCTATTTCTTAATCTGGGTGATAAGATGCAGGGTATTTTCTCCATTTACACTGTCTGAATATATACACACACGCGTATGTCATATTTCATCACATTGAGATCAAATGCCTTAAACTGTAATAATGGTTTTGAAAATGTAAAGCACTGGATTAACCACTGGGTTTTGTTTAGAATACGTAAGAGAATGTTAACAAATATAAACACGTGAGTTATCATACATATATAACGTAAATTTATATTTTCTGTTTATCTATTACTACAAAAGGTAAAGAGCTTCTCTCTAATGTTTTAAAGGTCTGTTTAACAGTTCCAAAGATTGCTGACTTGTAACCTTAGCTTTTGTCTGCCTGAGAATGTATTCTGCTTTCATTTTTAAAGGATGTATTTACTGAATATATATATTCATTCTAGGTTGGCAGCTTTTTGCTTTCAGCACTTTAGAGATGTCATTTCATTGTCTTTTGGCTTCTGTAGTTTCCATTAAGAAATCAGCTATTTGTACGATTATTCCCCTGAAAGGAATATGCCTTTTTACCCTTCCTGTTTTCATGATTTTGCCTCTTTCACAAATTTGACCATGATGTACTGAGGTGTGTTTTCTTTGTATTTATTCTGCTGTGGGTTCAAACTTTTTGAATCTTTAAATTGATGTCTTTCAGTCAGCCTTAGATAATTCTCGGCCGCTTTTTCATCTACTCTTCTCCTTTGACTCTACACATTTTTTCCTCCTTTTGATCATGTCCCACAAATATCTTATACTCTGTCCTCATGTTGTTCTTCTTGCTTCAATTTGGCTATTTTCCACTACCCTGTTTTTTAGTTTCTAATTTTGTCTTCTGCTAGTAAAGCTATCTAATAAAAATTTAATTTGAAGTTATGGAATAACCATTTTTATTTTTAGAGCCTTACTCTGTTGAAGTTCTCCAGCTTTTCATCCATGCTTTCTATCTTTTGATTATTTCTTTCTAAATGGTGTTGATCTTGTTATAATAATGGCAAATATGATCCTCCTGAGACTTCATTTTATATTTTGTCAAAGTAGATACATTTCAGCTTTGTTCTTACTCCTAGCACAGTGTCCTTATTCCTAGAGGCTGTGATGTTCCAGGGGTCTCAACTGAATTGCCAGGTTCCAGAAGTCTCTTCATTTTGGCTGAGTCCAAACTCCAAAGCCTCCC
The DNA here is from genome assembly GCA_007570785.1 of Antilocapra americana. Taxonomy (NCBI): domain Eukaryota; kingdom Metazoa; phylum Chordata; class Mammalia; order Artiodactyla; family Antilocapridae; genus Antilocapra; species Antilocapra americana. Next base: position 30,068,331 of record ML662445.1, read on the forward strand.
CCCAACACTGTACCACTTGTGAAAATCCTACTAGCTTTCAGTCTTCCAGCACCTTTTCTCTGCTAAGCCTTCTCAAACCTTAGAGTCCACACATGAGCACCTTAGGAGTTGGCAAAACAACCCAAGAAAGTATCTTTGCAGACTTTTGGGAAACCCTTCTCTGCAAATGCTTCCTCTCTGGTTCTGTCACCCAGATCCCAGCCCCAAACTCTACTCTCCAAATACCTAATCTTACCACAACATTAAAGCAGGAAGGACCTAAGCCCCACTCCCAACAACATCGCCAGATAATCATTCCAGCTTTTTAACTTAATGAAATTCTTCCCTTGGTACAAGTTACCACCCTGCCTAGGCAAACACACAATTTCAAGAAATGAAAGACTCCTCTGACACAATACTCATCCCTGTTTAGGAAATCAGTATATCCCTGTTTATGAAATCAGTATAGCCTTACTTGAAAAAATTGCCCAGAAAAGTAAAGTGAACACCAGAACCTCATAAAATTTGGTATGGATAGTCCTGAAATAGAGACTCCTTTTTTGTTTAATAAAAGTGGATAGCTACAAGTATGTGTCATGAATTCTATAAGGCATAAAGATAGAACTGGAGACATTATTATATCTAATATGAATACGTAAGAATATTTAATGGTACACATAACTACTGTGATGCTACGTAAGAACTGAAATTGGGCTCAGTGATCAGCAGCAATTGATGACTATAATTCTACTCTATGGCTACACCAAGAAGGTCTGACCAGAATCAGGATAGTTAACAGGCTAACTCAACCAGGTCTTGGTGGCCTAGGCCTTCTTGATTCTTCCAAAGTAGTGGCTATTTCCTGCTTCTGTTGGAAGCCAAGACAGGAATAACATCAGAAACTAGACTCAATTAGGCCTAGGAGGATGGAGAGACCACTGCCCTCTTCATGGAGTGGTGGAAAGATCAGAATTAGAACAGTCTGGGCTGTAGGCTCCAAACGAAGCTGACAGGGGGAAGAAGTGAAAAGTGGGAAGAGAGAACTGAGACTTCGCTCCAAGTTCAAAAACTAAAGTTATTTTCTAGAGGAATGTTACTGGTGTGTTACTCTGTCTGTTGTGGAAAGAGTCACACTACTAGGAAAATCTTCATGCTGCTAAGAAGATCTAAGTTTAGATCCCAACTCTACCAAATAGTCTTTTAGAAACTTAAAAGTTACCACCTCACTCCCAAGCATCAGATTTCTCTTGAGTAAAACTGCAGGATATCGCCTATTTTATAAAGTTGTCTTAATTGACAAAACATAATGTTTTGCCTAGGACAAAACAGATAGTCAATAAATTCTATTCTCCTTCTTTCTTTTCCTAGATATACTAAGTGGCAGAACTTGACAATTGTTTTGCCTTAAAATAGTGCCTGAGTTTCTAAAGTCCCCTCAATAATTCATGCAGATTAGTGAAGAAATTCTCCTGAGAAGACTGAGAAATGGAAATGCTTTTACTGACATACAGTAGTAAGACCTATTTAATCAAATGGCAGAAAAATCAAGAAGATCCAAGAGAGGGTTTTACACGAGCAGCTCTGGGAATGAGCACACATGGATGAAATATCTGCCAGAGTGGAGGCTCGATAGAGGCAGGCTCTGGAAAATGGGAGAAAAGATGAGAAATGACAGAAGAAAAGTTTGCTCCCATGTCAGGTTCTTTTCTCTCCATCACCTGACTCTGCGTGAAATTCTGAAGGCAGTGGGGGAGATAGGTAAACAGCGCTGGTCCTGTGACGAGGCCTAAACCAACAGTGGGGCTCCTTCTAGGAAAAATCCCAGATTGAAATGTCTGAGTCAAACAAATGGTCTGTGCAGGACATACTTACCTCCATACTTCCCATGCACACGGGTACCTTGGTAGTAATGCTGCTAGGAACCAAACTAACCAGTTTGGAAATAACTGGGGGATACATCTGATATCTGGGAGATAGGTGGACACCAGTGCATTAGGGATGACAATTTAGCTCTTGCCCACATCATTAAGTCTTAATAACTGGTGCTATCTTTTTTTAAATAGAGGTATAGTTGATTTACAATGTGATGTTAATTTCTGCTGTACAGCAAAGTGACTGAGTTACACACACACATATTTTTATATTCTTTTCCATTATGGCTTATCACAGAATATTGAATATACTTCCCTGTGCTATACAGCAGAACCTCGTTTTTTATCTGTTCTATATATAATAATGAAGGAAGTCCATTAAGAAGCCATTTGGGATGACAATAAAAGGCAGACATCGATACTGGATTGTAACACTGAACTCTTATTATATTTTCTGGTCATAGCTTTGTGTTGCCTTCCCCCGCTCTCTGGTAAACTACAATCAGCACCATTTGTTTCTGCTCTGCTGTCTAAAGAGCAGTCTGTTTCTATAGTCATACTGTGAGCTTGCTTTCAGGATTATCTGTACATGCTCTGTCAATTTCCTTGATACCTATAGTTTCTAGAAGAGAAAGAGAAGTATCTCTTACCCCTTACCTCCATCGGAAGTACAGCTGCTCCATTAGTTCAGTCTGTTTCTTTTGAACCTGAGATTCAAAGATGTTAATCCCTGACGGACCAAAATCCATCCCTTTAGTCCATATCCTGAGTTGAATGGTGGATAAACTCTTTAGTAAACAAGTTCGTCTCAAAGGCTACCACTTAGTTACCACCATTCTCAAACACAGCAAGCCTGCAGAGCCAGTCCTCTCCAACAGCTCCTGGTATCAACTAGTACAAAGGCCACAACAACTTTGACGGCCTGCTGTCCCTCCTCCAGAGGATCTTCCTGACCCAGGGATCGAACCTGCGTCTCTTACATCTCCTGCACTGGCAGGCAGGTTCTTTACCACTAGTGCCACCTGGAAGCCCCAAGGTTATAAGCAAATCCCAGACCTATTTCCTGTGGTCTGCCGTCAGGACCCTGCAGGGAAGCACCCAGACTAGACAATAAAATGCTCCTGTTTGAGTGGCGACTCACTCCCCTACCCTGTGAAATGCTGACTCCTACTGCTACTCTTAATCTTGTTTTCTGCTTGGGGTATCTCTTTCACTGTAGGTCCAAGCCCTCAGGATTTTTACATTTTCCTACGTTTTATCCCTAATTTCTCCGTATTTTGGTTATCTATTAACATCAGAGAATAAGTAGCAGAGAATAAACCTGGATGTAACTCACTCATCTTACCTTTTTTCTCTATGGTCATTCCAAAATGGTGGTCAGCCAATGGAGCATTATTTAGTTATTTCTCACATTCACTATAAGCCACCATTTTCTCCACAGAATTCTTCCAAAAGCTTTTTCTTACACAATTCTTTTAGACATGTGTGCCTGTTCTTGGGATTTAACTAATATACTCTTTTGCTCATATTTATCTTTCCAAATGTTCATAGTGTCAACTTTGCCTTTTACATTTCCCACCCCCCGACTTCCTCAGTGTTCATCCACTGTTCATCCATCCTCAGTTTCATTCTGTTATGTTCACATAAGATAGATTTTTACACGCATATACATAAAACAACTCTTTTCCCCTAAGCAGATATATACAGCCTTAAATCGCAGAGACAGGCCAGAGACCACTTAATAATATGAAAAATTCCTCTTACTTTTCTATGAAAAGTATGTTTAATGACACCTAATTGCTGCCCTGTCCTCCAAGCTGGAGTGCAGTTTAAACCATCATGTGGAGGGGAAAAACAAAGGTGACTAACCTTTTCTATTAAAATAATCTTCCAAGAAGAGAGTTTATACACAACATTCCTAAGTAATGTATCTCATTATAATTTGAGTCTTTACCACTACAAAATTCAAAGTTGGCATATTGGAAAGGGTTTCCACACCCTTCTTTCTAGATCTCATGGTACCAATCGGTTTACAAAAGTTGAGGGTTTCCTACATAGTGTCAGATTTCTTTAAAAAACTGATTCAGTAATAAAAATAAAGCATCAGTGTGATTAAACATCAGTGTAATTATTTAAAGTATCTGTATCACTCTTAAGTTTGAGCATATGCTAGGCATGATGCAGTAATTCATAACTAAGTTTTTATGAAATTATTACTACTTATGGTACTTACCTTTAATCTGATGAAATTGTTTAACCAGATCTTTTATATCCAGACAAGAATGTCCTGAAGAAATAAGTACAGGAAATGAGATACATAAAATTCCCAGTTTAAAATGGTTTCTTGTTCAAAGCAACAAATGTATAATCTAACGCAGTAACAAACCTTCTCTAAAGAGAATAAGTTCTCTGAAATAAACTGCTGCGAACTGGGTGATGTTCGGTGGATTGGTTTTGAGTATGGCTCTGCTAACTCCCTCAAGCAAAGTCTTGAGGCCATAAGGTACGACAAGTCTGGGCTTTGAAGAAATCATGCTGGCAGGATGTCTGTAATCTCAACTACAATGAAGAAAAACAGTGTTATAAATAGTATGGAAGTTTATAATTGAAAATGTTATGAGTTAACTATAGTTTCTAAGAATAAACCTATTAAAATTACTAGTTTTAGTGCAGATCTCTAGGTATTTATTCAAGGAAAACTGACTAATATTTAATGGTAGTTTGAAAAATAAAAAAAGAACCACACTAACCAACAACTTATGTGCAGATGAGCAATCAAGTACTGTTAATGAAATCCATGGGAAAAGCCCTGCTAGCAACTCCAGGATGATACTAAAAACAAAGAACAAAAACCAGACAAAACCTGTTTTTACAAAATTCAGTATTTTGTGCAATAGAATTTAAAGAAAGATAAAATTAAGCTCATTTATCTACACCCAAGAAACATCCTTCCAAACCACATGCGAACTGGCTTTTCTGTACATTCATCAAAGAGTTATTACAAAGTAGAATTTCTACAAAAAAAATATTTTCCCCTCAGTTTTCTAAGTATATCCCCAAACACACTGATCATCCTATTTTAGCTTTGTTTTTAAAATTAGTTACTTGTGGTATTATACCACACACCACCACTCATACCTCTTTTCGCCTATCTTCCCTTAACCTCTGCCCTGATTTCCCTCTCTCCCTTCTCTTGGCTCCCAGGATGTTAAGTAGTGCCAAGGGTGTTGCATAGCCTTTACTGTACCTCTAAGCTGCAGAGGTTGCTTCCCTAAACTGTCTGTGTGTGCGTGTTTCATTCTTAAAACATTTAAGAAGGCTTACAAATACTCATAAAGTACAAAATAAAATATTTAAGGAACTCCGTTCAGTAGTTAAGGAAATTATGGTAGGAAAATTAGGATTAAGCTACAGGTAAAGTTAGTATCCTAATACAAACCTTAGGTCCTACACTAGAGGTGGATTGTAAGATCAGCCTTATGAATTACCAAGAAGCCATCACATAATAAGAAACAGTTAAATGATTCAGGTTCCCTGAGTTTAAAAAACAAATCAGATGCTTGGGAGAATCACAGCTATTCTGGGCACTGAGTCCCAGGAGAAACTTCTCCTATGGGTCCTCATAAAGAGAAGAGTGTAATCATGAACCAGGTTCTCAACAATATCTCTATAGTAAATAGAATAATGAGTTTCATAGGGCTAAGTGACACGGTTCAGTTATAGCCATTATAAAAGGGCCAGCCTCTAATAAAAAGCAACTAATGTGGCATAGCAAAATGCTGAATATTTATATCTTCCCAAAGGTCGGGGGGCGGAAAATGTTTTGACCAAAGCAAAATCTTTGAGAACATAATTAAGGATACCGTATTCAATCTCCTAATGAAAACTTACTATATTAAGAGTTCATCCAACAGGAGCTTCACTGAATTAAACCATCTTTAACTAGTAGTGCACCTCTGGCAGGCCCACATGCTGAATGTTCAAGGACATAGGTATGTATGTATTTTTTCAAGGATATCCTGTACACCCCAGCGTGAGTTGACAGGTCGTGTATTTCAAAGTGGCTTGCCAGGAACCCCGACAGCTAACAAAGCAGCACCCTTTCTGTAGTCAGCACTTGGTGCTACCAACTGTCCACCCCAGACTTTGCGAATGTGCGGGGTATTTAGCGCCCCAGGACCAAGGACTGTGCGTCCTGCAATGCAGTGCCTTACAAAGACCTGTCCTGAAGATGAGAAACGACAGAGACACGGATCGTACCTACATCACCGGCTCAAGTCACACACGGGGGCCGTTGAGGGTTGTGTAAAATGACAGCTTATTACTTCTCCCCAAAGTCCTCTATTTGACAACTATTTGTCTAAAACCAACAGATCTTTACAACCCCCGCCCCCACAGAGGGGTAACGCCCGAGCAGGAACGGCGCCTTTGGCTGAAGAGGTGAGAGTAGGGGGCTTCGGACACTTGCAGGATACCCACCACTTGCTCCCTAGAGACTGCGCTGGGTGCTCGTTTGGTTGGCTTGGTGGAAAGAGCAGAGAGACCTGGGAGGGCGGGCGTCCCGATCCCACGCCGACTCCCTCGGCGGTGGGGGACCCGCCGACCGGCACCCCAGGTCCGCCCGGCGCCTCCCCGGCGGTGTGGGCCCGCCCCTCCCCGCAGGCCTCCCACTCCCCCGGCGCTGGGGGAACCGCCCAGCGACCACTCCGCTCGAGAGGCCGCGAGGGCCTAACTGCCGCCGGGCGCACGGGGTGGGGGTGGTCCTCCTCCAGACTCGCCCCACCTGCTCCTCTCCGGCTACGCTCTACCGAGCTTCCTCCTCGCCCCCTTGCCGGCGGCTCCTGGAGAGGCGCGCCCGGCAGGGTCTTTTATACCCGGGGGAACGTCAGGCCTACGTCACAAAGCCCCGCCCTCTGAGGCGCGAAAGGAGGCGGGAGTTTGGCGGCCACAGCCAATGGGGAGCCGAGAGAGACAAAGGGCGGCGCTCCGCGGAGCAGGGAGGAGTGCTTCGCCTTTTCGGGCAGAATACAAAGGGGCGTAGGAGACTGGCGTCTCAGCACCGTAACCCAAAGCTAGACACTTACGGCCTAGCTTCGAAGAAAACAGATTTACGGCAGTTCTGTCTTGCGGTCACTGCATCACACTACTCCCCCCCCCACCGTCCCCCCGATTCTGTTGCTCTCTACTCACCTTTTTGAAGAAAAATTCTGCCGATGTACACAACACACACTGGTACAATAGGATGCAGCACAGTACTCCTCTCAAGAAACATGCCTGCTGAAGGAGGATTTGGCGTTGATCCTGAATCTTCCTCTTTCTCGTAATTCCAGATCTTGCAATACTTCAGGCATCGTATATCCTTCCCAAACCATCCCATCAGCTGCAGGTTGCAAGTCCATAAGGACTCTGTGTAACTTTAGCTCCCTTTTACCCAAGTGAAACTGACTCCTTCAAAATACCCTCTTCTGCTTTCTGACCCGTTCGGGCTCTAATATTTGTGCTGGGCATTTAAATACCATCGGAGTCATGATGATCAAACTCCAAGCTGCCTTCGCTGTAATCCATTTCCACATGTTTAAAAAGCAACAAGAATCACTGTAAATCAACGATTAAATAGCATCATCAGGGCATATATCTGACAAAACTTTAACTTGAGAAAAAATGAAGACTACCAGAGCACGTTGCGGTAACAAGCAGTGTTAAAACCCTGGCTGCACACATTTGAGGATATTAATTTGTCCGTTACCTGAGTGCCTATTATGTGGCAGACAAGCTCCCTCTTCTTATGAAGATTACATTTCAAAAGAAGAAATGCTCTTTTAGTGTGACTTTGAGTGTGATGACAGATCTGCAGGTGGTACAGGTTTTGGTCCTCATCACTGTCTCCTTGCCCCCTCCCCCCGACTCTGTAATGTAAGTAAAAGTGAAATGAACGTGGATGATTCCTTTCCACTTGTTTAGTTTATATTTAATTATCAAAAATGTAATGACACTGAGCTAAGAACCCCAAGTACAAACATTAGATATCTCATTTATGGTGACTTTCGGAATGAGGGACATATGCTTATGGCACCTAAGCAAACTTGGTCGGTCACCTTGAACACCGATTAAGTATTACGTACTGTGCTGAATATCTGCAACACAGAAGGCAAGCCTATGTACTTTTTCCACATTTCTGTAAGTTCCTCTGAAAAGCAAACTGTTACAGCAAAAGCACCTAACAAACTTTCAAACCTCTCTGCACTGCTTGATTTCTAGAACCCATAGTGATCTGATGTGGCTTTACAACCTTCTTGTCCTTGTGTTCATCTCTTTCAGTCACTGGGGATCTAACTAAAATACAAACCTACTTTGTTCTCCATTGCTCCCCGTCCCTCCCTGCTTCAAACCCTTGCACTGTATAGGTCCATGTTCTTTCTGTGACCTGCCTGTGTAACTGTCTCATCTTACCATCTCGTGTCCACTTGCCCCTCAAGAGACTGGGCCTGCAGACACATGCTTTTGTCACTCTGGGCCTTTGCTCATCAGGTCCAAGGCCTGAGACATCCTTCCAGCCGTGATTTTTACATGACTGCATCTTTCTCCTCCTCTAAAACTCAGCTCAGCAATCTCCTACTTTAGAAAACCAAAGGGTTAGAAGCATTTTTTCCAGCGGCCCCATAATACGTATAACTCTGCCATATAGTTGATGCTTCTCTCAGATTTACTAAATATTTACCAAAAGATGATAACCTAGGGCCATCTCTCTTTAATGTATTCTATCTACATTAGACTTATCCTAGGAGTCTGTTAAAAAGGTCTTCCTAGGCCCTACTTAGAACCTACTGAATTAGTATCTCTCTGTAGTTGTAAAACTACAACTTACGAACCACTTCAGAGTCCATCTAAGATACAAATTGTTGCTTCTATTGAATATCCTGATCAGCTAGGAGCTCAGCCCCCTTGCTAGTTTTCACAAGTTCATCAAGTGGGCGAATTGTGCTTACTTTAACTGAAGGAGCCCACCTTTTAGGAACTAACTTTCCCTTTTCTTGTTCTCCCTTCACTGTCCTTTTCTAAGTTTTCTAAGTATTTCCTCTTCCTAAGTTCAAGTTCCAGCCTCCCCCCACCCTAACTATGTCTTTTCTTGGGAGGATCTGGGCCTAAAAAGATTTTTTTCTATAAAATAAAACCCTGGTGTCCCAGCGATAGATTCTGAGCTTCCACTATATGGGGCATGGGTTCAATTCCTGATCAGGGAACTAAGATCCCACATGCCAAGTGGTGGGGCCAAAAAATTTTGTAAATAAAATATACAAACAACATCCAAAAAAAAAGACATAAACAAAACATGACTGTGACCATCTATCTTCATAGGTAAGGATCCATATTTGAATACCTGCCACCACAATCTGCTTAAGGAAGCAATCAACTAGGAAAGTTTACATAGCAAAAGAATGTGTGTGTGTGTATGTGTATTTTAAAAAACCATGTATGCACTGTCTTTCAATTTTAGTTGGCAGAAAGATAAAAGTGCAAATTCTCTAAATTGACTTACACAATATGGGACAATAAATATTCTAATTTTCTGTGACATCTGCAAGTAATAATTCTTTACTTAGCTATCATGTGCTAAAATCAAAAAGATATCTATTCCAATAAAAGTAAAATCTTAAATACATTAATCACAGAGGTACATATTATTATCAAACCATGCTTCAAGGTGTGTCAGATTATAATTGTGTTCCAAGTACAGAAAATAAACATTAGAGATTTCTCTCATCATAGGCACAATCTAATACAAAAATATATCTGACACTTATAAATTAGAAGGTCTACTTGACAGCCTCCAAAACAGGAAAAGAGGAAGGAATGATGCCAACATTAAAAAAAGCACACACAGATGCAAACATGATTATTGATTATTTTCTTCATCAGAGAGGGGTAAAGAGCAATTTACACCAAACTAGGTTTCCAGGCAGATAACAGTAACTCAAAAGTTGGGTAAGTCATGGCACGCAGGCCAGACTGTTATAAATTACTCCACTCAATAATGTACTCAGATTTCAGTGACTCTAATGGCTTCATATAATCAGCATGGTTTTGTTATTTTAGTATTTTCAGAACCACTGTCTACCCCCTCTCTGAGCTCTACCACCAGGTTCCCAGATAAATCACCAGGGCTATCCTGCATCAAACCTAGCAGACAGTTTATAAACAGATCTATAAATGGACTAGTAAAGACGACTCACTGAACAGTGTTGCAATCATGTGTATTCAGTGAAGTGAACTGAACACAGATTTATTTGAAATCCTGAGATCTCTCTGCAAAAACAAAAAGCTTTAAAGCAGTTAAAGCGGAAAAGTATGGAGCCTTATGTAATCTTTCACTACTGAATAATAAGTAGTTTGAACAATACCTGATTTGAAAATTCAAGTAAGTATGAATACTGAGCAAGAACTTCATGATTCTGAACACTCCACAATTTAAGTGAGAAATTTCCCATATAAACTATAACCAAGAGGACATGAAAATGGCGAGAACGGTATTTTAAAGATTCACAGCATTCTCTCCTTCAAACCAGGTATCTAAAATTTTTAGAGACAATTTTTCCCTTCAGAAGGCATCTACCTGGCTCCTGGATCTTCCCGTTCATGGAAGTAGGTAGGCATCTTTTCTCTCTGGCTAGCATCTAAAACCCATGCAGCAGTCCCACTAGAAAGAAAGTCAATGTCAATAAGCACTTTGTAAGTGAAAAACCATGAAGCAAGTTCAGCCAAAGTCAGTGAGGAGCAAGCATTTTTTTTTTTTTTGAAGAAACCATTATTCCCTCAAAACCTGATTAAGTAGATTAAAGCTGCCAAAGCTCTAGCTGCCCCTTCCATGTTTGTTTTGAAGTGAAATATTAAAACAGTTGATGTTCTATGAGATCATACTTCAGCTAAAACAATATGTAAATTAAATGACACCCCAAGAGGATCTTCTATAGGGCACTGGAAATTTTTAAAATAACTACCCTTAAGACTGATCCAGGTTAGTCACACAATGATGACATAAATTCTACAATGACTGAGGTATTTAGATTCTTCGAAAACACAGGTGTGCAGTACTGAACAAAGAGGTAAATTCAATGACAATAAAAATTAGCAACAAAGGATTAAAAAATAACTTTGAAGTCTATTTACAATATCAATAACCTGAGCTAAGGGGAAAATGATTAAATTTTCTGGCAACAGACAACCCAGCAAATCCTTCACCAGCAAATACTTTGAGGCAAAAAAAAAAAAAAATCTGTGTGCTTTCAAGAACAGCCTTTTCATGCAATTTGCTGAAAAAGTTCCAAAACTTGGAAGTCAGACAATCACAAAGGAAGAGAAACACCTACAATGTAGGTATTATTAATCCTGTCTGTAGTCTAGGTCTTCTAATACATTCACAAACAGCTATACTCTGGGCTGTAAAACTATCTTCTATTTGCTTTCATGCTGTTGGCTTTCAAAGGGAAAAAAGCGTTTGTCCTTTGAAACAGTTTTGTAGACAATCTGGAGATAAATATTTTGATGACACAACTTTAGCTGAGAAGTGTTTTTTTTTTAATAAGGAAAACATGGAATTCTGGGTTATTAACATACTTGTTTTTACAATAAAAGAATTATTTGGTCTGTGGTCGGGAGACCTGCATTGTATTCAAGATTCTATAATAAGAGGAATAATTCATTGGAGTAAGTCGATTTGCTTTTTTGTGCCTGAGTCTCATTTTCTGGATAAAGGAGATTAGAATATCTGTGCTGTTATTCACAGGAATAGTTTGAAGATAAAGTAAAACTGGAAAGCATTGCTTTTTTTCAAAACACAATATAAACGCTATGTTGTGATACTGTTAATAATTTTACAGGTACTTTGTGTTACCCAGTCAGATGTGTGCTTCAGGTAGGCATTCCTACAAGATCGCAGGTTGAATGTTTAGTTTCCTTTTATTTTAAAAATAATAAATCACAAAACTAAAATGTTTGAACAAGGTCACTTAACCCTCTCCCCAGGTGGTTAGTTATTAGTACTACCATCATCATCATTTTTTTTTTTAAGCTATGTGTTTAAAAGAGGAGATCTTTAATACATCAGCCTAACTGAGGAAATGTGTCCTGGGCCCAGGTGGTTTTCGGAAGAAAAGCTGATCTTCAGAAGAGCGGTGTGCTCTGCTTGTAAAGTGCAGAACCTGTGCTGGGGAGGGCCACAGCAGGAACCCGGGGTCTGTCACTGAGGAACCAGTTCCCTCACTGAGGCCAGAGCAGCATGAATGCGGACATGCAGCCTGTTCTCAAAGTCGTAGCCAGAGAAATCCTCCTGCAAGACCAGAGAGAGAGAGAGAGAGACTATTAGCTAAGCTGCCGGTGCACCCACGGCACTCAGCACACCGCACTGGGTGCTTCCCACAGTAAAACTCCTGACGCTCTGAATAACGGCTTCACGTTCACTTGATTTTTTTAATTCCCCAAACCTCAAATTCTTGTCTGTTTTTAAAAATTGTCAACTGAATGTTATTAAATGCTGTCTTTGGAAAATTTTCCCCCTGTTATTCCTGAGACAGTAGTCTGAAGCTGGGCTCAGTGGAAGTTACTACTAAACTTCTTAATTCAAGAACACAGCTGTGAAATCAACAGTTATTTTCCCACTCAACAGGAAGAGTTTCGATAAAGCACGATAAGCAATTTCATAGGAATTCTTTCTGTAATTTTACTTAAAAATCAACTGCTCACTGACTCAGTTATGACTTTCCCCTCCAGAAATATTATCAACCAGGACAATCATTTCACAAAATCTCTTGAACCCAGGCTCCGGAGTACACACAGAGGACAAGGGCCACTGGAAGAAGAGAGACGGGATTTTTAGGCATTTTTACCTTTGCTTGAAGAAGGAGAGTTCTGCCTCTTCCTACAGTCTATGAATATAAGAAAAACACATTACCTCTTAACACCTATGTTTATATATACTCAGGCAGAAAATGTTATAATAGAAGATTTGTTAATTCCAACAATTCACGGTGACCTAGAGGGAAGTCAACTGCTCATTCAAGCATAATGATTGAATTTTTCTTTAATAAAATGATGTTTACATCAAGGGATTACTTGATAATTTTTCATAATCTTAAGTATTATTCTATAAACTAAAAGAGTTAAAATAGTTTAAGACCCTTCTAAACAATCTAAAATTGATAATTTAAGTTTATTTGAAGTCAGTAAATTAGATCTCTTTTTGAAGGCAATACTAATTGAGAACAATCAGCTTCATTTTTCAAGAGATAAATCATACTTGTTGTATTTTATGTATATGTATTTTAGGCTGCATTAAGAGTAAAAATTTCCTTAAAGAATATGGTGTTAGAAATTCTACCAAAATTCATAAAAACTGCATTTTCTATTTTGTTAAAATTAGAATTTCAAATGAGAAGGCTTATTAATTAAAAGCCTGTCTTTGGTAAGATAGGTGACATATTTAAGGATTAGGCTAGAATATTTCTGTTGATTTAGCTCAACCCTAAAAAAAATCCATATATTTGAAAGCTGACTTGAATTTATTGAAACTTAGACTTTTATATAGTCAATATTATGTAACTGAGCTTCTAAAAGAAGATATTAAGCAAACCTAGCACTATTAAAATTCTGTTTTTTAAAAACTGCTCCATTGTGCCTAAATATACATCTTAATAATCCATAAAATTTATAAGGTATTCTAAAAAATTTTAAGTACTCCTACACACCATCCTCATTTATTCTCACTACAGTCTTTATTAAATTGAAAAGGCAGGTATTTATCTTGTTTTATAGATTAGGAACAAAGTATATGGTTAAGTAACTTAATTGGTATCATACACTAAAAATAAACGATAGCACTAGGATCACAATGTAATTCTGTATTTTTCTGAATAAATCACATTATACGACTCTAAAAAAAAAAAGACAATGATTTTTCCTCAAATGAATTTTTGTTCCAAAAGCTATGTTTATCATTGTAACGCCAAAGGATAGATTACCTCCTTCAACACAGTAATATAGGATTAGTAGCTTCTTGGATTCATCCCATGTGAAATCAAGGAAAACAAAACAAAACAAAAAACCCAACTTATTTTAAATGAAGGATGTTTTGTGCCTGTTCACTTCCACAGTTTTGCTGATGAACACTATTTAAGAAAATAGGCAAGATCTTACCTCAGGTTTGTCTAATAGAAGACAGCCAAGTTCATAGCAAGCATATGGCTGAACGTATAAGTTATTCTGACGACACAACTCATCTTTGACAGCTCGCTGAAAGAACTGAAAGTAATACAGATGTTATTGGAATGAACTTACAAAACTGTCTGCCTCCTCACTTCCTCCTCCACCAGTGGAGACGGTCATCTTTGATAAACAGCTAGTGCCAGAAAGGAGCCCACAGGTGAAGAGATATTCAAAGGCTCTGAAGTCACATTAAAAACGAACATGAACCATTACCGACTTCTGGCATCTGAGAGGATGACCTTCATCTAATAAAGTGGATGAAACTCACACTGTGATGGGAAACTGGCTTTGTGTAACGCTTTTTCCTTTTTCTTATTCACAAGCCCATATGTAGTTTTTCATAGTTCAGTTTCCTTAGCTATGACAGCACACGAACAGTTTACCTGAACAGCATCTTCTGAGTTCCCTAGACATTTGTGTATGGCACCAAGAAGCAAATACTTTAATCCAACGACAGATGAATCATCTACTCCATGGCAAGCTTAAAGAGAAGTAAAGACAGCAAGAAGGAAATACATTCACTTAAATATCATCAGGAGTTAAGACTCTCACTGTTTAGCAACTTACTGAGTTCAAACTGAGAAGGTCCCCCTTCCTCATCCATTAGTGAGTCTCCTTAAGTGATCATCTTTCTTGTGCCTGCCAATTACTATTTTATATTTGCATGTATGTTTGAATCATCTCTAAATACATAGCCTACACTTGTGCATTCAAAAGAATATAGTCTCTAAGATTCTTCACGTTTCTTTGAGTTAAGACATTGGTAGATATTCCAGACTTGCATCAACAACCAGGAATGGGTTTTAAATTATGAATCTTTTTAAACAACAGAGCAGAACTTGCACATCCAAAAACAATTTTATTTCAAGTAATCTCCTTGGGAGGGATACACACCTACTCTAATTACAGGGCCTCCATGTACAACTTATTTTGGAGTTGTATTACTCTGCTCTGGAATATCAATACTGATTAACTTTTTGACCTTTGGGAGGAAACCTGTTTTTTTCTTAATAAGCAAAAGGCATCTGCAGAGAAGTCTGATGATAAAAGCATGGGATTCAGGGGCTTCTCTGGTGGCTCAGTGGTAAAGAACCCATTTGCCAATGCAGGAGACTTGGGTTCGATCCCTAGTCTAGGAAGATCCCACCTGCCGTGGAGCAACTAAGCTCGTTTGCCACAACTACTGAGCCTGTGCTCTAGAGCCCGGGAGCTGCACCTACTGAAGCCCTTGTGCCCTAGAGCCTGTACTCCAAAACAACCACTGCAATAAGAAGCCTGCACCCTGCGATGAAGAGCAGCTCCCACTCTTGCCCATATAGAGAAATGCCAGCATGCAGCAACAAAGACCAAGAATAGCCTAATTCCATTGGAATTCAATGGAAAGTATTCTATTTGATCATAAACAAGTGTCACTGCAGAACAATCTGATAAATGTGAGTCCAAAATATTAATACAAAATCAACTCTGGAGAAGGGCAGCATATACGTTAAGATGACATTTCCAAAGGCAGTTTTGAAATTCATAACCCCGATGATCAGAGAGCATCACCACACACTCCTCAATCTGTCCCTTCCAGTGCTTTCTATCCCCAGTACCTAAGTGATGGGATTTCCTTAGCCACTACGCCATTTGTCCCAGAGAGTGACAGATTTGCACCCTCTGAGTCAGAGCAGATGAGTGAGACACTGAAGGAACAGGCTGCTGAGTGTACTTTGTTTTTTACCTTGACTCATCCTCTGTAGGTTGGCGGGGGAGCAGTTGGGGAGGGCTTTCCACAAGTACAACACTTCGATGGATGCCAGCACGCAGAGCGCTCTGGTTGGGGTTTGTTTCCGAAATCTCTCTGCCTGGAAGCAGTCAGAATGATTAGGCTATATTTTAAAAAAAACAAACTCAAAAAAAAATATCCTTCAGAGACATTAAAAAAATGCATGGTCCATATTTGATATGAACAATCCCCTCCCGCAAAGCTAAAAATGAAAATTTCTCTTTGAATTTTGCTTTCTTATATTTGTTATATTGGTAGATATGTCTTTCTCTCATTATTCAATTCAATCTACTATCAAGATCCAGGACATATTTTAAACACTGCAGGATGAAACCAGATTCATTTCGGTTTAGGTTAAAGGAATTTATAAAAGCTAGGTGACAGATTACATGAAGGCTATAATACTAGAGGCCTTTTAGTTACAGTTTTATTGACTTTTTAGTTTTCTAACTAGTCCCAGTCCTCTTGGGGGCATTCCCCATTACACCCAGTTTATACTCCCACTAAGCCATTAAATGTTCATTCAATAAAATCTTCCAACTAAAAACATGCAGAATTCAGGATATGACAAGTTGTCCTATAACCTATGGTAATTCAGCTAAACTGGATTCTTAAAAAAGTACAGAAATAAATGAGGGCCTCTGTCACTCCAGTCCTGGGCCTTTCTGCTGGCCGATTTGACGCACACTCTTGCTTTTTATTCATCACCCAATATGACGGTTTCACTAGATGAGAACCCAGAGTCTGTATCTCTTGCCCAGGTTCTGCTGATCTGCACTCCTCTGAGGCTACCTCACCCTTCAGATATGCGATCTCCCTCTCCAGGGGCTCATGAGCTCCGCAGGGTCAGTAATGTCTCTATTCATTCAAAGAAACAACAGCTTTAATTATTTGCAACCAACCAGTACTTTGCATTCGGAGGATGACACGCGACAACATTCTCTCACAGTCATGAGCTACTTGCTCAGAAAGGAAATCAGCTTTGTACAGCATTTCCTAAGTGCCTAGGATTTCCATTTGCTGTCCCAGGTGACCATGGTTAGAAATATCCATTACAAACGACACACCAGATCAACAGGTTCCAACAAACCTTTTTCACAGAGAACTGTTCAATCTGATTGTTTTTCCTTTTGAAGAGCTTCTGAACTTCTTTAAAGACAATCTGTGCCCCGTCCACATCACCGGTGGCTCCCTGACAAACTGTAAGAAACCACTGTCATAATCTTTAAAGTATTTAGGGGGAAAACACCACTAAGGGGTACCCAGGTTGATGACGCTTGGAAAAGGTTATCACCGAGGGAGAGAATGGGAAGAAATATTTTTAAAGACTGTTACATGTGGGACGATACCCACCTGCTGATTGTCATTCCACTGATTCAACAATTATTTCCCTGCTGCTAGGTTCCCTTAGCTTTACAGGAACATGTTGGGAAAACTACGGTCCTAGATATTGTCACGGAGAACAGTTCAGTTAGAGCTCACACATTTGGAAGGTGGAAGAAAAACGAAATTGAGGCAAGAACAGTTAGGAGCTGGGAGGACTGTGAAAGCTTCACACTGGTAGAGGGATATCCCTGTGCCTAGAAAGAAAGTCATGAAGTAGTCCTGTATGTGTGCACTGTCATGAAGTAGTCACGGGTGTGTTCCCTGGGCACCTACTACCTACAGCGGCCACCAAGGATGTGAAGAAGAAATACACGTTTACACCCAGAAGAAACCTGAATTTCAGCTGGAGAGAGGACACCCACAATTCCACAGCTACAATGGATGCAGTGAAGAGAGCCTTTGAAGTCTTGGCAAAGTTCCTTTCGAACAGCTCAACAAGGGAAGGGATGGTTTCTCTTTGGAGTGATCGGACAGCTCTGAGGAACAAGCAGTCAAGCTCAGCCTTGGAGGAGGCTAAGATTTTAAGATTTAAGGCAAAGACTTCAACCACACTGCCTCTGCTTTACCTGCTCTCTTTCTCCAAACTTCAAACTAGGCTGCAGTCCCACCTCCTCGATCTGACTTTACTAACCACTCTTTGTCATTCTCTTTGCAACTCCCATGACCTGAATTCCTTTCTATTAATTTCTTATTGATTTTGTCTTTGGCACATACTGTTTTTCAATCCCCACTTGGAATGTCCATTGATTTGCTAGTTCTTCATTCTTCATATGCGCGATCCTAAAACTAGGTGGTCCCATTCTCACATTTTGGGGCTTGGTCAAGCCGGGCAAGGGGCTGGGGCATGTCAGAGGATGAGCAGCTACTGGAAGGTCAAAGAAATACAAGCAGCAAGGCTTGGAGAAAGCGGAGGACATCAAGGTGATGGGAAAGGCAAAAGATTTCTACTGGGAATCACTGGGATTAGCCTGAATATGAAAAGGGAGAGAGAATCCCATTCCCAGTTTTGGAGGCAGCACTGGTCCGAATGTGGGGTCTGAATCCATCCAAAATGACCTCATCTGTTGTGTTACAACATTTCAAAACCAGAAGGAAGCTTGGTGATTGTTTTGTAAAACAACTCCATCATATTATAGATCCAGGAAAGTGAAAAGATTTGCCTGAGGTCACACAGTAAATCAATGAAAGAGAGTAACTTCTGCTGCCCCTAGCTTGAGGTTTCCTTACATAACTGATAATATTATTATATAGTTACATAATTTTTTAAAAAGGAATGAGCAAATGTGGGCACATAAGAGAGTCACTGATATACCCTAAGTCTGAGACCTACACAGACTTAGGATGCTTGGAACGTCCATTAGGACTAAGCTTTATTGTTGTCGTTAGTTGCTCAGTTGTGTCTGATTCTTTTGCAACCTTAAGGACTGTAGCCCATCAGGCTCCTCTGACCACGGGGTTTCCAGGCAATACTGGAGTGGGTTGTCATTTCCTTTTCCAGGGTATCTTTCTGGATCAGGGATCAAACCTATGTCTACCCTACTGGCAGGTGGATTCTTTACCAATGAACCACCAGGGAAGCCCTTAAAGAGATATTCTAATTTTGGGGGGTAACTTATTTTTATGTAATTTCAAACTTGTAGAAAATTTGCAAGAATAGTTCAAGGATATGGTCCAGGCATCCCAGTTCCAGGTAATGTACTAAATGGCATTGAAACCAGGGTCTCAAAAAGAATCACATTCCCAGCAGCATCGTTCATGACAGCCAAAGGGTGGAAACAACTCAAGCGTCCATAGACAATGAACAAATAAACAAAACATGTTTTGTTTGGTTAAAACATGGTCTGTACACACAATGGAATATTATTTAGCCTTAAAAATGAATGAAATCCTGACACAAGCTACATTATAGATGAACCTTGAGGACACTATGTTAAGTGAAATAAACCAGATTCAATCAACAAATACTGTTGAGTCCACTTACTCAAGGTACCTAGAATGGTCAAATTCATACAGACAGAAGGAGCAGAGTTTATTAGGGGTTGGCATGGGCTGGAGGTGGGTAGTTCTTGTTTAAAGATCATAGAGTTTCACTCCTAAAAGAAAAGGAGGGGATGAGAGAGTCAATTCCTAGGTAGGTTGATAAGAAGTCCTGGGTCCCTGAGGAGGAGAAAGGGGTCTGGGGCTTTTGAGATGGGGATAGAGGTCTGGAGTTCTCAAGAAAGAGAAAAGGACAAGCGCTTTTTTCTACATTGTTTTGTCTTAGTCAATATGACAGTGTATCTTGCTGGAGGACAACGAGCCTTCTAACTCATCTTGTTATCTTAGTAAGTATGTTGTGGGAGTGGGTCTGGTAAGACCTTTCTATTGTTAGTTCTGATCTTGTTAATTTAAGATGTATGTTGTGGGAGTGGGTCTGGTAAAAGTATATAAGGCTTTGATTAAGCCTAGCAGGGGGGAACTCTCCATCCCCCTTCTGATGTCTGTCAGAAGATTTCTCTGTCCCTTTTTCACTTTAATAAAACTCTGCTATACAAACACACAAAATATAAAGATCATAGAGTTTCACTTTTCAAAAAGAAAGCTGGGCTATCAAAGAACTTAATGCCACTGAACCACTCACTTAAAAATGGTTAAAACAGGGAATTCCCTGGCGGTCCAGTAGTTAGGATTCTGGGCTTTCACCTTCAGAGGCCTGGGGAAAATAAGATTCTGCAAGCCGTCCGGTGTAGCCAAAAAAAATTTTTTTTTAATGGTTCAAGTAGATTTTACATTATGTATATTTTACCATAATTTTAAAAAAAACCTCTCAGCTATAAGATGAACAAGGTTTGAAGATTTAATGTATAATAACATGGTGACTACAGACAATAATACTGTATTGTATAACTGAAATCTGCCAAGAGTAGAAAACAAGACAAAAAAAGAAAAATGTTAAAAAGAGAAAAACAAGGAACTAAGTCCCCACTGGCAGTGTTTCCAGTCCCTTCATGCCCATCTTCTCAGGCACTGCCTGTAACACCTACCAGTCCTTCGAGCCAACTCAGATAACAGCTCCTGCAAGCAGCCTGCACTGAGCGCAACAGCGAGTCTCCCCCACCTCCCCTGAGCCCTCTCTGTGGAGCTCTTCACACATCTTTTTCACAAAACCCCCGCGGAGACGTGGAGACTGCAGTCTTTCATGCTTTCTCATCTCCTACAACTGGTGTGATCCTGGGGTTTCCAGTGAGAATAAGTGCTCCTCTGTAGAGCCACCCTGTACATTCATTTCTTCATACTCTATGCTCCACAAAGATTTAAAAATACATAGCTCTTGAGAACCCCTTGGGCTGCAAGGAGATCCAACCAGTCCATCCTAAAGAAAATCAATCCTGAATGTTCATTGGGAGGACTGATGCTGAAGCTGAACCTCCAAGACTTTGGCCACCTGATGCGAAGAGTTGACTCATTTTGAAAAGACCCTGATGCTGGAAAAGATCGAAGGCAGGAGGAAAAGGGGAAGACAGAGGGTGAGATTGTTGGATGGCATTAGTGATTCAATGGGCATGAGTTTTAGTAATCTCTAGGAGTTGGTGATGGACAGGGAGCCCTGGCATGCTGTAGTCCATGGGGTCACAGAGAGTCGGACACGACTGAGCGACTAAACTGAACTGAACTGAAAATGACAAAATTATAGAAATGGAAAACAAATGATTGTTTGCCATGGTTAAAGAGGGGAGGGGGAAGGAGGGAAGTAAATCTGACTGTAAAAAGGCAACAGGAGGGATGGCTGTGGTGATGGGTGAAATGTTCTGTATCTCTGTGATATCAATATTATATCCTGTTTTCATATTGTGCTACAATTTTGCAAGATGTTCCTGGTGGGGGAAATGCAGAAAGGGAACAGAGGATCTCTGTATTACTTCTCTGCAGATGAATCTATAATTATCTCCCAGTGAAATTTTAAATTAAAAAAGTACCCTCCCCCCCCAAAAAAAATACATAGCTCATCAGCATCACCTTTCTAGATTCCGTATATTTGCGCTAATATATGATACTTGTTTTTCTCTTTGACTTACTCCACTCTGTGTAACAGGCTCTAGGTTCATCCACCTCATTAGGACTGACTCAAATGTGTTCATTTTTATGGCTAAGAAATATCCTACTGTATATATGTACCACAACTTTATGCATTCATCAAGCAATGGAGACATAGACAGAACAGACTGGTGGACACAATGTATAAGAGAGTGACATGAACTGAGAGAGGAGCATGGAAACATATAACTACCACATGTAAAACAGATAGCCAGTGGGAAAGTGCTGTATCATGCAGGGAGCTCACACCAGGTGCTGTGTGGCAACCTAGGGAGGTGGGAAGGGGTGGAAAGTTCGAGAGGGAGGGGACATGTGTACACCTGTGGCTGATTCATGTTGATGTATGGCAGAAACCGGCACAATATAGGAAAGCAATTACCCTCCAATTTATTTACCTGTGGGCAGATAAATAAAGAGCGGCCCACACTGACTACGTGATCCCATTACACTGCAACGACAGCAGCCTCTCTGTTTTGGTTCATCACTGTGCAGGGCACACCAAGCCTACTCAATAAACAGCTGCCAACTTTCATCTGAGATGCCTCTGAGTTCCGTAAACCAACTCTTAAAGTATCCTAGCAGCATACTGAAAATAATCCTGTTCAGAGTCAACAAGACCCAGATGAAAATGGATTAACACCCTGTGGGGTCTATAGGAAGGCCTGTGGGTGTAAGAGCTTCCATCCTGATAGCTAATGGACTGCAGTTCCAGAACATTCTGGATATACACACAGTTCAGTTCAGTCACTCAGTCGTGTCCCACTCTTTGCGACCCCATAACTGCAGCACGCCAGGCATCCCTGTCTATCACCAACTGCCAGATTCTACCCAAACCCATGCCCAATGAGTCAGTGATGCCATTCAACCGTCTCATCCTCTGTCATCCCCTTCTCCTCCTGCCCTCAATCTTTCCCAGCATCAGGGTCTTTTCCAATGAGTCAGCTCTTCGCATGAGGTGGCCAAAGTATTGGAGTTTCAGCTTCAACATCAGTCCTTCCAATGAACACCCAGGACTGATCTCCTTTAGGATGGGCTGGTTGGATCTCCTTGCAGTCCAAGGGGACTCTTAAGAGTCTTCTCCAACACCACAGTTCAAAAGCATCAATTTGTCAGCGCTCAGCTTTCTTTACAGTCCAACTCTCACATCCATACATGACCACCGGAAAAACCATGGCCTTGACTAGACAGACCTTTGTTGACAAAGTAATGTCTCTTGCTTTTTAATATGCTGTCTAGGTTGGTCATAACTTCCCTTCCAAGAAGCATCTTTTAATTTCATGGCTGCAATCACCATGAAATGGTGCAGTGATTTTGGAGCCCAAAAAAACAGTCAGCTACTGATACACACACAGGTCACTGTTAATTCTATCCCATTTTAAAGAGACCAATTACGGGGATGGAATGACAGGAGATGTTCTGTTAACCGCAAACCTTCAGAGAAATAAGAATATATTTAAAATAATGCTTGGATCAGTTTTAAATTTTAAGTAAAAGAATCGCTTCTGTGGGTGTGGAAGGGGAGCTCATTGTTAGAGGCAGGAGAAGTACATTCCCTGGGTCTCTTCAATCCCCACCTAAACCGTTCTGATTCACACAGGCAATTCACGGGGCTCAGGGCGCAGACAGCTGTTCCGTCCACCAGGTGGCAGCACGTCTTTACCCATCTGTTCATTTAAGGTAAAAACGCAATGCACCCTGATACTCCCGTCAGAAAAAGAATAAGTTGTCTCTGCCATAATAATACGCAGTGTTGAAACACCCTGTGCTCCTCAAAATCACACTAATTATAACAGGGTTAAGAGGCAAAACAGGCTGGAACAGACTGCTCCAAACCCGTGCAACTCAAAAACGAGGAACAATGCAGATGAAGATATGAACACAATTTAAGACATACTCAATGCTTTAAAAATCTTCAAGCGCCTAATAAATGAAAAATAAATTTGAGAAAAAAAAGGAGGGGTGAGGGTAAGTTGAGGCTGTTTAGGACAAAGTGTACGAAAATGAGAAGCTCATAACAAGCATGTCCAGGACCCCGCACGTGAGGGACCCAGCCCTGGGGTGACACAGGAAAAGGCAGGGCGTGCAGCATCAAACTACCCACCATTCCACTGGGTGGTGGGAGCTGTATTCAGCTGCTATTTACTTGCAGTCCAAAACAGTACTTTAGCCACCTGATTTGAAGATGTGACTCACTGGAAAAAATCCCGATGCCGGGAAAGATTGCGGGCAGGAGGAGAAGGGGACAACAGAGGACAAGATGGTGGAATGGCATTACCAACTCAATGGACATGAGTCTGAGCATGCTCTGGGAGATGGAGGAGGACAGAGGAGCCTGGAGTGCCGGAGCCCATGGAGTCTCAGAGTCAGACACAACTTAGCGACTGAACAGCAACAAAAAACAGCACGTGCTGTGGGCAACTGTCAGGAACACCACTTCTGCATCCTCTGACCGTCACTCTCCATCCACCACCACGGGAGAGCCAGTCTGAGACAGGAGGGCACGCTGTGACTGTGCGTACTGGGAGCCACTCACCTGCGGTTAGGTAGGCATAATAGCACTGGGACCAGCGGGACTCATTTTTCAGCCTCTCAAAGGAATCGAATGCATCCTTGAAATTCAGCTCTATCATGCTGCACCAACCTGTGGAAGAGATGTTTTTAGAAAAGGATCCTAAAATAACACAGGCCTCCCTGGTGGCTCAGTGGTGAAAGACTCGCTTGACAATGAAGGACACACAGGTTCGATCTCTGGATTGGGAAGATCCCTTGGAGAAGGACATGGCAACCCACTCCAGTGTTCTTGCCTCAAAACTCGTATGAACAGAGGAGCCTGGTGAGCTACAGTCCATGGCATCGCAAAAGAGTCAGACACGACTTGGCAACTGAACAGCAAAATAACGCACTTTTCAGCCCATCTGTAGGTTACACATCTCTCATCCTGCTGACTTCCTCTGCAAGCGTTCCATGTAAACCACCTGAGAACTTCATAATTCTCTTTTTCTTCTTAAACATTTTCAATGGGATGCTTTGAGGAACACATGGCATCTCTGATTTCATAACCGGTGAGGCAGTATAGAAGGGAAGGGCATAAAGATTTTGAGGAAAATGGTCTAATTTGTCTCCAGTTGTGCAATAAACCTAAGCACAGCAGCGCTTCTCTCCCAAGAACAGGCAGAGAAAAAGGAACAATGCTACTAGATTATATAACACAGTGACCATCTCGGAAGCCTCAAATGCTCACCAGCATATTCATGATCACTGGTAATTAGCAAACCGCTCAGAGAAGTAGAGAGCAAGCCAGTGAGACATTAAGTTCTTGCCACCCTCCCTCTGAGGGGCAGAGAAAGGACCCAGCTCTCTCTCCAGCAAAACATCCTTAGGCTGGCATCCTGGGGGTGGGTAAGGGCAGGGAGAAGCAACAGCAGCAAGGATATAAGGAGTTTTATCCTCTGCTCTAACAGTAGCTCCCCATCATAGAGCCAGCCCTGTGTGTGCCAGGCACCTGATGGAATTCTCTCTAATCCCAGTGCAGTCTTGGAAAGGTGGCTCATGGTGCCACACCTGCCCAAGGAGAAAGCCCAAGACACGAAGAGGCTTCTTGACTTGCTCAGGGTCACACAGCTTAGAAGAGGGAAGGGCTAAGGATCAAAGGCATCGTGCTCTCCTGTCCAAGATCTGCCTCCCTAACAGACTCTCTTATCCACTGCACCAAGAAGTAGTCACATCATCCTACACCCTACAGGGATGAGGGGAAGCCACACTTCCAGGAAATTCAGCATCAAACTCCACGGGATATGATATGAAGTTGATGTATTTTAGAGTAAAACCTGGGGCTAATTATTTCCATCCTAAAATAGACTTCAGGGTAAGATTTGGATTCAGTGCAAAAGCAGAGGTGGGAGGTAGCACCAAACCAGAGTAAGGAGGCTGAGTTCTGATTGCGCTGTTCCCACCCCCATCCCCACCCCAGGTTAACCTTCCTAAGTCCCTAGCACTGGGTTCCATGATTTCTTAACCTTTCTTCAGCTCTAACAGTCTGCCCCACCACAGACCCAGAAATGGTGCACACACAAGAAAAGGCTACCCTGATCAGTCTGCAGTATATACAGTATCAAATCTTTATGTTGGACACTTAACTGTAACGTTACATGTCAACTCTATCTCCATAAAACTCGAAGAAAAAAAGAGGATCCTAAACAAGAAACATGAAAGGTCACCAAAGCTAGTTCTTCAAGTTCTATACTACTTCATCAGTTGTGAAATCAGAGATGCCTTGTCTTCCTCAAAACATCACAGCTACCGTGTCTCATATACCATTCCATATTATGGCTACAAACCAGAGCTCCAGCGGAGTTGGCTGTTGTTGTTTAGTTGCTAAACATGTCTGTTTTGTGACCCCATGGACTGTGGTCCACCAGGCTCTTCTGTCCATGGGATTTCCCAGACAAGAATATTGGAGAAGGCTGTCATCTCCTTCTCCAGGGGACCTTCCTGACCCAGGGATCAAACTTGAATTTCCTGCACTGGCAGGTGAGTTCTTTACCACTGAGCCACCAGGGAAGCCCCCCAGCAGAGTTTAGACCACAGAAAAATATATTTCCCACTGGATCACACTTGATTTTCACTTTCTAAGCTATAACAGACGTATAAAACATAATACTGTTTATTGGGCAGTTCTCAATCAGTTAGCACTCTTCTTTGGAAAAAAAAAAGATTCAGGAAAACAAATATATTTGTGGCAGGCAAGCAAGCGGCAGGCACAGTAAGGTCCACGCTGCCAGGTGACAACTGCCTCCCCAGGCTTCCTCCATCTCTGCTTTTGTGTCTCTGATGACAGCCTTTGGAATCTCAATTTCCTTTTCGGTTCTCATCACCATCTCATCTTTTCTTCCGTCTCTGCTCCCCCCTTCATTCCTTGTACCAGTGCTATATACAGTGTGACCTTGCAGTCTTGGCTCAAACTCTAAAAAGCACGAATCCCTTACTAACATTTGTTTCTGTTGTTTCAAGTCCAAAGTTGTGTTTATGCTTCTCAGCATAATTAAGCCACTGTCACAGTCAAGGATTATGCAATCACTAATGTATTTTAATACAGTCAGCCAAAAAAAAAAAAAAAAAGTCATAGCAACAACTTTGGGGGACGGGAAAGGGGGCCTAACCCTTGGGCAAACAAATGCCTCCGGGTCTGTCTATAAATGCATCTCCAGGAGGGGAGAAGCAGGAGGAAGCGGCTAACACGTGTGCCAAGTACCCTGCCTCACGCTCATCGGGTACGTTCATCTAAACCACACAGCTGTTCCAAGGGCAGGCGCCAGAGCTCCAGGGTTCCTGCAGGGCGAGGTCTCCTAGTTAGTTGGTAAAAGAGCTAACTGGGCTTGAAGTCTGTGCACCCAATCTCTCCTAAACTGGACTTTTCTTCTCACGTACACATTGGTGAGAGGGAAGAGATAACAGTTCTGAATTCTAATATCCAATCTAATAGAAGAATCAAAATTGGTTCATACTCAATTCATTTAACTGTGCCTGTTAGCCTAGAGTCAAATTGTCAAAGGAACAAATTATTGGAAAGAAGTAATGAGAATTCACTGAGATAAGTATCACTACTTGCGCTATGGTAACAAAGTCCTGTTATTACAAAAGGCAGCCGGCATTTCACAAAGACACAAACTGAACAGCATTAATAGTGACAAAGCACACGGGAATGCGTTAACACCTGCAGGACAAGAAGCTGGACATAACCTGCTGTGTTAATACACTACTTCATGACAGGAGACTGGACAGACATTCAACACTTACCAATTTCATAGAGACAAACATGCTGGATTTCTCTCTGGTCTACTGCAAGTTCCAGAGCAGTATGGAAGGAAGTCAAGGCACTGTTGATTTGACACTAAGGAAAAAAATGAAAACAGAGTCACTGGCTTAACATCTATCATTAACATTGCGACAGAGGATGAGATGGCTGGATGGCATCACCGACTCGAAGTTCATGAGTTTGAGCAAGCTCCAGGAGATGGTGACGGACAGGGAAGCCTGGTGTCTGCAGTCCATGGGGTGGCAAAGAGTCAACCGTGACTGAGCAACTGAATAACAATTCAAAAGTGTCTTTTCCCTTCTAGTTACTTTAAACAGATTAAGCAGTATAGAAGAGAGTGATTTAAAGACTTCTGGGAAAATGGCCCCACCCATGGTTGGGAGCTGAACAGAGCTCAGAGCACTTCTCCTTTTGCTCAACCAGAAAGACCTGGGGTGGGCCTGGCCCACAGCCCCTCCTGCCCCTGGGGCTCTCTGTGCACCTGTGCACTAGAGCCTGGTGGATTATAGTGATGAGCTGATCTGGATCCTTGGTACAGGTGCCTTCGACAGGAGAGGGACTGTCTGTCCTCCTCCTGTGTATACCCCCCGGGCCCAGAGAGACTGGCAGTCAGCACCGTCAGGAGCCAGTCCCTGAGTCCAGCCTCTGCCGCTCTCACTCTGGGACCCCTCACTCTCGACCACACAACTCGGAGGTGGTGTCAGATGGCTTCTGCTCATCGCCTCTCTCTTCTGTACACTTTAGAAACTGAGGATCCAGATTGTACGTCCTTCTTTTGCATTTGTCCAGTACTGTCTAGAACCTGAGGGACTCTCAAATGTCTGTCCTGCTCTTTCCTGGTTAAATACATTAAGTTTTTCCTTTCACAAAAGATATCTTTTGAAATCTGCTGATCTGAGGCCATAAGCAACTGGTAAGAGCACCTAAAAGGCATTATCAGGATGAAAGGGAGGCAGATTAAACCCTAAATATGGCAACAACAGGCGTTAAATATCACATATCACTAAGGAATATAAATCCTAAATGTCCTGAAGTCCTGATGCATGCTCAGAAGTGTTCCTTTCTCCCTCCCGCGGGTGCCTGCAATGCGATGCTCTCCCACCCTACACTCAGCTCTCTGTCCTGTGCATCTCCCTTTGCTGCTCCCAGGGAACTCCCTTTCCAACACTCCAGCTGCCTCTTCTCCCCACAAGCAACCAGACTGGGGCATGAAGGGTCTGAGAAGACAGGTTGCCGGTTCCCTGAGCTTCACCCCCACCACATTCCGCAGTGAGGTGATGCCTGATCACTGTGGGAGGCCCCTGGAACCTGCACAGGGAACAGATGGGTCAGCAAGGAGCTGTGCAGGACAGTCTGTGACTCGGGAGCGCTAGGAGCCAATGACTCATGAACCAAGGCCACAGCTGGGCCAGTAACTGCCTGTGACCCATGGTAACGCTTCGCTCTGCTGGCAGCGAGCTTCAGACTATAGTGCTCAATCCCACGTCACCCCCACGAGTGCTCAGCAGGTAGCCTCAGAATACACACATCACTGCCTCACTAACCTGTATCCTCAAGGAGCTCAACACTGAGTTGAGGGGAACCTCACAGGAATGAGGGCTTCCCTGGTGGCTCAGACAGTAAAGCGTCTGCCTACAATGCGGGAGACCCGGGTTCGATCCCTAGGTTGCAAAGATCCCCTGGAGAAGGAAATAGCAACCCACTCCAGTATTCATGCCTGGAAAATCCCATGGACAGAGGAGCCTGGCGGGCTATGGCCCACAGGGTTGCAGAGTCGGACACGACTGAGCGACTTCACTTTCACACGAATGAAACAAGCTCCCTTCTCTAACCTCGAGACATTTACACTGATTGTGAACACAAAGCTAAGGGGTGTGTGTCTGTGTATGCATGTGTTTAGTTGCTCTGTTGTGTCTGACTCTTTTGCGACCCAAAGGACTGTAGCCAGCCGTGGTCCTCTGTCCATAGGATTCTCCAGGCAAGAATGCTGGAGTGGGTTGCCATCTCCTCCTCCAGGGGAACTTCCCAACCCAGGGATGGAACCTGCATCTCCTGCACTGCAGGCGGATTCTTTACTGCTGAGCCACCGGGGAAGCCCACAAAGACCAGATACCAAAGGTAAACAATCTCTTATGAAAAGCGAGTGTGTGGAAAGATCAGGACACTCATTACACCCATTTATAACTTTCTGGATCAATCATTCCTTCCTGGACCTTCCTGGTGGTCTAGCAGTAAAGAATCCATCTGTCAATGTAGGAGACACAGGTTTGATCCCTGGTCTGGGAAGATCCCACAGATCAACTGAACAGAGCAACTGAATCTATGCACCACAACTACTGAGCCTGTACTCTGCAACAAGAGAAGTCACAGCAATGAGAAGCCGGTGCAACCAGTGAGTAGCCTCTCGCTTGCCACAATAGAAAAAGCCCATACAGCAATGAACACCCAGTACAGCCAAAAATAAATAAAAAAAGTTCTTCCCTTACATCACACATGCACTCAACTTGGCCCATTTACACAGAATCCACAGGGTTTCTGCTTTGCATGCATCTCCCCAGTTCCCCAAGTTAATGGCTCTTAACTCTCACGGAGATGGACCATCACTACCAAGCTGACCCCAGCTGGGGTCCAGCAGACGGCAGTGCAATGCCACACTGCCCTTCAGAGGGCAGAAACCTCATCAACATTTATCAGACAACTACTGTGCCTGGGATGGTATGGGCTCCGGAGATGGACAGCTGAGTCAAAACTAAGCTGTGAAGTCAGGAAAATAAGAAACCAAGTAATAGGTAAATCAACATTATTTCTCTTAACCCTTTCAAAGAGTCTGAGATAGGTATGTATTAGTTTCATTTTCAGATGAAGCAACTGAAGTTCAAAGAGGTTAAGTAGCTTGGCCAAGGTTGGGGGCTAGCAATTGACTAGTATGTAAATTCTGCTCCAACTGCCTCCAGAGCATGCATTCTTCAGGGAGAGGGATGCAGATGTGATTAAATGAAGGATCTGGAGAAGAGGGCCAGTTCCTGGATTATCAAGAGGGTACTAAATGCAATCAACAATATCCCTACAAGATGGAGACAGAGAGAGAGCTGACGCAAGTAGGTGGTGGTTTAGTTGCTACGTCGTGTCCAACTCTTGCAGCCCCATGGACTGGAGACCACCAGCCTCCTCCGTCCTTGGGATTTCCCAGGCAAGAATACTGGAGTGGGTTGCTGTTTCCTTCTCCAGGCGATCTTCCTGACCCAGGCATTCAACCTGGATCTCTTGCATTGCAGGTAGATTCTTCACCATTTGAGCCACCAGGGAAGCCTGATGGAAGTAGAGGTGGTGGCACTGTGACCACAGAGGCAGAGATTGGAGTGATGTGGCCACAGTCCAGGAATCTACAGGACCACCAGAGGCAAAAAACAAGGAATGCAGTTTCCCTACAGCCTCCAAAGGGCACACTGCCCACCGCCTTGATCTCTACCCAGAGAAATTGACTTTGGACTTCAAGCCTCCAGAATTGTGAGAGAGAAAATTTCTGTCATTTTGAGCCATGAAGTTTGTGTTAATTTGTTAGAAACATCTTGGGAAACCAGAGCAGTATACCTCTTTAAAGATTCGACTGTGGCGATTTCCCTGGTGGTCCAGTGGCTAAGACTGAGCTCCCAATGCAGGGGGCCCAGGTTCGATCTCTGGTCAAGGAACTAGATTCTACGTGTGGCAACTAAGACCCAACACTGCTAGCTAGCTAACTAATTAAATCAATAAAATAAAAATCAAACTGTGAAGAACGTTCCAGGCTCTTTGTGTTATAAGCACCCGAACAGAACTGGAAAGTACTGAGACCATTTATGGAGCTTAACGGCATTATCCCAGGAGCACGCATAGCTACAAAATTAATTCCACTTCTAGTCTGATCACTCATTAAGGAATTACAATGAACAGCCATTAAAATTATAGAAATATATTTCCCTCTTTTCACCAAAACAATTTAAAACAAAAGTGATCTGTGGGAGTCCTTATGGTTACAAATTAAAATATCCACAGCTCAGCAGAGAAAGGAGAATTATTCTCAACTTGACACTCAATTCCCAGCTTAATTTTTAAAGACATACATGCACCCTGAAGAAAATACAGAAAATAGATTAGTATGAAAAAGCTAGGACATCAAGAGGTAGTATCATACAGGCTTCTGTCTCAGGAATTGTGTCCTGATACACTGTGTTACAAAAACAACTTCAAGCCTCAGTTTCCTTACTGGTACAAGGAAGGAAAAAATGTTGGCAAGCTTTAATCTGCCTCCAGAGGAAGCCATGAAGAACAAAAGCACAAATCTCTGCCAGGTTAAATGGAGCATATTTACTGCCAAATTAAAAGCAGCAGGACTGACGGCCGTCGCACTGTCATTACAGAGACACCAAGTGTTTCCAGTTACTCGGGACTTCCTGAAGTGTCTTCTTAGGCATTTTATATCTTCTGTTGGAACTATAAAAGGGATCTGTTGCTCCATTTTATTCTCCAAGTGAATATTGCTGGTATGTGGAAATCTCTGGATTTTTTTTTTTTCAGGTATAATGTCTGTTACACTCAAGAATTCTTAAATTTTTTTCTTTTGGATTTTCCAAGGACACATTCAAACCATTTGCACATAATGACAGTTCTGTCTCTTCGTTTACAATAGACAACTGTAATTGGTTAGGACCACCGGTTCAAAAGGGCTTTCCCAGTGGCTCCCTGGGAAAGGATACACCTGCAGTGCAGGAGACACAGAGACAGCGGTTCGACCCCTGGGTCGGAAGAGCCCCTGGAGGAGGAAATGGCAAGGCACTCCAGTATCCTTGCCTGGAAAATCCCATGGACAGAGAAGCTGGTGGGCTACAGTCCAGGGGGTCTGAAAGAGTCAAACACAACTGAGGGGCTGAGCGAGTGTGTATGCGTGCGTGCATGTGCGCGCACACACACACACACACACCAGTTAAAATACTATTAGCAAGCACCGAAGACATACTTGCTTTATTCTAATATAAAAGGAAAACATTGGTTTTCATTCCAATCCCAAAGAAGGAAAATGCCAAAGAATGTTCAAACTACCATACAATTGCACTCATTTCACATGCTAGCAAGGTAATGTTCAAAACCCTTCAAGCTAGGCTTCAACAGTACTTGAACAGAGAAATTCCAGATACTCAAGTTGGATTAAGAAAAAAGAAGAACCAGAGATCAAACTGACAACATCCGTTGGATCACAGAAGCAGCAAAGGAATTTCAGAAAAACATCTATTTCTGCCTCATTGACTATGCTAAGGCCTTTGACTATGTGAATCACAACAAACTATGGAAAGTTTTTCAAGAGAAGGGAATACCAGACCATCTTACCTGCCTTCCTGAGAAATCTGTATGCAGGTCAAGAAGTAACAGTTAGAACCAGACTGGTTCCAAATAGGGAAAGGAGTACATCAAGGCTATATTGTCACCCTGCTTATTTAACTTATATACAGAGTACACATCATGTGAAATGCTGGGTTGGATGAAGCACAAGCTGGAATCAAGATTGCTGGGAGAAATACCAATAACCTCAGATATGTAGATGGCACCACCATTATGGCAGAAATCGAAGAACTAAAGAGCTTCTTGATGAAAGTGAAAGAGGAGATTGAAAAAGTTGGCTTAAAACTCAACACTCAAAAAAGAAGATCATGGCATCTGGTCCCATCACTTCATGGCAAACAGATAGGGAAAAAGTGGAAACAGTGTCGGATTTCATTTTCTTGGGCTACAAAATCACTGCAGATTGACTGAAGCCACAAAATTAAAAGATGCTTGCTCCTTGGAAGAAAAGCTATGACAAATCTAGACAGCATATCAAAAAGCAGAGATATCACACTGCCAACAAAGATCCATCTAGTCATTTTTCCAGTAGTCATGTATGGATGTGAGAGCTGGACCATAAATAAGGCTGAGAGCTGAAAAAATGATGCTTTCGAACTGTGGTGCTAGAGAAGACTCTTGAGAGTCCCTTGGACTACAATGAAATCCAATTAGTCAATCCTAAAGGAAATCAACCCTAAATGTTCATTGGAAGGACTGGTGCTGAAGCTGAAGCTCCAATACTTTGGCCACCTGATGTGAAGAGCCAGCTCACTGAAAAAGACCCTGATGCCGCGAAAGACTGAAGGCAGGAGGAGAAGGGGACGACAGAGGATGAGATGGTTGGATGGCATAACTGACTCAATGGACATGAGTTTGAGCAAACTCCAAGAGGTAAGTCAAGGACAGGGAAGTCTGGTGTGTTGCAGTCCATGTGGTCAAAAACAGTTGGACACAACTTAGTGACTGAACAACAACAATACAGTAATTAGTAATTCAGCTTCTCAAAAATTATTTCAGAACACTGAAAAACATTCCAGGTTTGTTTTTAATTAGTCAAGTTAATTTTTTTTAGAGCAGGATTAGAGTGTGAAAGTTGTTCAACCATGTCCGACTCTTTGCAACCCCATGGACTATACAGTCCATGGAATTTTCCAGGCCAGAATACTGGAGTGGGTAGCCACTCCCTTCACCAGGGCATCTTCCCAACCCAGGGATCGAACCCAGGTCTCTCAAATTGCAGGTGGATTCTTTACCAGCTGAGTCACAAGGGAAGCCCAAGAATACTGGAGTGAGTAGCCTATCCCTTCTCCAGCAGATCTTCCTGACCCAGAAATCAAACTGGGTCTCCTGCATTTAGAGCAGTATTAGGATTATAGCAAAACTGAGCAGATAAGTCAGTATTATGAAATATACTGAAGAATAAAAGAGTTGTTAGTTTCTTGTAATTCTATTTCTGCCAGATTCTTTAAGAAAAAAATGCTATTCCTTAGGAAGAAATGACTTTAAGATTGTTACAGTTTAGTTGTAAAGTACCATAATGTTTGAAACCAGCTTTATTCTATTTAAGACATTTTAATTTCAATTCTGAAATTATCATTACTTTTTTCCCCCCATTCACATATACCTGATTTATTTTGTCTACACTTTGGCTTTTATTTTTGTATCACCATTAAAATATTTTTAGTTAGCTGTGTATTTAGCTTGTCAGATTTCTTTTTTATCCTAATCTTAGTTATAATCTTCTGTATAGAGATATGGTAAACAAAAATGGATTTAGACAACTAATATTTTTGTATTAATTTCTGATTTTGTTACCCTGACAGTTACTTTTTTCTTATTATACGAACTATTTTATTTGCTTCATCCTCTACATTCCTTTAGATGGTGTAAATTGTTTTTACAACTCTGCTTGTGGTTACCTAGACGTTAAAAAAAAAAAAAAGACTAGAAAAATTGCTATTTTATCTAACAGGTATAAGTAAGAGCTGTTTGAGTTAAGAGTCTACCACAAATATACAAGTGAGTGCTCTTGCCTGACGGGGACAAAAGAAAATAAAACATGTAATACAAAGGGACAGACAGACCATGGGCAACATTTTCTACCCAATGTAAAACAATTAAGTTATTCTGTTGATATTGCCACGTTTTAAGCTATTAAGAAAGTAGAGATCACAGGACCTCCCTGGTGGTCCAGGGGCTAAGACTCTGCACTCCCAATGCTGGGGGCCTGGGTTCAATTCCTGATCTGGGAACTAGATCCTACACGCTGAAACTGAAAATGATCCCCATGCCACAAAAATAAAGACCCCATGGGCTGCCACTAAGACCCAGGGAAGTCAAATAAATGAATGAAAGAATGAATGTATAACTCTCAGAGCACACTGTGAAGACACAGTAAGTATGAATAATTTTCAGAGTCAGCACTATAAGCTTAGTGTCACATCCTGTTTTACTCAAAGATTTTCACTAGCAATAGCCAGCTGAGAGGATTCTCTTGGTTCAGTGACTGAGTAACAAGTCTCATTTCTGGAGTTGCAAAAAAAGTGAAAATGGAAACAAGGCCAAGCTGTTTCAGGGGCCTGGCCCAAACTCTAATGCCAGAAGTAAAGCAAGTTGCAGACAACCCTGAAGCTGAAGCGCCAAGACGCCGCTTCCCAAGCGAGCAGTTTTCTCCTGTCCCACCTCAAAAGGTGTGTTTAACATTAAATAACAGCACCAACTCACAGACAGAGCGGTCTCAGCTCAGAGCCAGTGCACTGGCCTTCAGATGATGCTGGTGTCACCTAACTGTGCGTTAGACCCCAGGGAGGAGGGAGCACTGATGGTGGTGGACTCAAGGAGACAGTCTCTCCCGTGGACCCCCGCTACTGGGGAAGGGCACTGCCCCAGTGGACGGTGCTGTGTCTGCTTTGGGAAGTCTCAGTTCTGTTAAGCAAGTAAATGTCTGAAACACAGGCACGTTCTCTAGAGACATTTTTAAGAAATCAGTCAGCAGAGTTTGTTAGACACAGGCAGAATTCCTTAGATGTGTCCATACAAATCAACCTCCTCAGAAATGTTGATGGGGACTGTGTTTAAAGTGAGGATGTCGAGCAAGTGTGAAGGCTATAAGAAGAGTCCTCTGAAACTCCTACTAAAATCCCACATATGAGGGAGGGACTGTCTGATGTGAACAACATGAGAAATGAAACAGACTCAGCAAGAGAAGTTGGCGACGCTGGAGCACGTTTCTTAGCAAATGCAACGAGTCCCTAAGTACGGGATGAATGCCACGTGTTCCTGCCAACTATGCAGATTTCAGATCACTGGATGATGCCCAGACTTCTACAGCACAGGGACGTTCTGTGAACCCCTACTTACTCTTCCATGGCCCTGTGCACACTTCTGACACGAGAACTCCCCCAGAGCCTACTGTGATTGACTATTTATAAGATACACATCTACAACTGACAATTCTAGTCAATACTCTGGGACCTAGAAAAAGGTAAACAGTAGCTATTTCTGGAATACAAGATTTGTATCTGTTCTTTGAAGTACTTTCATATTTTACCATGTTTCCAAATGAATATGCATTTTGTAGACATAACAAAGTGTGTTAGTTGCTCAGTCATGTCTGACTCTTTGAGACCCTGTGGACTGTAGCCCACCAGGCTCCTCTGTCCATGGGATTTCCCAGGCAAGAATACTGGAATGGGTAGCCATTTCCTTCTCCAGGGGATCTAACAAGGTAGTTGAAAATATACATTCTTATGCTACATTAAAAAAATTATCTCCTTTTGAAGATCTTTTTAAGTGGACCATTTTAAAGTCTTTATTGAATTTGTTACAATATTGTTTCTGTTCTATGTTTTGTTTTTTTGGCCATGAGGCATGTGGGATCTTACCTCCCAGACCAGGGATCAAACCCACATTCCTTGCACTGGAAAGTGAAGTCATAATCACTGGGCCACGAGGGAAGCCCCCTGCCTTTAAAGATCTTTGCCGAAACAAGCTTATACTGGTCTAACCATCGCCAACGTTAAAGCTGACACATGCGGCACTCTTTATCTTGTGCTTGTTCGAGAGAGAGCTGTTGGAATGGGAAGCAAGACTCCAAAGCCAACAGTCCTCACCTCCATGCCTCTCATTCTACAGATCGGCTCCCCTCCCAGTCACCTCCAGCCCCTCTTCAGTCATCACCACCCACAACCACCAGCCATTCATCCAGCCCTTGTCACTGTCTCATACAATCGTCTTTTCATGCATTCACATTGCCGTCTTCATAATCAAATTGTAAGCTTATTTTGGGACACAGGCTTTTTCTAGTTCTCTTGGCGTCCCCTCCAGAAGGCCTTTTTCCATTACAGGCTACACATCTCCAATTACACACAAATGGAATATAGTAGTAGTGTTTTCAGCACCTCCATGTAAATGGACAGCACCCTCCTTGGTAAGTGAGTTATGTAACCAAATCCACCATTAAGGGTAGAGGAGCTGAATAATGCACCAGTTACAGGATTTCCTTGGTCTCTCAACAGTAAGAATCATGATTTTGACAAAATTTGTGAGGGGAAATGATTTATACTGGATTTACAACTAAGACACAATTGTGTCTAAACAGGAAAAGTCCTATGCTTAGCCCTTTACAGAATCCATGCTACATTATTTAAGGCTGACAGGGGACACACTGTCCTCTCTTTACAGACAAGGACACAGGCTCAGAAAGCTCAGCCAGCCAGGAAGTGGAAGAGTGTTTCGAGCTCAGCTACCCTATGCTGCCTTTGAAAATTGCAGAGGAGGAATCTATATGAAAGATGGCAGTAAATTTAAAAGAAACATATGTATTTTAAAGATGCTATTGAAGAATTATAAACATGAGTGAAGAAGAAGATGCAAAGAATTAACCCAGAAAAACAAAGACCATAGAAATACAGAAAAACAAGTCTGCAAAGAGTCACACCCTACACAAAATAAAACAGGAAATTCAAGATGAACAGAAAAACCTGGGAAACTGATGGAGGGATTAATATCCACAGAGATGCAAATGAGAGGAACAAACAGAAGCCATAATTAGGAAAGTGACTTTGAAAACTTTTCCTAGAATTGAATGATCTTCTCTGTAAAGGATGTCAAATGGACAAGCTAGTATATGGGTTTTTCCAAAGAGGAATTAAAAAATAAACAGAAATGTCAGATAGTCACAGATCTGAAAATTCAAGAATCATGAAAAATTTTTAGGTAACAGCTTTGAGAAAATTCTTTCCTTTTAAAGTGCACAATTCAGTGGCTTTTAGTATATTCAGAGAAGCATGCAACTTGTAAGCTGGAAGAAATCTTAAAAATGATGTAGCCTATTGTTTCTCAAGGGCTTCCTAGTGGCTCAGTGGTAAAAAATCCTCCTGCAGTGCAGGAGACACAAATTTGATCCCTGGGTCGGGAAGATCCCCTGGAGGAGAAAGTGGCAAGCCACTCCAGTATTCTTGCCTGGGAAATCCCATGGCCAGAGGAGCCTGGCAGGCTACAGTCCATGGAGTTGCAGAGTCAGACACAACGGAGCACGGCACCGTAGCAGTGTCTCTCAAGTGTGTTATAGTGAATGTTTCTATGTCTCAGAGGCTACAGTATGAGAAAGAATCCTCGTCAAGCAACTTGGGTGAACACAGCAGATATGCAGACTATCTCCCTCATGATGCAACATTAAACTCTCTGAGAAGACCCAGGCTATCCTAATTTAAATGATATGAAATCTTTTTTAATGGAATATGTATTAACTAGTCCATCAAATCAGTGCTCCAGGGAAGGTGCTTCAGCAAAACACTGATTTATTTCAACCCTCCTGATTTTCCAGGTGAAGGACTAGAGCCAGAGAAGACTGAGTGGCTTCACCGAGGCCTCACTGTTCTTCAAAACTGTTTGACATGCGAGCAACCATGTGGAAGGAGAGAGGGTTTTCATTCTTCATGAAAGAGCCGAAGCCAGACTTTCAGACTTCTAGTCCAGCACCCTTTCCACAATGTGTATGTCTGTGTGTGTGTGTGTGTCAGTCCGTCAGTCATGTCCGACTCTTTGCGACCCCATGGACTGCAGCCTGCGAGGCTCCTCTGTCCATGGAATTCTCCAGGCAAGAACACTGGAGTGGGTTGCCATGTCCTTCTCCAGGGGATCGTCCACACTACCGGCAGACTCTTTACTGTTTGAGCCACCAGGGAAGAGCTTTTTACAGTGCTACATGTCAAAACCTGAAGCTCTGAAACAATGACAACAAACTCCCAGAGCCAAAGAAAAATGAGGACTAGCACATGAAACAAAGAAATGCACAGATTTGGGAAACCAGTGTGCCCACATGCTGAGAGTCCAAAATCATCAAGAAAAACAGAAAAGTTCAATACTATGAGAAAATACAGAATTTCAAAGAAGAGCTCTGGACAGGGGGAGGTAAAGCGGGGAAACTAGTTTCCTAAAACTAGCTCTGTGCCGCCCAGCAATGGGAGTTTGCTGGACACTTACTGCCTTAGGAGAGGGAGAACAAAGACCCAGAACACCACCTGTGTGGATATGCAAACCTGCTTTTTAAATGGCAGAAAAACAATTAAAATACAGTGATCATCTTTTTAATCCAAACTGAAGGAAAAATTCACCTCATAGTAAGCAGAAATGAAAACAAACATAATAACAAACACAACCCTGAGAGCAAAGGAAAACACATGCTTCATATACATCACATGTATAAGAAACTCCTCTGTAAGAGGAGAGAGTGGGATTGAGAAAGAATTCAGACCATCTGTTGCTTCTGGGGTCACCCCAACTCCACCAGCTTCTCTCCACCCTCCTTGATCTTGGACCTTCCCATCACGGGGTCTCTTCTTGGGTCTAGGTTTGAATGCAGGATCATGCCCCATGTTCTCATATCTATCTGGAAGCTCCTACTGACTCTTCAAGAGCCAAGCCAAATACTCCCTCCCCTGGGTCATCTTCCCCAGAAGATGAGGGTTGCACCATGGGTGACCCACACCTGCTTGCCCTTTCTACAGGCCTGTTTTTATATTTCTCAAAGCCTGGCCTTCTTCAGGGATCAATGCAAAGAAATAGAGGAACACAATAGAATGGGAAAGACTAGAGAGCTCTTCAAGAAAATTAGAGATACCAAGGGAGCATTTCATGCAAAGTTGGGCTCAATAAAGGACAGAAATGGTATGGACCTAACAAAAGCAGAAGATATTAAGAAAAGGTGGCAAGAATACACAGAAGAACTGTACAAAAAAAGATCTTCATGACCCAGATAACCACGATGGTGTAACCACTCACCAAGAGCCAGACATCCTGGAATGCCAAGTCAAGTGGGCCTTAGAAAAGCATCACTACGAACAAAGCTAGTGGAAGAGATGGAATTCCAGTTGAGCTATTTCAAATCCTCAATGATAATGCTGTTAAAGTGCTGCACTCAATATGCCAGCACGTTTGGAAAACAGCTGGGCCACAGGACTGGAAAATGTCAGTTTTCATTCCAATCCCAAAGAAAGGCAATGCCAAAGAATGTTCAAACTACTGCACAATTGCACTCATCTCACACACTAGCAAAATAATGCGCAAAATTCTCCAAGCCAGGCTTCAATGGTATGCGAACCATGAACTACCAGATAGATGTTCAAGCTAGATTTAGAAAAGGCAGAGGAACCAGAGATCAAATTGCCAATGATCAGCTAGATCACTGAAAAAGCAAAAAACCACAAAAAAAACATCTACTTCTGCTTTATTGACTACACCAAATCCTTTAACCGTGTGGATCACAACAAACTGTGGAAAATTCTTAAAGAGATGGGAATATCAGACCACCTGACCTGCCTCCTGAGAAATCTGTATGCAGGTCAAGAAGCAACAGTTAGAACCAGACATGGAATAACAGACTGGTTCCAAATTGGGAAAGGAGTATGTCAGGGCTATATATTGTCACCCTGCTTATTTAACTTATAGGCAGAGTACATCATGTGAAATGCCAGGATGGACGAAGCACAAGCTGGAATCAAGACTGCTGGGAGAAGTTTTCTGAATAACCTCAGAAAGGCAGATGGCACCAGCCTTGTGGCAGAAATCAAAGAGCCTCTTGATGAAAGTGTAAGAGGAGAGTGAAAAAGTTGGCTTAAAGCTCAACATTCAAAAATTGAAGATCATGGCATCCGGTCCCATCACTTCATGGCAAATAGATGGGGAAACAAAGGAAACAGTGAGAGACTTTATTTTGGGGGGGGCTCCAAAATCACTGCAATGGTGACTGCAGCCATGAAATTAAAAGATGCTTGCTCCTTGGAAGAAAAGCTATGACCAACCTAGACAGCATATTAAAAAGCAGAGACTTGACTTTGCCAACAAGGTCCACCCAGTCAAAGCTATGGTTTTTCCAGTAGTCATGTATGGATGTGAGAGCTGGGTGATAAAGCAAGCTGACTGCTAAAGAACTGATGCTTTTGAACTGTGGTGTTACAGAAGATGCTTGAGAGTCCTTGGACAGCAATGAGATCCAACCAGTCCATTCTAAAGGAAATCAGTCCTGAATACTCATTGGAAGGACTGATGCTGAAGCTGAAACTCCAATACTTTGGCCACCTGATGCGAAGAGCTGACTCACTGGAAAAGACCCTGCTGCTGGGAAAGATTGAGGGCAGGAGGAGAAGGGGACGACAGAGGGTGAGATGGCTGGATGGCATCACCTACTCCGTGGACATGAGTTTAAGCAAGCTCTGGGTTTGGTGATGGACAGGGACGCCTGGCGTGCTGCAGTCCATGGGGTCGCAAAGTCAGACACAACTGCGTGACTGAACTGAACAAAGCCTGGCCACCTCAGCATCTGCTGACACGCCTCCCTGCCACGTGGCCCTCGCCCCTCCCAGGCCCGGAGCCCCGCCGCAGTGGCCAGTAGTGCTGCGGCCCCCACAGCAGACACGGCAGTGCTGTCATCACGTCATAAACGCCACCAAGGACCTGCACCCCGAGCCCCAAAGCAGCACACACCTCCAAACTTACCACGCCCTCATCCTCAACAGTGCAACTACAACCAGGGTCCCACAACAGACCTCACCTCAACAAGGAGGGAAGTAAGGCTTAAAGTGATTAAAGGTCTTGTCCAGCCCAGTCCACCCTAAAGGAAATCAATCCTGAATGTTCACTGGAAGGATTGCTGCTGAAGCTGAAGGTCCAATACTTTGGCCACCTGATGTGAGGAGCCGACTCACTGGAAAAGACCCTGATGCTGGGGAAGAGAGAAGGCAGGAGGAGAAGGGGATGACAGAGGATGAGATGGTTAAGACAGCATCACTGCCTCAATGGACATGAATCTGAGCAAACTCCCAGAGATAGTGAAGGACAGGGAAGCCTGGTGTGCTGCAGTCCACGGGGTTGCAAAGAGCTGGAACCGACTGAGCGACTGAACCACAACAAATCTAATCCGCTGGGCCAGAGTGGAGGAGCCAGGACTCGGCATGGGCAGTCAGTCTCCAGATCTGAGCCCTCAGCTACAATGTGTATCTTATTACATCACAGTATCGCAGCTTCCCAAACACTCTCAGTTAGCCCGCGA
Organism: Antilocapra americana; assembly: GCA_007570785.1. NCBI lineage: Eukaryota > Metazoa > Chordata > Mammalia > Artiodactyla > Antilocapridae > Antilocapra > Antilocapra americana. Next base: position 30,110,384 of record ML662445.1, read on the forward strand.
AATGCAGACTGAATTTCAAGGGATACAATCAAATCCCTAAACAGGAACACTAACATTTCACTATTCTTGTAAGACAAATATGTTATGATAAAGTATTAAGAAAATGAACTATAAAACAAGCTAAATTAAGGAAAACCAGAAATAAAGTGGAAGTAAAATATGAATTGACTAAAAAAAATAAAATCTCTCTCTATAAAAACCAATATGAAACGCTAAAGCCCAATCATAAAATTAGGAAGACATACATTTATAAAAACACCACTAATAATAAAAAGTAATATCACATTTACATGCCTGAATATAGCCATATGTCTAAAAATATGTGGAAATAAGTAAAATATAAAACTAAGGTAAGTATAACAGTAAGTGGACATCTTCAGATTATTAAAGAAATAAAGAAGTTATTAAAGAATTAATTTCAAAACAGTACCTAACAACAACTGAAAAATACTTTCAAATGTTTAATGATGGTTGAATTACCTTAAGTGACTTGCTTCTCCAAAATGTAGAAAAAAATATTCTATTAAGGAACTCATTTTTTAAAAATAATAAGTTTATTTCTAAAGCCCAATAAGAATAAGCCCCCTTGGATATTTATATTTGCATTTATAATAATATTTAAACATATGTTATTTGCTAGTAAGCTACATATACTATTATCACATATACATAACATTACATTTAGAATATATATAAATATATAACACATATATATAACTTATTAGCAAATAAAAGCCAAAAAGAGAACTGAATTGAGAAGGCCTGAATTCTAGTTCCTCCTTAATCCAAAATAACTATGTACAGTACACATACTTATTTCACTTGAACCTCTGTTTACTATATACAGACGTATGCAAAAAATATAAAGTAACAAGACATAAAGGATGACATGAGTAAATGAAGAGATACCATCAGGAATGAGTAAGAAATACAAATATTAAAATTTCCTTATAATACACAGAATCTGAAAAACTGAAAACTATACGTAAGAAACAAATGGATAAAAATACTAAATAATATATATTTTTAAAGGCAATAGTCGTGTATTTGTTACAGTTAAGACACAAAACCACAATTGACAAAGCCATTTAATATTCATTTTAAAACATCTATAATAGCTAGAAAATAAAGATGTATCAAAAACAGATTCCACCTATCTTAAGGATTTAGTTCAATAAAAAAAAGATAAATAACCTTAAAGAAAACAATGTTTGGATGGACCTAGAGATTATCCAGCTGAGTGAGGTAAGACAGACACAGAAAGATAAATGTAGGATATTGTTTATATGTGGAACTTAAAAGGGGTACAAAAGAACTTATTTACAAAATAAAAGTAGAAAACAAACGTATAGTTACTAGAGGGTAGGAGGCAGAGATGTATAAATTGGGACTGACATATTCACACTACTATATATAAGACAGTTAACTAATATATAGCACAGGGAACTTTACTCAGTCTTCTGTAAACGTCTATATGGGAAAAGAATCTAAAAAAATGGGTCTCTGTATAACTAATTCACTTTGCTATACACATGAAACTAACACAACGTTGTAAATCAACTATACTTTCATAACAATTTTTTAAATGTTAATATTCCTGAATCTAGTAGGCATCAGAATAGCCATCTCCACACACAAGGAGGTATGGGAATATGAGTTTTTAAAATATCATTTTACATCTGAAGAAAAAATAGTCTGTGTCCCTGTTTGAGAAGACAAACATCGTTTCTGAAATCTGTTATAACAAAAGTGTGTATGTTTGAATGTTCAAATTTTCACAAAGTGTAAAGACTATTCTCAAAACGACAGTAATAGAAAAGGGGATATACATGACAAATATAACTTATGATTATATTAGACATGAGAACTCGATTAAATAAAAACATTTCTTACTCAAAAGTTAAACTTGATAAACAGATTATATCCAAAGGTGGGGCGGGGGGGGGAATATATATAAATATACGCCTACTGAAAATACCCTCAGTAACACTTTCTGGAAACATTTTTATTGAGATATAATTCAAATATTACAAAACTCACGAAGTATACAATTCAGTGGTTTTCAGTATATTCACAGAATAGCACAATCATTTCTACAACATATGAAATATAGTACCTATTAATCAGTTAATCTATATTCTCCCCCGCCCATCCCCAAGTAACCTATCATACTCTGGGGACTTCATCTAAATAAAATCACACAATGTACGTTCTTCTGTGACTTGGCTTTTTTTCACCAAACGTGTCTTCAAGATTCATCCATGCTGTAGCATGCATCACTACTTCAGTCCTTTTTTTAATTGGTGAAAGTTATTCCATCGTATGGATACATATTTGTTTATCCTTCATCAGTTGACAGACATTTGTTGTTTGCACTTTCTTGCTAAGTTATGAATACTATGGACATATGTTTTCATCTCTCTTGAGTGGAACTTCTGGGTCATATAATCAATCTATGTTGAACATTTTGAGAAATCACCAAACAGCTTTCCTAAGTGGCTACACTATTTTTCATTCCCACCAGCGATGAATGAGGGCTGCAATTTCTCCACATGCCTGTCTTCTTATTGGGTGGTCTTTATCGTAGCTACTCTGATGGATGTGAGACAGCATTTCACTTGGCTTTGATTTGCATTTCTTCATAATGACTAATGATGATGAACATCTTTTCATGTGCTTATTGGTCATTTGCATATATTCTTTCATGCACATTTTTAACAGTAAATACTATCAATACAGTTGAGTTTATGAAGTATACATCTTCCAATTTTGTTTGTTTCCAAGACTGTGTTACATATTTAGTGCAATCCCTATCAAAATCACAGTGTGTTTTTTTGTAGAAATGTACAAACTGATACTAAATTCAAGGAACCTGAAATAGCTAAATCAAGGGAGTATTCCCATTTTAGCAGTATGGAATGTTCTGATATATAAACACAAGGTCTTATCAGTAATATTTGAGACACTGCTGCTGATACCATGTACAAAATAATGAATGATTAAACTCTGACTCACCATTCCTTGAGTATCATCTTTCATCATTCAGTAAAAGTTACAAAGTGTGAACTGTGATTCAAATGACACCACTGAAGCTGTAACCAAAGGAAATAATTCAAGAAAATAAAAAGTAAAAATATACTAAGATAATACATGGTCTTTTCTATCACAGAGAAATTCTGGGAGATCATAGGGATATAATAACTGTCAAATATCCCAACAATGGAAAAATCAAATTAGTAACCATGGAAATCTACATAGTTTCCATAGTGTTATTTATAAAAACTATCTTCAAATACATAAACACTAGATTTGTAAGCAAAACTGCCTGAAGTTTCATATAAATACATTAAAAATCACAAACCAACCTGAAGCAAAACTTCTTAATTATTGCTGGGCTATTTTTATGAAGTTGCTTAACATCTTAAAATAAACTATTATGTACGTGTTTAAAAAAAAAAGAGGCACCCCTTGCCACGTGTAGCAAGCATTAGGACATGATGTGACAACCCACTTACATGTGACTCAGCATTATTGCCGCTGAGCAGTGGAATTGCTTTAGCCAAGGACACCTAACAATAGACCCTGCGTTTAACCCCTGCCCTTAGGACCAGGGCTCATGTAAGCCAGGCAAAGCTCATCCTCTTATGCACATTTAGTGAGCTTGAGGATATAAATCGGTGTTAACCTTCTACTGGCTTTTCAACCCAATGGCCTGTAAGAATAGAGATAAAAGAAGAGCAAATGCATTTAACCTATTAGCAATTTAGGTTATCATCATCTCCTTCCAGTGAACAGTCATTAAATTACACACTGTGGATTTATCACACTGGAAAGTGAAGACAAATTGATCCTCTACCTCTCCTACACCAGATTAAACCCATCTCTCATTCTGTGTCCTAAGAATAAACGGCCGCCCTACCTCCTGGTGCCTGAAGTCATAAAGAGAATCACATAGGTCGGAAGAGAAGACTACAATTAATAGAACCTTGGGGAATTACTTCTCTTCCTGCATTGTCTTTTTCCTGATCCTATAAATAACAACATTACCTCATGCTGGCAAAGCGTGCTGTTCAGATACAAGAGGCAGGCTTGCTCATCAACGCTGCCACCCGACAGCTCTGGTTAGTCATATGCCCCCAAGATGGGTGCCTGGGGACAGGCACCCCTGGGTTTGCCATTTCTGTGCTGGCCCCTATGCTCCACACTCCCCCCACAGTCCTCCTGCCTCTTGTCTCTGTCTGATAAATTAATCACCAAGGGGATCAACCTTCACTTTTCTGTCCCTGCCACAATCATGAGCTGAGGGGCTAAAAAAGGCAATACAGACCTCTCGTTTATTGTGGGGAGCACCAGTCAAACCATTAACTGTCATCAATAAAAGTACAGAGAAAGAACTACAGCCTGAAATAATGAGTGGGAGGAAGGTCCAGAGACGGAATGATGGGGCAAAGCGTGAAGGCCTTTCACACAGACAGAACCACATAGTTAACAGAAAGGAAGGCGATGGAGTGCCAGGGTGACAAAGTCAAGGGCAAGCATCAAAGCCATCCCTCTGGGCACTGCTCATGGGGAAAAGAAACCACATCCTATCCCACACCCTTGTCAGAAGCAAGGGCTGGTAGGAGGAGTCCAGTCCCGAGCAGGCTGTTGCCTTGAGGCCCTGTGCACACTCCCCCTTGGTTCTCGTGGAGCAAAGCTGTCAGCATTGTAACCATGAGGGGCTGTCACAGCACAGATCCCTCCCACCCGAGCTCGGGGAGTGCAGAGGCTCAGCCCTCCAGCAATGAGCACAGACCTCATCGACACCCACTTACTTTTTTAGTTTCTGTAAATGTATCTAATTCATTTCTTTAGAGTCATGCTTCTTTAGCCAGCCCATCAGGACTTCAGTATCTGAGTTGGTACCCTGACACCAGATATTGAGACCTTCTTGCATCACCACCTTCTGTGTTGGCTAGAGAAACAGGCTGAGGTGCCACCAAGAAAAGGTGATAGTCCTTGATGACCAGCTTCCTCTCTTAAAGAAACACCATCACTCACACTGATCAATGGACTTCCTGACAACAGACTCATCAGTCCACTCAATAAAAACACACTGAGGGCCAGTTTCGTGGGAGATCCATGTCTACTCCTGAAGAACAAAACCTGTGGTTTTTCCATGACAGCATGCAGGACACTCACAAAGTATGGGTGCAAGCTTGAAAGACAGTTTCACAAATAGTTCCCAACGGCATAAAGTAATTTCTTTAGAATAAGTCCATCAATTGTCATTCATTCAAATATTTGAGCAATGAAAGACTAATATTAAAAAATAAGTTTCATAACTAAGTAGCCACACCATGTAAGGTGTGTATATATACATAAAACCAAATGCATATATCTGTATATTACATACTAAGTAGATTATTAAAACCAAATACATGTATCTGTATATTACATACTAAGTAGATAATTATAAGGGAGGAGAGGGGAATTGTGCCAATCTGTATTGTTTAAAGAAAAAAAGAGGACTAGAGAGAAACAGGAAGTTTACTGAAATGTAGACTTGTTTCTAATAATTTTAAGTAACCAAGAAAAACATTCATTAATCACTTGGAGGGTAAAGGACTTATCACTACCATAAGTTTCAGGGGATGAAAAATACATAAAATTCAAAATTATAACTATTAGCTCGTATTTTTAAATGGAGATTGCGATATAACCCCTGGGTCCACTTCCTAACAGCTATGTGCATTATGGAAATTCAGGGAAAAGTAAATAGGGGTACTGTGCAGTAGCTCTAAGTCCTCCACACTCATTTTGCTCATCACAGGCCTAGCTCTCAACACCAGAACACATTCTTTCTCCTCAAAAGAGAGCAAATTTGGGAGGGGAACTAAGATGGCGGAGGAATAGGACGGGGAAACCACTCTCTCCCCAATAAATACACCAAAAGAACTTTTAAAGACCGCGCAAACTCCATAAAACAGGATCTAAATGCTGGCAGAGGACATCGGGCATCTGAAGGGACGGCCCATTGCTGACGAGAGGAGGTAGGACAAAAGAAAAAAGAGAGAGAAAAAAGTAAAGGGAGAGACAGAGTTGGGGGCGGGGATCCGTCCCGGAAGGGGAGTCTAGAATAAAGAGGAAAAAAAAAGAGGAGAAAGGTTTCCGAATACCAGGGAGCATTCTCTCGGGCGGATTTGTGGTGAATCTTGGAGAGCAAGATAGCTGGGAGTAAAAGCAGATTAATAATTAAGCCCTGCAAGCTACATTTCTGGCTGGAAGGCACAGGGAAGCAGCAGCGGCGGACGCCCCACCCCCCCACTAGCCAAAGCGGACTGCTCAGGGAGGGGCCGGCAGCGCGCTCTGGGAACGGAGCAGCCTGAGCGACCCAACCCAGGGGGCTAACCGGAGATAGACTGAGAAGTAGCCTTCCCCAGGAAGAGCCCCCCTGCCAGGCCCACGCAGAACAAGGAGAGGTGTGGAGTCGGCAGAGAGGCGGCTGGCCGGGTGGCACAGAACAAAGGGTGTGCGGAGTCGGCAGAGAGGCAGCCGGCCGGGTGGCACAGAACAAAGGGCGTGCAGAGTCGGCAGGGAGGCGGCCAGCCGAGGAGATCTGGGCTCCTGTGGGCTGCGGACCGGCCCAGCCCCCGCCCGAGTGCAGCGGGCATAACCCAGCCCCAGCGAGACCAAAGGGTGAGGCGGAGTCGGCAGGGAGGCGGCCGGCTGGGCGGAGCTGGGCGCCTTCGGGCTGTGGACAGACCCAACCCCTGCCCGAGACCAGCGGGCATAGCCCAGCCCCGGCGAGGCTTCCTCG